>SKCR01051198.1:0-418620 GCA_019454045.1 Zanthoxylum bungeanum | reverse complement strand
AGTATTCCGCTACCTCCGTTGATGTGTTCACACATAATTTCATGTCTTGATTTGATCTTGGGACCTTAGAATAAAACAACATATCGGCCCAGTATCGATAATCACGTGCTAGGGCTGGGGCTGGATAGTGTCTGCCCCGTCCGAAACACATATCGGATGTCTGGTAACTAGTCTCTATAATCGGATATTCATGACCTGGTCATAATATCACGATTGGATGCGCATCTCTTAAGAGCACTAATACCGTATCCTGCGTGACATCATCTCCACTATGACTGGAGTGATACTTCCGTCTTGACATCACATCCAATACACTACGATTCTCAATATACCCGGCATTGGCGTACACAGAACTAGTTACAGTTCTAGACGACCTCAACTAAAGCATATCGATTGTCGTAAGCATTAGCGATGTAAGTCTCAGGTTAAGACTATACACACCTACCTTGATTTCGGCCTCCCATAGACACATATTCATAATACCAATGGGATTCCGAGGGGTCTATCCAGAGCGAAGCTGTTTCCCGTACCATCGGTGAAACACGACCTCCTATCGCACTTGCATAAGTATCCAACACTTATATATATGAGAACTATACCGTTGTGCCCTCACAACGCACACAAGTGCAATACTAGCCTATTCCGTATTATCGATGTCCAGTCTCGATAATACTCCGGCTAGGGATATTTAATGATTAATCCTTCGGGGACTGATACTGTCTCATATCATTCTCAGTCCAGGAACTAATCATAGGGACCTCTCTTCATTTATATATCTAAGGTGATCTAATCACAAATGATGAGAGTGCAATTTCCTTGTCACATAGTTAATTTGCTACAACAACACAATGATCTGTGCAAATAGTGACGCTATGGGTCATATTATCCAACAGGATCGTAATACGCAATACTATGTATGCTATGCCTGACAAAGATTACATATTACTTTAAAGAATATTTCTGGAGAATTGGGTAGGCACGGTACTTTGCTAGAAGCCAACCATGTCTTGTAAATCTATAAGTACGTGGTACCGGGTACGCACGTATTTGTTGGGTTTCGAGGTTAATTCCAAGATCATTTAATCATAGAAATAGAATGAATACACAAAGAAGAGTGGCATAAACATACTTACAAAGATCGGTTTTGGATGTGATGATCAACAAAACTTTTCCTCCCTTTATTGAAGCTCTCAGCCAAGGGACTTTTGTTGATGAAGTTCAACAAGCTCCAAGCTTTATAAGGATTCCAAGCTCAAAGATTAGCTTCCATATCACCTTGTTTGATTCTTCAAGTGTGCTAGCAAGATTGGAAAGAAAAACAATTTTCCCTACCAATGAGAGAGGCTCACGGTTTTTCTCAAAGAAATGGAGAGAGAGTTTTTTTTCTTTTGTTTGCAATTTGTTTTCTAAAAACATTAATGAAAATCTATTACCAATATTTTGTATATGGCTTTCCAAAAGTCAACCAAAATTTTGGCTAAAAAAAACCATTAAATGCCCACACCAACTTCTATCATGAATAGTGATTGCATGTCACTCACCAAAAATGTGACTTGACATCTATCACTAAAGTGATAAGTGATGTGACTCGCGATGTGACTTGTGGGCCCCACTTGATTCGAAATCTGAGTGGGCCCGCAAACACTCTCGGGCTCGGGTTCGCTAATTCCGAATTAATGAACTTTCCGTTGCGACGTAATTAAATCAAATTCAATTAAATAATTATGCCTAGCAAAATTACTATTCACTTCGCTTGCGAATTAATTCTAAATCAATTCGTTAGCCCGAATAAAAATCTAATTTTAATTCCGCGTCGAAATCCAATTTCGTATAATATATCGAATATATTATTTTATCGATTAATTCCAAATTAATCGTTCTCTCTCTTCAAATAGTATTTTATCCCAGATAAAATCTCTCCGTAATTAATCCCAGATTAATTATGCTCGAATCATACATCATCGGTGAATCTTTGGGAAGCGACCCAAGAGATCCCTGGATATGTTGGCAGTAAATCCGGTCGTCGGACTATCCGAACACGTACGTACCTCATACTACGTTCTTACCGATTTACGAGACAAGGTTGGCTTCTAGCAAAGCGCCAAGCCTACCCAATTCTCCAGAAATATTCTTAATGGAATATATAATCTATGTCAGGCGTAGTATACGTAGTATTGCGTATCTCGATCCAGTATCGAATGTCACATGTAAGGCATGAGGCTGGAATAGTGTCTGCCCCGTACGAAACATATATCGGATCACTAGCAACTAGTCTATTTATTATCGGATAATCATGACCTAGTCATATTATCCCGATGGTTGCAACCCATTAGAGAACCAGTTCTGTATCCCTGCGTGACCATCATCTCCATATGACTGAAGTGATACTTCCATCTTGACATCACACCCAATACACTACGATTCTCAATAAACCTAGAAGAGGCGTACACAGAACCTGTTAAAGTCATGGACGACCAAAACCAAAGAGTATTGATTGTCGCAAGTACTAGCGATGCAAGTCTCAGGTTAAGACCAAATACACCTACCCTGATGCGAACTCTCATAGACATATATTCATACTACCAATGGGATTCCGTGGGGTCTATCTAGAGCGAACCTATTTTCCGTACCATCAGTAAAACACAACCTCCTACCACACTTGCATAAGCATCCAATACTTAAATATATGAGAACTATGTTGTTACGCTTCCATAACACACACAAGTGCGATACTAGTCTATTCTGCATTATCGATGTCCAGTCTCGATAATACTACGACTAGGGATATTTAATGATTAAACCGTCGTGGATTGATATTGTCTCATATCATCTCAATCTGGAACTAATCATAAGGACTTTCATCATTCACACATTTAAGTAATCTAATTACGAAATGATAAAAGGCAATTTCCTTTGCTACATAATTAATTTGTACAAAAACAAAATGCTTTTACAAATAGTGACGCTATGGGTCATAATTATCCAACAATCTCCCACTTGGCCTATAGCCAGTCACTCAAGCATCTAACACCTGAACTATGTACATGTCGCTCAAAATTTTGCTGAGGAATGGCTTTCATCAGCGGATCTGTAATGTTGTCATCTGATGCGACCTTCTTGATGTTCACATCGCCACGATGTATGATCTCACGAATCATATGGAAATGTCGAAGAACATGCTTGGATCGTTGCTGAGCCTGTGGTTCCTTAGCCTGCGCTATAGCCCCGTTATTGTCATAATATAATGGAACGGGCTCAGCTGCTAACAGAACTACTCTGAATTTTCGAATCCAAACTGCCTCATTTACTGCTTCAGCTGCAGCAATATACTCGGCTTCTGTTGTTGAATCGGCAATAGTCTCTTGCTTGGAAGATTTCTGGGTCATTGCTCCGTTATTCAAACAAAACATGTACCCAGATTGCGACTTGCAGTCATCTTTATTGGTTTGGAAACTTACATCGGTAAACCCAGTTACCTCAAGTTCTCCATCTCCATAGATTAAGAAAGCATCCTTAGTTCGCCTGATAGCGACTACACATGCTCAAAGCATAGGAGACATCAGGTCGCGTACATATCATGGCATACATGATCGATCTGACTACCGAGGCGAACGGTATCCAACTCATGTTGTCTCTCTCATCTTGAGTTTTAGGACACATGTCCTTAGATAGAGTGACGCCATGTGACACTGGCAACAGTCCCCTTTTGGACTGATCCATGTTGAATCTTTTCAACACTTTGTTAATGTACGTGCTCTGGGTGAGTCCAAGCAGCTTTCTAGATCTATCCCGGTAGATCTTTATTCCCAGAATAAATGATGCTTCTCCCAGATCTTTCATGGAGAATTTTAATGAAAGCCAAGCTTTTACCGATGTTAACATGGGAATGTCATTGCCCATAAGCAATACATCGTCAACATAAAGGACAATGAAAGTCAGTGTGCTCCCACTAACCTTCTTGTATACACAAGGATCATCTTCGTTTTGAATGAAATCATATTCTTTTATGATCTCATCAAAACATTGGTTCCAAGAACGCGACGCTTGCTTCAGTCAATAAATGGACCGATTTAACTTGCAAACCTTGTTTGCATGTTTAGGCATGACAAAACCGTCAGGCTATTGCATATATACATCCTCCAACAGGTTTCCGTTAAGGAAAGTGGTTTTGACGTCTATCTGCCATATCTCGTAATCGAAATATGCAGCAATAGCAAGCATTATCCGAATGGATTTAATCATGGCAACGGGTGAGAAAGTTTCATCGTAATCGATACCATGTCGTTGACGATACCCTTCGCTACAAGCCTAGCTTTGTACGTTTGTACGTTGCCATCCATGTCGGTCTTCTTCTTGAAGATCCATTTGCAACCAATAGGCTTTACGCCTTCTGGTGCATCAACCAGTGTCCAAACTTGGTTGGTATACATGGAATCCATTTCGGAATTCATAACATCTTGCCATAAACCAGAGGTAAGGAACACAGGAACTGGGCGACGGATGCTGTCCCGGGCTCGCGGCCTGGTTGGGAGTACGGAGTAGCCCGCGGGGGACTAAACCGGAGAATGATGGAGTCGCCACCCAGTGTGAACCGGGATAAAGATTTAAGGCCGCACTCACCCCTCGCAAGGGAAGACCTCAAACCATTGGGTTTGGAATGGTCCATTACTTATGCCACTTGTAATGAAATGATTTGTGCAATAATTAGACCAAGCCTAAGCAACATATTTCCAATGAGTATTCTACTTTTAAGTTCAAATGCATGAAAGTAATCATCATAACGGCAAACATGCAATAGCACACGGCAATCTCATGAACATGTTTCGATCATATAATGCGGAAAACAAAGAACAACCTAAACATAATGCAAATTCCAAACGAAAAACAAATGACTAATCATGCTTGAAAATGAACAACCAAATATGCTAAATCATGCCTAAGAACCAAGTAACATACTAATGACCTAATCATGCTTGAATACCATCTCATGAACACATCAAATAGATAAATATAGGGATACAAATAGTATGGTTGACTACATGATACAAGAGGAATCACCTAAGAAACAATTATGCATGACATGTGATGAAAATGACTCAATTCAGTGTATGCGCGTTTGTGTAGCGTTTGAAAACGCGTTCGAACGGTAAACATAAGGTTCTCGTTCGTATAGCGTTCGAGAATGCGTTCGAACGGAACCAGACATGATGCATGATAAAACTAGGAAAATGCGTGCGCGTTCGAGTAGCGTCTGAAAATGCGTTCGAATGATAAACATAAAGTTCGCGTTCGAGTAGCGTTCGTAAACGCGTTCGAACGAGACCAGACAGAAAACATGCGTTCGTGCAGCGTTTTGAAACACGTTCGAACGAGATTATAGCAGTGACCTCTAAAATGCAGTAAACAACATGACAAATGCGTGAACGGATGAATAGATGAAACATAATCAGTAATGATGGGCTCAAAGGCGCGGCAAAGTATTGTGGTAAAGGTAAACCATAGGCTTTTTATCCCTCCAAATGGAGGACCTTTAATCGCACTTACTAAGCCCATACGCAATGCAACATGATGCATGATTATGCAAGAAGATGACATACAAAGAAAAGCGAATAACGAAATGAAAGGCGCGGTGAAGTATCGTGGTAAAGGTTCTTTAACCCTCGAAATTGAGGACCTTTAATCCAACTTACTAAGCCCATGCACATCACATTATAATGCATATAAAAAAAGACAACAATATCGGACTTCGTATACCCGATTGAACACATCTTACATCTAATCGAATATACATCATCCGGCGCGGCGAAGCATCGTGGTAAAGGATTTTAACCTCTCAAAATAAAGGACCTTTAATCGCACTTACTAAGCCCATACGCTAATAACACAATGCATATATAAAAAGAAAGACAAAAATATCGGACTTCGTATACCCAATTGAACACATCTTACATCCAACCGAATATACATCATCCGGCGCGGGGAAGCATCGTGGTAAAGGATTTTAACCTCTCAAAATAGAGGACCTTTAATCGCACTTACTAAGCCCATGCGCTTTATCTCATCATTACATAAGCAAATAACATGCGGAAATCAAGTAACAAATCAAAACAACATAAAAAAAAATATGCGCCGTTTGTTCAAATGGTACGTGGAGTTGTATCCCGAGTACAGATCATACTACCGTCCATTCGGAATCGGCTATGAAATTTATGTCCGGGTTTCCATCCTATATACCACAAGAGGCGACACATTTTTCATTTTATTCAAGGGCCATAATCATGCACCAATAAACGACTCTCATGCGATAAAAATGAATAAAATAATTAAAAAGATAGATGGAAATGATAGGAAAAGTACCCTCAGGTCTAACCTTTTATGTCGACTTTCAGACTCGCGTTTCACGGTCGTCGGAAGGGCTATTACTCCGCAACTCTTCTGGTTCACTGGATTAACGTCTTAGCTCGCTATTTTGCTGTTTTGGTCGCTGTTTTCACTCTGTTTTACTACTGTTTTCTCTATATTTTATGGTCACTGTTTCAGGTGTGTTAAGGCTACTATTTTGGGTGTTTAGGGGACTATTTTGGGCGGTTTCTGGACTGTTTATTCGTTCAGTTTCTGGGTTAATTTGTTCGGCAGTTTTTTGGCTTATTTGTTCGGCAGTGGGGACGTTGAACTGGTGGCAGGTTGGTGTCTAGATGCGTGAGGAGGTTTGTGGTTATTTGTAGGGTTTGCGGAGACAGATGGCGTGGTGCATGGGGGCTGCGGCGTTGCTGTTACGTGATCAAGGCTTGTGGGCTGAGGGGCTGCTAAGGGCGTAGGGGACGTGAACGTGGGGGCTAGTGGCTTACGCGGGGTGTGGCGTGAAGGTTTGAGTCAGGTTTGGGGTGTTGGTCAGTGGAAGTATGGTTTGTATCAGGTGGAGTGTGTATTAGGCTTATGTGTTTGAGGAGCTGGTGGCGTTGAAAGGATGATGGTGGCTGTGGCTTTTGGACAGGCTGATGCATGAAGGGCAGTTGGCTTGCGATGATAGAGAATAGGGTTTTTTATTTGTTTTTCTTTTTTTGGCCGTGAGAGAGAGAGGAGCCGGGGTTGGAGATTATGTGTTGTTTGTATAGAGGGAGGGAATGAATTAGGGTTTGCATGGTTTATGAAAGGAAACAAAATCAATTATTGATGCATGTGTGGTATTTGATTTAAATAGTTTAGGCAAGGATATTTATTTTTTGGTGGGAATTATATTAAATTGGTAGGTGATTTTTAAATTTGGATATGATTTAGTTTAATTTAGGTAGGGAATAATTATATTTGTTTGGGAATTATTTAAATTTGGTGAATGGCTTATTTAATTAGGAAGTGATTTATCTTAATTTTGGTATTAGATTTATTTAAATTTAATTTTAATCTAATTTTTTTTAATTTAATTTAAATTGGAATTTAATTTGTGTTGGATTTTAATTGGTTTTAATTGTATTTTAATTTACTTTAAATTAATTAACTTTAATTTAATTTAATTTAATTTGTGACATGTATTTTAAACGTTTTAATTATTTTTAGATTGGGCTTGGGTGAGATGTGCTTGGTGTGTTTTAATAACGGAGGTCCAACAAGCGAGCCTGAAGTTAAACAAGCGACTAAAATCTAACAAAAATACCGGTTCCCTTCCGACGTCCGTTTCCCGCGACTTCAGCGACTTAAAAGGTAGTGTCTCCAAATGAGACTCATCATAGAGACTTATATGCAAAAATGCAGTGCCTACACCGGAGTTGATACCTTGTATCGCTTCCACATACGTAGCCGGATCGTATTCCTCAATGAGATTGATATCTACATGAGGTGAGATCAGAAACCCATACCTCTCAGGTTATTTTCTGACTCTCTCCGACCTACGTGGTCCTTATGTATTCGAAGATTGTGGTACAGCTTCATCCCTGATGAACTGTTCATGTTCCGTTGAGGATTCTATGCCAGGAACAGTATCACTCCGATTTTCATCGAGTTCTACTTTCCTCCCAGTTATCACTGCATTTAGGAATTCCTTCTCAAGGAAAACCGCATGTAGAGCAACAAAACTTTCTTCTCTCATGGGTGATAGAAGTAATATCCATTGGTATCCCTAGGATATCCTACAAAAAGGCATTTATCCAATTTGGGTTCTAGTTTGGTACCTTCCAAACGTTTGACGTATGCCCAACAACCCCAAATCTTCAGGAATGAGAAACCCGGTTGCTTTCCTGTCCATATCTCATACGGAGTCTATTGAACAGACTTTGACGGAACCTTATTCAAAATAAGTATTGTACTGTTCAATGCATATCCCCAGAAGGAAATAGGTAGCTCAGTGCGACTCATCATAGACCTTACCATGTCTAACAGGGTTCGGTTTCGCCGTTCGGACACACCGTTTAATTGCGGTGTTCCAGGAGGAGTCCACTGTGAAAGAATACCATATTCTTTCAAGTAGTCAATAAACTCATTGCTCAAGTATTCACCACCACGGTCCAACCGTAATGTCTTAATACTTTTACCGGTCTTTTTTTCAACTTCGTGTCGAAACTCTTTGAATTTCTCAAAAGTTTCCGACTTGTGTCTCATAAGATACACATAACCATAACGCGATGCATCATCCGTAAAGGTTACGAAGTATTCATATCCACCTCTAGCCTGGCTAGACATGGGCTCACAAACGTCACTATGAACAAGGGCTAACACTTCGGTGGCACGTACACCTTTACCGTTAAAAGGTGATTTAGGCATTTTACCTAATAATCAAGATTCGCAGACGTCATATGAATTTGGATCAAATCCGTCCAAGTACCCAGACTTCGAAAGTGTGGATATGCGAGTCTTATTTATGTGTCCGAGACGATAATGCCACATATAAGTTTCATCTTTATGACTTACTTTAAGCCTTTTGTTTGTTACAATTTGAGATTGGTTTATATTCAAAATATAAAGACCATTATTTACAACAGCAGTGCAAATTTCTATATCATTTTTATACATAAAACACCCAGTGTTTCTAATTACAAAAGTGTACCCACATTGGGCTAACATAGATACAGAAATAATATTCCTAGTCAAACTAGGTACATAATAACAGTCAGTAAGTTCAAGTACATACCTCGAGGGCAGTTCTAAAACAAAAGTGCCAACGGCCAAAACGGCGACTGGTGTCCCATTTCCAACACGGAGGTCAATCTCTCCTGAAGCCAGTCTCCTGCTAATCCGCAGATCCTGCACACCAGTACAAATGTGAGTACCACAACCAGAATCAAATATCCAATTTTTATAATTAGAAATAGTCATGTTTATTTCTATAACAAACATACCTGAGGCCGGTGCCTTGCCCGCCTTGATTTCCTTCCTGAGTGCCTTGTACTCACGGCAGTCACGCTTCCAGTGACCCCACTGTCCGCACTGAAGACAAACATCTTGGGATTTGTCCTTAGGCTACCCAGAAGCCTTTGATGCTTTGCCTTTGCCCTTTTTCTTCTTCTTCTTCTTGACACCTCCAGTCGCCTTGGGCCCAGCCCTCGGAGTCCGAGATGTAGAAGCGAAGTGCACCTCGCACTTCTTGCCCTTAAGAAGTTCCTTTTCTGCCTCTCGCAGCGTGGACATTAGCTCTCCAAGAGTCTGCTCTTGGTTTATCATATTGTAGTTTATGATGAACCCATTCCAAGTGTCAGGGAGAGACTACAAGATCAAATCTATAGAGGTCTCTATCTCAAAGACAATCCCCATTTGTCCAAGCTGCTTGATATCGGCAATCATCTGTGTCACATGATGTTCAACAGATGTACCCTTCGACATCCGAGCGCTGAAGAGCTTCTTCTGTAACTCATATCTTTGCGATCTAAGATTAGATCAGTGTAGATCATTCAACTTCGCCAACATTGTATAGGGATCCAATCCCTTGTTCTGTCGACGGAATTGTTGAGTCATAGCGGCAAGCATTATCGATTGAGCAGTTGCATTATCATCGCTATGAGTCTTCCAAAGCTCTAGCTCAAGCAACTGATCAGGTCAGGGCTTAGGCCCAAGAGGTCTCTCTATAGTATACAGCAGCCTCTCGGATCCAAGGACTATCCTTAGATTCATTTCCCAATCGGAAAAGTTAGTGCCGTTAAAGACATTATCGCCCATGATGATGTCCCGGACACTGTTCTTTCCAGTCATTTTAATTGCGATAGTCCAACTATCCAATTAACAATGTAAGGGTACAGTCTAACTGTTACAAGAAAAATAACACAATATTAGTCCAACTAATAAAATAATTTTGACGAAATAATTTGAAAGCGCGTAAAGCTAAGTATTTGAACGAAATTGCAAATTCAATACTAGCCTCCCACTATTTTTCGGCAGCCTCTAACCCTCTGTGGAGTACTCGGGAAACCTAGTTTCCTAGTGGGCTAGGATCCCGTTAAATAACACACAACCTTGACTTTGGCCAACAAGCTGTATGATATCTAACTAGGTAGATCTCGAAGATCAATTGGATCTCATCCAATTCCTAGATCCGGTAGGTGGACCTCCAAGTCCGAAACATACATACAATATATATGCCAATATATCTAATATATTTTCCTAACCTTTTCCTCTGAATCAACTAATTGTTCCTAGAACAAATCACTCAATTTCCTCTCCCCGACTAGCACTATTCTACTTCTACCCAATTACATAATACAATAATAGAAACCTCATTAACATTGAGGGGAATTAGGTGAGAAGAGAATACAAAGAATCAATAAAGAGAGAGCCGGACACGCAGGTCCAATTTATAAATTCTGAATTTACAACAATTTCTAAAATTGCCCTTTCCCTTCTAATATCCATCTTATATACGCTATTCATTCATCACATCAATGTATTCATTCATAGCATGTAATTCAATCAATCTAATCCAAATAATTAATCTTTGAATTAAATGATCATCCAATGTTCAAACAACGATTTGATTTTGCGCGAGTCCAACTCGTTTTAGAATAGGTACTCAAAGTACGAATTCTTGAATTATATCGAACTACTTGTTAAATCTAATTTAATTCGTATTCAACACTAATTCATTTATTTAATTCCAAATTAAATAATTACACTTTTTAATGCGCTTTAACGACTTAGATTCCAAATCTATTCTAATCGGGTCTCAAAGGCCAACTAACATCCAATTTTGTTTAATTAAAGTCCGATGAGCTTTCAATTGATTTCATAAGGCATGGGCTTTGGTCAATATGGGTCAAACCCAAATACCAAGCCCAATTAAGGATTCACCCTCATTTGCCAAGAAACCAATTTCAGCCCATAAGGCCCAATTAAACTTTTAAAGCCCATTTGTTATATTTGGACTTAATGGAATGATTTAGGCCCAATATGGATCCAATCCAATTGGCCTAAACCAACTTGGCCCAACCAAGCCCATTAGGCCCAAATACAACAATTACAAGCCTAATTCTAAATCAAGCCTAATTAATTAAACTTTAATATTCCAAATTTTAAAATTCAATTAATTAAAGTGTTAAGCCATGATTAACCATTAAATTAACATTTCCAAAATACTAATCTAACCAATTAATCATGCTTTTCATCATCAACACATGTCCAACATAATTGATTCAAAAAATCATCTCATTTCATGCTAGGTAGCTCACGGCATTCATGAGGTTTTTATGTCCGATTTCGTTTTCAATCCGATTGAATTATAAATCAACATTTCCCAATTGTTTCAAGTCATCCAATGATCAAAGGAACAAAAAATACCATGACTTTAGGGCAAGTATTACATTCGGCCAAGCCATAATTTTGGGGAAAAATTGATCCAATCCATTTTTCACAAAATTGATCATAAATAACTCCAAGTCATCCATATACAAGCATGCTCAAACAAGTAATTTAGTCAAAACATGCTCAAATCCAATTTACCCAAATTTTACCGTAAGTATATTTCTAGGTTAATCCCAAGATCATTTAAGCATAGAAATAGAATGAATACGCAAAGAAGAGTGGCGGAAACATACTTACAAAGATCAGTTTTGGATGTGATGATCAACAAAACTTTTCCTCCCTTTATTGAAGCTCTCGGCCAAGGGACTTTTGTTGATGAAGTTCAACAAGCTCCAAGCTTTATTAGGATTCCAAGCTCAAAGATTAGCTTCCCTATCACCTTGTTTGATTCTTCAAGTGTGCTAGCAAGATTGGAAAGAAAAACAATTTTCCCTACCAAGGAGAGAGGCTCACGGTTTTTCTCAAAGAAATTGAGAGAGAGTTTTTTTTCTTTTGTTTGCAATTTATTTTCTAAAAACATTAAAGAAAATCTATTACCAAAATTTTGTATATGGCTTTCCAAAAGTCAACCAAAATTTTGGCTCCAAAAAAAACCATTAAATGCCCACACCAACTTCTATCATGAATAGTGACTACATGTCACTCACCAAAAAGGTGACTTGATATTTATCACTAAAGTGATTAGTGATGTGACTCGCGATGTGACTTGTGGGCCCCACTTGATTCAAAATCCGAGTGGGCCCGCAAACACTCCCGGACTCGGGTTCGCTAATTATGAATTAACGAACTTTTCGTTGCGACGTAATTAAATCAAATTCAATTAAATAATTATGCCTAGCAAAATTACTATTCACGTCGCTTGCGAATTAATTCTAAATCAATTCGTTCGCCCGAATTAAAATCCAATTTTAATTCCGCTTCGAAATCCAATTTTGTATAATTTATCGAATATATTATTTTATCGATTAATTCCAAATTAATCGTTCTCTCTCTTCAAATAGTATTTTATCCCATATAAAATCTCTCCGTAATTAATCCCAGATTAATTATGCTCGAATCATACGTCATCGGTGAATCTTCGGGAAGTGACCTAAGAGATCTCTGGATTTGTTGGCAGTAAATCCGCTCATCAGACTATCCGAACACGTACGTACCTCGTACTACGTTCTTACCAATTTACCAGACAAGGTTGGCTTCTAGCAAAGCGCCATGCCTACCAAATTCTCCAGAAATATTCTTAATGGAATATATAATCAATATCAGGCGTAGTATACGTAGTATTGCGTATCTCGATCCAATATCGGATGTCACATGCAAGACTTGAGGCTGGAATAGTGTCCCCGTACGAAGCATATATCGGATCACTAGCAACTAGTCTATTTATTATCGGATAATCATTACCTAGTCATACTATCCCGATGGTTGGGACCCTTTAGAGAACCAGTTCTATATCTCTGCGTGACAATCATCTCCATATGACTGAAGTGATACTTCTGACTTGAAATCACACCCAATACACTACGATTCTCAATAAACCCAGAAGAGGCGTACACAGAACCTGTTAAATTCCTGGACGACCAAAACCAAAGCGTATTGATTGTCGCAAGTAATAGCGATGCAAGTCTCAGGTTAAGACTAAATACACCTACCCTGATGCGGACTCCCATGGACACATAGTCATACTACCAATGGGATTATGTGGGGTCTATCCAGAGCGAAGCTGTTTTCCGTACCATCGGTAAAAACAACCTCCTACCACACTTGCATAAGTATCCAATACTTAAATATATGAGAACTATGTTGTTACGCTTCCATAACACGCACAAGTACGATACTAGTATATTCTGCATTATCGATGTCCAGTCTCGATAATACTACGACTAGAGATATTTAATGATTAAACCGTCGTGGATTGATACTGTCTCATATCATCTCAATTCAGAACTAATCATAAGGACTTTCATCATTCACACATTTAAGTAATCTAATTACAAAATGATAAAATTCAATTTCAATTGCTACATAATTAATTTGTACAAAAACACAATGTCTTTTACGAATAGTGACGCTATGGGTCATAATTGTCCAATAGTATTCGGATAGTCCGATGATCGTATTTACTGCCAACATATCCATTGATCTCTTGGGTCGCCTCCCAAAGATTCACCGATGATGTTTGACTCGAACAGATAATTAATCTGGGAATTAATTATGAGAGAGAAAATTAATCTAGGATTAATTACGACAATAATTAATCTAGGATTAATTTACAGAGAGAGAATTAATCTATGATTAATTGCGTCGAGAATTTATCTGGGATTAAATTCGTCGAGTAGAGAGAGAACATGATTAATTTAGAATTAATCGGTAAAGTAAATTTAATAGTGAAATTAGAATTTGCTATTTAATTTATTTGATTGGGCTAAAATAATATATTAGATATATTAATTGAAATTAGATTTCAAAGCAGAATTAAAATTGGATTTTAATTCGCGCGAAAGAATTAATTTAGAATTAATTCACAAGCGACTTTCGTAATAATTTTGCTAGGCATTATTATTTAATTAAATTGGATTTAATTAAGTCGCAACTGCAAATTCGTTTAATTCGGAATTAAATGAACCCGAGCCCGAGCGAAGTTGCGTGTTGGATTGTCTGACTTAAATTCGGAATTTAAAAGTGGTGGGACCCACTTCACTTACATCAATTTGTTGGAGATTAGATGGAAGTGGTTGGACTTATTTTATTTCTTTGATTTATTAAAAGTAAGGCTTGATTTACTTATGATACACTCAAGCCAATTTCAACACACAAGCTTATTATATAAACCAAGTCAAACTTTGGAAGTGCAGATTTTTTTACTATTCATAGCAACCATCTCTCTTCTCTTTCTCAAATAGGCGTGAGCTTCTCTTCTCTCCCATGGATTTTTGCTTCAAAAATCAACATAGCTAGCACTTTAAGGAGTCAAAGGAAGGTGATAGGGAGACTAATCCGAGAGTTTGGAACTCGATCTCAAGCTTCGAAGCTTCCAACACATCCAACAAAGAAGGAAAAAGTTTTGAACTCAATCTGATCAATGTGAGTATTCCGCAACTCCCTTTGATTAATTCACACACAAATCACTCTTAGAAGATCTTGGCATGTTCTAGGAACACTTTCAATGGTATCAGAGCTTCCTAAGTTTGATTTGGAATTCTAGGGTGCATAGACTTTAAATTGGAATTTTATGTTTGGAGCATGATTTGCCTAAATTGGTTGTTGGGATATGTTTGTATGATGTTGAATTAGATTTTTGCAACCTTGATTTTGTGAAAAATTGATTGGATTAATTTTTCCCAAAATCTACCCCATGGCCCAATACAACCCTAGATGAGCTCATGATAATTTTTTGAAAATTAGTCAATTGGATGTGTAGATGGCATGATAGAAATATTGAATATTGATTTAATTAGATTGAAATCAAATTGAATGATTATTGTATGCCTTTGCCGTGAGCTTTGAAGCATGTAATGAATTGTTTTGCTTCAATTTATGTTGGACATGAATTGGAATTAAAGAGCATAATTAATTGGATTAATTAAGTGTTTTGGGAACATTAGGTTAGTTAATTAATTGTGTTAATTAAACTTGAATTAGATTAATATGTAATTTGGAATGATATTAATTTAATGGTTGTAATTGGGCTTAATGGGCTTGGTTGGGCCAAGTTTGGTTTAGGATAATTGGTTGGATCCAATTGGGCCTAAAACCATTTCCATAAAGTCCAAATATGATGATTGGGCCTTTAAAATTTTAATTGGGCCTAATGGGCCAAAATTGATTTTTGGCATAGGGTTATTCCTAATTGGGCCTTGGCATCTTGGGTTTGACCCATAATTGCCAAAGCCCATGCCTAAAGAATTAATTGAAAGCCCATTGGACTTTAATTCAATAGTATCGGATACTAATTTGGCTTTTGAGTCCCATAAAGATTGGATTTGGAATCCAAGTCTAAAAGGCATAATTGAAAGTGTAATTATTTAATTTGGAATTAAATATGAATTAGTATTGAATATAATTTAAATTGGATTTAAAATTATAGTTCGATATAATTCAAGAATACGTACTTTGAGTATTTATTCTTAAACGAGTTGGACTCGGGCAAATCAAATCGTTGTTTGACCATTGAATGGTCAATAATCAAAGATTAATTAATTGGATTAAATTGATTAATAACATGCTTTGTGTGAATACTTGGATGTATGCATGAATAATGTATATCAGATTGATATTAGAAGGGTGAGGGAAATTTTGGAAATTGTTGTAATAAATTTAGAATTTATTAAATTGGACCTGCGTGTCCAGCCTATTGTCACTATTCTCTTTGTATTTCTCCTCTCACCAATTCCCCTCAATGTAAATGAGGTTTCGTTAGAAGTATTATGTAATTGGGTAGAAGTGTGAATAGTGCTAGCGGGAGAGAGGAAAGTGAGAGATTTGTTCTAGGAACAAGTTTGTTGTATATCCATCCCCATATCATTATTAAATTTTATCGCGCCTTATTATGCTTTTAGAATGCATGCTTAAGGGTGTATGATGAGACCTAATTAAAGATAATAAATTGGTTGCCAAATTGCGACAATAACCCTCAACAAATATTAAGCGATTTCCTTCCATTAAGTGATTCTCTCTCAAGATCCAAGATTTACATTGGTTTGTTGGCCAAAGTCAAGACCTTTGTCCATCGCGGATGTGTTTGAATCATAAAGGCTTTGTTACATATCGTACGCCTTGGGCAAGTTGTGATTTTTTGGCCAAAGTCAAGGTCACTTCTTGTTCATCGGCCTCGATTACGAAGCTTTCCCACTGTCAATGGGTCACGCTTGACTGGTTTCATTAAGCTTGTTGAGCCAAAGCCAAGGCTTAGTTGATTCAGAGGAAAATGTTAGGGAATATATCAGATATATTGACATATATTTGATATATGTTTCGGACTTGGAAGTCCACCTACTGGATGTAGGAATTGGATGGGATCCAATTGATCTTAGAGATCTACCTAGTTAAGTTTCATACAATGTTTTGGCCAAAGTCAAGGTTGTGTGTTATTCAACGAGATCCTAGCCCACTAGGAAACTAGGTTTCCCGAGTACTCTACAGAGGGTTAGAGGCTCGCCGAAAAATAGTGGGAGGCAAGTATTAAATTTTCAATTTCGTTTAGATACTTGCCAATACGCGCTGATTTCATTTTTCGTCATTAAAAATTTAAATATATTAGTTGGAATAATATTCAATTGTTATTTTAATTGAACAGTTGGACTGTATTCAAACTACTTCATTTATAGTTGGTTATATAATTGGATTATAGTAATCAATATATTTGAATTTAACCAATCAAATTGTAATTAATTATATAGTTAGACTATAGTAATCATTACATTAGATTGTACCCGAAATCGTTGATTGGATAGTTGGACTATAGCAATCAAGATAACTGAAAGATTAGCGTCAAAGAACACAATCCTAGGTTAAAATGTCTTAAACGGCATAATTTTCAAGAATGGGAAATGAATCTCAGGATAGTCCTGGGAGTTGAGAAGTTACTCTATTTGATAGAGCAACCTCTCAGGCCTAAGCCCGGAGTTGAGCAAATAGTGGAGCATGAGCTTTGGAAGACTCATCGTAAAAAAAAAAACTTTAGTGCTCAATCCGATATGCTTGCCGCAAAGACTCCTTAATTTCTTCGTCAAAACTAAGGATTAGATCTTTATACCATGATGTTGAAATTAAAGAATCTTCATAGATCTATTCTTAGATCTTAGAAGTACTAATTGCAATAGAAAACTCTTGGAGAGTTAATGGTTATGCTCAAAGAGACAGAGCCAGAGTTTGCAAAAGGGCAAGAATGGCAAGGCCCATCTTACTTCGACATCTCAGAAGGCCAAGGCTTGGCCGAACGCTTCTGGGGGTATGAAGAAAAGGGCAAGGCTAAATCATCACAGTCTTCTAGGAAGACAAATGACATATCCCAAGATGTCTGCCTAAAATGTGGCAAACGGGGTCACTGAATGCGTGACTTCCATATGGACAAGGCAGACATGGAGGAAGTGAAAGCGGGGCAAGGCTTCGACTTCAGGATTGTTTGTTATAAACATGTCCACTGTTGGTTTTAAAATTGGATTTTAGATACTCGATGTAGTACATAAATATATGTACTGATGTGGGAGATTTGCTAATTAGCAGGAGACTGGCTTCAGTTGAGATCGACCTATGAGTCAGAAACGGGACGAGAGTCGCTGTTTTGGCTGTGGGAACTTAAGTTTTGGAACTGCCTTTGTGGCGTGTACTTGAATTTGGAAATTGTTATAATGTACCTAGTTTGGCTAGAAACATTATCGCTATATCTAGTTTAACCTGTTGTTGGTGTACCTTTATATTCTAGAACACTAAGTGTTTTGTTTATAAAGATGATATTGAGAGAAGAACATTAGATGTGAATAACAGTATTTATATTTAGAATATAAATTAATCTCATACATATAACATGACAAATAAATAGCTCAAACTGAATAAATCTGTTGAGACTTAAAAGTGGCATTGTTGTCTGGGACACATTAACTAGTATATCCACACTTTCGAAGAGTGGATACTAGGACAGATTTGATTCTAATTCAAATGATGTCTACGAATCTAGTTTATTATGCAAAGTGCCTAAAACATCTTTCACTTGGTAAAAGTGCAAGTGCCACTGATCTGTTAGCCCTTGTTCATTGTGACGTAAGTGGGCCCATGTCTAGCTAAGCTAGAAGTGGATATGAATACTTCGTAACCTTTACGGATGTGGCATCGTATTACAGTTATGTGTATCTTATGAAACACAAGTCAGAAACTTTTGAGTAATTCAAAGAGTTTCGACACGAAGTAGAAAAATAGATCGGCTAAAGTATTAAAACATCACGGTTGGACCGTGGTGAAAATACTTAAGCAATAAGTTTCTCGATTACTTGAAAGAGTATGGTATTCTTTCAGAGTGGACTCCTCCCGGAACACCTCAATCGAGTGATGTGTCTGAACGGAGAAACCGTACTTTGTTGGACATCGTAAGGTTTATGATGAGTCGCTATGAGCTACCAATTTCTTCTGAGGATACGCATTGAACAGTGCAATACTTATTTTGAATAAGGTTCCATGTAAATCTGTTAGACGGACTTCATATTAGATATGAACGTGAAAGAAATCGGGTTTCTCATTCCTGAACATTTGGGAATGATGGGCATATAATTGAATGTTTGGATGATACCAAACTAGAACCCAAATCGGATAAGTGCCTAATTTTAGGTTGTCCTAGGGAAACCAAAGTATAGTACTTATACAACTCACAAGAGAACAATGTTATTGTTTCTCTTAATGCGATTTTCCTAAGAGGATTACCTATATGCAGTGGTAAGTGGGAGGAAAGTAAAACTCGATGAAAATCGGAGTAATACTCTTCCAGGCACCGAATCCTCACGGAAAACCAACAGTTCATCAGGGATGAAATTGTACCAATAATCTTCGAATACACAAAAGCCACGTAGGTCGGAGAAAGTCAGAAAACAACCTGGGAGGTATGGGTTTCTGATCTCACCTCATGTAGATATCAATCTTTTTGAGGAAGACGAACCAGCTACGTATGAGGAAGTGATATAAGGTATCTACTCTTTTTATGGCAAAGAGCCATGAAGTCCGAAATGGATTCCATGTATACCAACTATGTTTGGACACTAGTTTATGTACCAGAAGGCATTGTGCCTGTTGGTACTATATGAGTCTTCAAGGAAGACATACGTGGATGGCAACATATAAACGTACAAGGCTAGGCTTGTAGCGAAACGGTATCGTCATCAACATGGTGTTGATAAAGACGAAACTTTTTCACTTGTTGCCATGATTGAATCCATTTGGATAATGTTTGCCATTGCTGCATATTTCATTTATGAAATATGACAGAAGGACGCCAAAACCGCTTTCCTTAACGGAAACCTTTAGGAGGATGTTTATAAACATCCTGACGATTTTTTCGTGCCGAAACATGCAAACAAGGTTTGCAAGATAAATCGATCCATTTATGGATTGAAGCAAACATTACGTTCTTGGAACCAGCGTTTTGATGTAATCATAATGGTATATGATTTAATTCAAAACGTTGATGATTCTTGTGTATATAATAAGGTTAGTGGGAGCGCACTGACAATAAATGTCCTATAAGTTGATGATGTATTTCTTTTTAGCAATAACATTCCCATAATATTATCGGTGAAAGCTTGGTTTTCATTAAAATTCTCCATGGAATACCTGAGAGAATCAGGATTTATTCTATGAATAAAGATCTACTGGGATAGATCTAGAAAGCTGCTGACAACCCTCCCAGAGTTTGTACATTTTTGAAATGTATGTGACCTGATGTCTCATATGCTTAGAACATATGTAAACGCTATAAGGCCAATCCAGGTAATGGTCACTGGATTGATGTAAAGAACATCCTTGAGTATCTTGGACGAACTAAAAATGCTTTCTTAAGCTATGGAGGAGGAGAACTTGAAGTGACTAGGTTCACCGCTGCAAGTTTCCAAACCGACAAAGACGACTTTAAGTCGCAATAAGGGTACATATTTAGTTTGAATAACGGAACAGTGAGCTGGAAATCTTCCAAGCAATATACTGTTACCGAATACATAACAAAAACGGAACATTGCTGCAGCTGAGGCAGCAAAATAAGCATTTTGGATCTATGTAATCCTAATTGGATTAGGTATAATTATGTTTGCAGCTGATCTAGGCTACAACACAGGCTAAAGAATCACGGTCTCATCAACGATCCAAGTATGTACTTCAACTATTTCATCTGATCCGTAAGATCATACATCATGACGATGTGATGATCGAATAAATCGCATCAGATGATAACATTATAAATCCACTGACGAAAGCTGTTTCTCAGCAGAAGTTTGAGCAACCCGTACATAGTTCAGGTGTAGGACACTTGAGTGATTGGCTATAGGCCAAGTGGGAGATTGTTGGATAATTATAACCCATAGCATCACTATTTTTATAGAACATGGTGTTGTTGTACAAATTGACTATGTGACAAAGGAAATTGCTCTTTTATCATTTGTAATTGGATTACCGGGATATATAAATGATAAAAGTCCATATGATTAGTACCAGATTAATAAGATATGGGACAATATTAATACACTAAGGTTTAATCATTAAACATCCCTAGCCGTAGTATTATCGAGACTGGACATCGATAATGCGGAATAGACTAGTATTACACTTGCGCGTGTTATGGAAGCGTAACGGTATAGTTCTCATATATTTGGGTAATGGATACTTATGCAAGTGTAATATGAGGTTCTGTTTACCGATGGTACGGAAACAGCTTCGCTTTGGATAGACCCCTCAGAATGACATTGGTAGTTTGACTATGTGTCCATGGGAGTCCGAATCAGGGTAGGTGTATTTGGTCTTAACCTGAGACTTGCATCGCTAATACTTGCGATAATCAGTATACTTTGGTTTTGGTCGTCCGAGGCTTTAACAGGTTCTGTGTACGCCTCTTCTGGGTATACTGAGAATCGTAGTGTATTGGGTGTGATGTCAAGATGGAAGTATCACTTCAGTCATATGGAGATGATGATCACGTAGGATACGGAACTAATACTCTTATGTACTGCAGTCATCGGGATAATATGACTAGGTCATGATTATCCGATTATAGAGACTAGTTACCAGAGATCTGATACATGCTTCGTACGGGGCAGACATAATTCCAGCCCCAAGCCTAGCATGTGATATCCGATACTGGATCGTAACACGCAATACTACGTATGCTACACCTGACAAAGATTACATATTCCCTTAAAGAATATTTCTGGAGAATTGGGTAGGCACGGTGCTTTGCTAGAAGCCAACCATGTCTTGTAAATCGGTAAGTACGTGGTACCGGGTACGCACGTATTCGGATAGTCCAATGATTGTATTTACTGCCAACATATCCAGGGATCTCCTGGGTCGCCTCCCAAACATTCACCGATGATGTTTGACTCGAACAGATAATTAATCTGGGAATTAATTATGAGAGAGAAAATTAATCTAGGATTAATTACGGCAATAATTAATCTGGGATTAATTTACAAAGAGATAATTAATCTGGTATTAATTGCGTCGAGAATTTATCTGGGATTAAATTCGTCGAGAAGAGAGAGAACATGATTAATTTAGAATTAATCGGTAAAGTAAATTTAATAGTGAAATTAGAGTTTACTATTTAATTTATTTGATTGGGCTAAAATAATATATTAGATATATTAATTGAAATTAGATTTCAAAGCGGAATTAAAATTGCATTTTAATTCGCGAGAAAGAATTAATTTAGAATTAATTCACAAGCGACTTTCGTAATAATTTTGCTAGGCATTATTATTTATTTAAATTGGATATAATTAAGTCGCAACTGCAAATTCGTTTAATTCGAAATTAAACGAGCCCGAGCGAAGTTGCGTGTTGGATTGTCCGACTTAAATTCAGAATTTAAAAGTGGTGGGACCCACTTCACTTACATCAATTTGTTGGACATTAGATGGAAGTGGTTGGACTTATTTTATTGCTTTGATTTACTAAAAGTAAGGCTTGATTTACTTATGATACACTCAAGCCAATTTCAACACACAAGCTTATTATATAAACCAAGTCAAACTTTGGAAGTGCAGATTTTTTTACTATTCACAGCAACCATCTCTCTTATCTTTCTCAAATGGGCGTGAGCTTCTCTTCTCTCCCATGGATTTTTGCTTCAAAATCAACATAGCTAGCACTTTAAGGAGTCAAAGGAAGGTGATAGGGAGACTAATCCGAGAGTTTGGAACTCGATCTCAAGCTCCGAAGCTTCCAACACATCCAACAAAGAAGGAAAAAGTTTTGGACTCAATCCGATCAATGTGAGTATTCCGCAACTCCCTTTGATTAATTCACACACAAATCACTCTTAGAAGATCTTGGCATGTTCTAGGAACACTTGCACTAACCCTCTGTGGAGTACTTGGGAAACCTAGTTTCCTAGTGGGCTAGAATCCCATTAAATAACACAGAACCTTGACTTTGGCCAACAAGTTGTATGAAACTTAACTAGGTAGATCTCTAAGATCAATTGGATCTCATCCAATTCCTAGATTCAGATGGTGGACTTCCAAGTCCGAAACATATATCCAATATATACCAATATATCTGATATATTCCCTAACCTTTTTCCTCTGAATCAACTAAGCCTTGGCTTTGGCTCAACAAGCTTAATGAAACAAGTTAAGCGTGACCCATTGACAGTGGGAAAGCTTCGTAATCGAGGCCGATGAACAAGAAGTGACCTTGACTTTGGCCAATAAATCACAACTTGCCCAAGACGTACGATATGGAACAAAGCTTTCATGATTCAAACACATCCGCGATGGACAAAGGTCTTGACTTTGGCCAACAAACCAGTGCCAATCTTGGATCTTGAGAGAGAATCATTCAATGGAAGGAAAAAACGCTTAATATAAAACGAGGGTTTTTGTCGCGATTTGGCAACCATTTTATTATCTTTAATTAGGTCTCATCATACACCCTTAAACATGCATTCTAAAAGCATAATAAGGCGCGATAAAATTTAATAATGATATGCGGATGGATATACAACAAACTTGTTCCTAGAACAAATCTCTCCATTTTCTCTCTCCCGCTAGCACTATTCATACTTCTACCCAATTACATAATACTTCTAAAGAAACCTCATTTACATTGAGGGGAATTGGTGAGAAGAGAAATACAATGAGAAAAGAGGTAATAGGCTAGACACGTAGGTCCAATTTAATAAATTCTAAATTTATTATAACAATTTCCAAAATTACTCTCACCCTTCTAATATCCATCCGATATACATTATTCATACATACATCCAAGTATTCACACAAAGCATGTTATCAATCAATCTAATCCAATTAATTAATCTTTGATTAGTGACCATCCAATGTTCAAACAACGATTTGATTTGCGCGAGTCCAACTCGTTTAAGAATAAATACTCAAAGTACGTATTCTTGAATTATATCGAACTACAATTTTAAATCCAATTTAAATTATATTCAATATCAATTCATATTTAATTCCAAATTAAATAATTACACTTTTAATAGTGCCTTTTAGATTTGGATTCCAAATCCAATCTTTATGGGTCTCAAAGGCCCAATTAGTATCCAATACTATTCAATTAAAGTCCAATGGGTCTTCAATTAATTCTTTAGGCATGGGCTTTGGCAATTATGGATCAAACCCAAGATGCCAAGGCCTGTTAAGGACTCACCCTTATGCCACAAAATCAATTTTGGCCCATTAGGCCCAATTAAATTTTAAAGGCCCAATTATCATATTTGGACTTTATGGAAATGGTTTTAGGCCCAATTGGATCCAACCAATTATCCAAAACCAAACTTGGCCCAACCAAGCCCATTAAGCCCAAATACAATAAATTAAATTAATACAACATTTCAAATTACATATTAATTCAATTAAAGTGCAATCACCATAATTAATTAATTAACCTAATGTTTCCAAAACATCAATTTAATCTAATTAATCATGCCTAATTCCCAAATTCATGTCCAACACAAAATTGGAGCAAAACAATTCATTACACATGCTTATGGTATTCACGACAATATGGCACAAAATTTCAATCAATTTGATTTCAATCAAATTAAATCAACAATCAATATATTTCATGCTTTTAAACACGTCCAATGGTTTAAAATCAAAAATCACCATGATGTACCTAGGGTTCATGTATTCGGCCAAGGGGTATATTTTGGGGAAAATTAATCCTATCAATTTCACAAAATCAAGGATGCACAAATCCAATTCAACATCATACCAACATAACCAAACAACCAATTTAGGCAAATCATGCTCAAAACACAAAAATCCCAAATTAAAGTTTACAAATCCTAAACTCAAATCAAGCTTAGATCTCGCACTGATACCATTGTAAGTATTCCTAGAACATGCCAAGATCGTCTAAGAGTGATTTGTGTGTGAATAAATCAAAGGGAGTTGCGGAATACTCACATTTATCGGCTTTTGGCTTTCAAAAATTCAAAGGATGTAGAAGCTCCGAGCTTGTTTGTTGAGTTCCAAACTCTCGGGTGAGTTTCCCTATCACCTTATTTAACTCCTTTAAGTGCTAGCTTGTTGAAATTTTGCAACAAAATTTCAAGAAAGAATGAACCAAGTTCACGCCCAAATGGAAGAGAGAATGAGATGAATAGTATTTTTGCATTTTTGATTTCTTAAATCAATTACCAAAAATAAATCCAAAAAGTTGTATATACTTTTTCCAAAAAGCTAAAGTGTGTTTGACAAGAAACCTTAAAAGCTTCCAACCACTTCCATCACTCAAGTGACTTGTTGATGTAAGTTGGTGGGCCACACTTTAAATTCAAAATTCAAGTGGGCTTGCTCAACACACTTCGGGCTCGGTTTCGTTTAATACGATTAAACGAATTTTCCATCACGACGTAATTAAATCAAATTTAATTAAATAATAATGCCTCGCAAAATTATTACGAAAGTCGCTTACGAATTAATTCCAAATTAATTCGTTCGCACGAATTAAAATCCAATTTTAATTCCGTATTGAAATCCAATTTCAATTAATATATATAATATATTATTTTAGCCCAATTAAATGAATTAAATAGTAAAATCCAATTTCACTATTAAATTTACTTTACCGATTAATTCCAAATTAACTGCGTTCTCTCTTCTCGATGAATTTAATCCCAGATAAATTCTCGACGCAATTAATCCCATATTAATTCTTTCGCTGTTAATTAATCCCAGATTAATTCTTGCCGTAATTAATCCCAAATTAATTTTCTCTCTCATAATTAATCCTAAATTAATTCATTGCGGAGTCAAATATCATCGGTGAATTTTCGGGAAACGACCCAAGAGATCCCTGGATATGTTAGCAGTAAATACGATCATCGGACTATCCGAATACGTGCGTACTCGGTATCACGTTCTTACCGATTTACAAGACATGGTTGGCTTCTAGCAAAGCACCGTGCCTACCCAATTCTCCAGAAATATTCTTTAAGGGAATATGTAATCTTTGTCAGGCGTAGCATACGTAGTATTGCGTATTACGATCCAGTATCGAATGTCACATGCTAGGCCTGAGGCTGGAATTGTGTCTGCCCCGTACGAAGCATATATCGGATCTCTGGTAACTAGTCTCTATAATCGGATAATCATGACCTAGTCATATTATCCCGATAACTGCAGTACATAAGAGTATTAGTTCCGTATCCTACATGATCATCATCTCCATATGACTGAAGTGATACTTCCATCTTGACATCACACCCAATACACTACGATTCTCAGTATACCCAGAAGAGGCGTACACAGAACCTGTTAAAGCCCCGGACGACCAAAACCAAAATATACTGATTGTCGCAAGTATTAGCGATGCAAGTCTCAAGTTAAGACCAAATACACCTACCCTGATTCGGATTCCCATAGACACATAGTCATACTACCAATGGGATTATGATAGGTCTATCCAGAGCGAAGCTGTTTCCGTACCATCGGTAAACAGAACCTCATATTACACTTGCATGAGTATCCATTACCCAAATATACGAGAACTATGCCGTTACGCTTCTATAACGCGCACAAGTGTAATACTAGTCTATTCTGCATTATCGATGTCCAGTCTCGATAATACTACGACTATGGATATTTAATGATTAAACCTTACGTGGATTAATACTGTCTCATATCTTATTAATCTGGTACTAATCACATGAACTTTTATCATTTATATATCCCGGTAATCCAATTACAAATGATAAGAGAGCAATTTCCTTTGTGACATAGTTAATTTATACAACAACACCAGGTTCTGTACAAATAATGATGCTATGGGTCATAATTGTCCAACACAAACATGGTTACTTACTGAGATTTATAATTCACATCAAACCAGATTGCTAGTTTTGCAGGTTGGCTTCCAGATTGGTCAACCACGACAGCTTTGGAAGTCATGCCCGAGACGCGAATCACCCAAGTGGCAGTCACCCTCACAAATGTCCTGGGAAAAGTTTTAGAGGTTTAGGATTTGTGATTAATATGTTATTTATCGTGTTGAGCAGGCTGTTTGTATATATTAAGTAAATTTTTTGATTGCTTATGATATTATGGACACAGAGTCCTTGAGTGTTGATAGATGATGTGGGCACAGAGCCTTTAGGTGTTGATTTTGATGTGTTTTGTGTGGATATGAGATCCTTTTGATATATGATGTCTATTTTAGTTTTATTTTAATGCTGGGCTGTGATCCAGGTTGTCCAGTTTTAGGGCACATCATGCCTGATTTTCTGTAAATTTGGAGGCTTATGGAGATGGGTTAATCATGTCTCTTGCCAGTAGCATCCTGCCTCTGGCAGTGTGTTACAGGATCTCATAGTCCCAGCATTTTTAATTTATTATTGCATACCAATTTTAAAATTACCCATTACTAAAATCAAATCACTTTCCTTTTAATCAAATTGTTATTTTATCTTACTAAATCTATTCATTGTGGATTGATCCCGGACTTACCGGGTTATTTTATTACTTCGACACTCTTATACTTAGGAGTAAAGAACCACTTTGTGAGTGTGTCATCCCTAATTAAAAAGTTATTATATATAATTATTTCATTTGAGTCCTTATACTATTTATAATTTATACATTTTTATAAATATTAAGATATTTTTTAAATACATCTATATAAAACTATAAATAGAAATTTGAATATATTTATTAAAAAATTTAAAAACAAATAAATAAAAACTTTAATTTGTAATGAAGATGGGATAGAGATTTTATCTAATCTTTGTCTCTTCCTTGAATAATAAATGAGTATTAAAATTTCTCCGTCTCCGTCCCCGTCCCCGATGTTAATTTTTTCAATTTTTCTTCTCTGATCCCCGTCCCTTGGGGATTTCTTCCATCCATAATTTTAAACTGTTTAAAACATTAAAATTAGATTCTAGATAGGTCTATCTAGTATTTGTATTTTCTTCCATGAAATTAAACAGTTTAATCGACAATTAATCGCCGAAACTAGGTAGTTTAATCAGCGATTTTCGGCGACTAATCATCGATCGCTAGTGGAACGATTTGATTTTGCCAAAAATAACCGATTTAATTTTTCAAGGAAAATCGCTGATTTTTATTTTTGAAAATCACCTGATTTGCGAAAAGACTCAATTTCTTTTTGTTTTCCTCATTTTTTCTTCTTTAGAGATTTTAGTCATTTACCTCAATTTTAAGAAATGAGTTTTAAAATTTTTTATTATCGATCATGCGAAATGTCAACTTTACTCTTTCCGATTAATCTCCGAATAATTTCGATTAATTGCAAATCGCTTTTGGAGTGGTTTGCTGCCGATTTTCGATTAAACTTGCCATAAAATCCTACATATATTCACTATATTCTCCTTTTCATGAAGCATGGTGATAAACAGAGGTGCAGTTGGAACATTTACAGGGTCCTATCTGGTTGATGTTGTCAACTGGAAGCAGCTAATAATCACCTGCGGTATAAACTGTGTAACCACAATGTCATTGATTTAAACTCACGTACATCAAGTACTAACTTAACAGTTTTCTAGCGAATGTATATATGTGATAGATTATGAAATTGTATTTAGGATAACAGTGTTACAACAAAAGTCTTCTAAACTTGTAAGCCGCATCATAAGAGCAGCAAGGCCATCCACATTTTTATGGTTTGTGGTTCAAGGCCAAATCCATACAAACTTTTTTAATTAATTATTTTTTTTTTTTTCTTGCCATATTGCATATAAATATATGAGATGATAAATAATTCTAAAGGCATCACCTCTTAAAATAAAAACCATGAGATTCTAATCTGAGAAAAATCAACCCCAAAATCAGTGTATATTTGTTGATGGTGTTTTCAGGACCTATGTTATTTAAGGAGTACGGCAGGGGTAAAAATGGTAATTCTCTTCTCGGTCGAAATCATTAATGCCGACCCGACCACTAAGAGCATTTTATGATCGGTAACCGAGCACTTGGGTTTTGATAACCGGGCAATTAAAAGATCGACAGCGGCATTCTCAGTTCAAAGGACCATTATGACCGACCTCATGAAGACCGAGCATATGGCGAGGCGTGCTCCGGAAGATGACACCCTATTCTTGCGGATAAGATGACAAGTTATCATACTTTAATGGGGAAAACTGGTGAGTCAGAGTCCTAGTAGGATAAAGAAAGTAAATGTAGTTTTGATTATGAATCCTTATGGGAAAAGGGAATAGTTTTGTCTATGAATCTTTATGGGAAAATGAAAGTATTTCAACTAGGAAATTCTTGTATGAGAAGGAATCTGATTTATTCACTATTATAAATAGAAAGGGTAGAGTGTGCATAAGAGGGACAAGTTGAGGGGATGGAGAGTTGGCATCAGAATCATTACCACTTGTAAAAACAAGAAGCAAAGCTGAGAAGCGTGTTTGAGTAATAAAAGTATCATCCTTTTTGCGCCCGTGGACGTAGGTCGGACCGAGATCCGCCGAACCACGTTAAATCTCCTTGTCGATTGGCGTATTATCTGTCTTTGCTAAGTTTGCTTTTGGTCCCCCATAACCAAACAAATTCACTATTGAGGGAGGATTGTCTCGGGAGTAATATTCTCATATTGCCCTGAGACCAAAATCCGCCGTCAACAATATTTAACGTTGATTTCAGCAACTTTCTCACAAAAACAAATATCCCTGGGAACACATATATGAAGAACAAAAATATGAAAACGGTGAGGAAAAGAAGAGGAAGGGATTATCCTCTTATCTCGCAAAATCTTTATCGTGAATCCACCTTTTCCCCTTGTTCACGAGCAATGGAAGCCCAAAGAATGGCGAGACCCCGATTTAAGAATGTTAATTCAGATTCACACTCGGACAGAAGAGGGCTCACCAGCAACTGTTTCGGATGATCCAATAGCAAGAGCTCTATGAGAGTCCCTTAGATTTCTCAAGTTACCCAAAAACTGCATCAAAGGAATTTATTGTTACAACTTTACAGCCTTGCAGTTGCTGATCCCACAATAACAAAACACCACATAATTTGTCATGGAGAAAGCAGTATCAAGTACTTTCATACACGGCTTCTTGTGAAACTAAGTTTTCAGTATTAAAGAGGATCGGTATAATACATCTGTAATCAGGGTTCTTGCTGCATCTAAACATTAAATGTGAACAACCGCAAAATATAAAAGATAGATAAGCAATTGCAGTGCAGAAAGGCAGAAAGAAACATCATCCATACATATCATATAAGAAAATCATTAAATGAAATAGAAAGAGTTTACAGTTTACACATCAAAAATTAAATAAATAAATCACATGATAAGACATTACTTGTACGACACCAACATCAGAACATCCACTTTACCAAATCCACCATCAGAATAATGATATGATGCCATATGATGGCAATGGAAGTTCTTGTTTGATGGTGTTGGCAATGGGAAACCTTTATTCCTCGGAACTGAATAATAGTTGAAAATCAGTTCCCAATTACCGGAAATTGTTTTTCTCTATCGAACACTGAATAATTGTTAACAGAACAAATATTTTATGTTAACCCAAACAACAGCACAAATCAGTCAAATAGGTTTTGAATAAAAGTTGAAAATGAGTTTTCTTACCAGAAATTGTTTTTCTCTATCGAATACTGAATAATTGTTAACAGAACAAATATTTTATGTTAACCCAACCAACAGCACAAATCAGTCAAATAACTTTCTCATCAGTTTGACTAGACACATGATGATAATTCATTTCCTATTCTGAATTGACAAAGGATTACCAAATCAAACAGCTTCTCAACTGTTGGCGTATTTGCGGTTTTGGCACGGGCACAGGGAAACGTGAAAAATCCGATTTTTCAAATTTCAAAATATTTCTTTGGACTATTAAAATAAACTATTTATTTTAATATTTAATTCAAAATCAAATTTGGAATTACCTAAAATACCACAAAAAACCGAAATTTCCATAATATGCAAACTTTTTACATTTTGCTCATTCAAATTAACCAAATTTCCACCAAATTGACTTTCAATCTAACATTAAATTAATCAATCCAACATTTTTAAAGTCTCATCACATTCAAAACCCAAGAACAATTTTAGGTTTCTATAAAGTGCCATAGAAATTCTAGAATAACAACTTTCATTTCCTAAATCAAATTGAACTCAAATAACAATTATTAAACTCAAAGTATCATCACACATGCATTAAATTTTCCCAACAAGCATCCAACAAGCAAAAACCAAATTCAAGAGAGTAGGAAATCAAAACTACATCACATGCATTTTCACCAAGCAAAAGAAACAATTTCCTAGCCAAATGATTAAGAAACTTACCTTAAATTTTCAAAATCTTTAAGCTTAAAGCTTGATTTTGATTCCACCAAAATTCCCTCGTTCTTAGGTTTTTCTTTTACTCTCTCTTTTGTTATTGAAGAAATGGGAAAAGTACCCATTTACTTAGTTGGCCAAAAATATAGTAAATGGAGGGAGAGAGAAAATTAATTTTTTTTAACAAAAATAATTTTGATTAATAAAGCAAATATCTCAACCCACTAATATTTCCATCAATGCCACATGTCAACATTATAAAGCATCCAACACATGTCGTATACACGTGAATAATACACTTATTAATGCTTAATACATTTATTTAATAAATTAATTAATTAATCCATTTAATCAAATGTATAATGTATTTCTACATTTACAATAAATGTTAAAATACATTCAAGGTTGACATATGTCCGAAAAATTATTCGATAATTAATTAATACGTATCTAATCAAATTATGTATCTAATACACATACAAATTAATTTAGGAAATTACCGAAAACCTTGCATGTGTTATTTTCGTTTAACCGTTAAACGATTTCCGAATAATCAATATTATTCATTTTAAGTCGGCTTAGTGCTCTACGAGTATTTTTTACTATGTGAGACTGTCTAGGTTCAGGTATATCCGTCATGGGATCAAATCTCGTGTTCATAATTGTTAGACAATTATGACCAATAACGTCACTATTTGTAAAAGACATTGTGGTTTTTGTATAAATTAACCATATGACAAAGGAAATTGCTATTTTATCATTTTGTAATTAGATTACTTGAATATATAAATGATAAAAGTCCTTATAATTAGTTCCGGATTATAAGATATGAGATAGTATCAATCCACTAAGGTTTAATCATTAAATATCCCTAGTCGTAGTATTATCGAGACTAGACATCGATAATGCAGAATAGACTAGTATTGCACTTGTGCACGTTGTGGGAGCATAACAACATAGTCTCATATATTTAAGTATTGGATACTTATGCAAGTGTGATAGGAGGTTGTGTTTACTGATGGTACGGAAACAGCTTCGCTCTGGATAGACCCCTCGGAATCCCAATGGTAGTATGACTATGTGTCTATGGGAATCCGAATTAGGGTAGGTGTATTTGGTCTTAACCTGAGACTTGCATCGCTAATACTTGCGACAATCAATACGCTTTGGTTTTGGTCGTCCGGGGCTTTAACAGGCTCTGAGTACGCCTCTTCTGGGTTTATTGAAAAATGTAGTGTATTGGGTGTGACGTCAAGATGGAATTATCACTTCAGTCATATGGAGACGATGATCACGCAGGGATACAGAACTGGTACTCTATTATGTTGCAACTATCGGGATAATATGACAAGGTCATGATTATCCGATTAAAAAGACTAGTTATTTGTGATCCGATATATGCTTCGTACGGGGCAGACACTATTTCAGCCCTAGGCCTTGCATGTGACATCTGATACTGGATCGCAATACGCAATACTATGTATACTACGTCTGACAAAGATTATATATTCCATAAAGAATATTTCTGGAGAATTGGGTAGGCACAGCGCTTTGCTAGAAGCCAACCATGTCTCATAAATCGGTAGGAACGTGGTACCGAGTACGCACGTGTTCGGATAGTCTGACGACCAGATTTACTTCCAACATATCCAGATATTTCATGGGTTGCTTCCCGAAGATTCACCGATGACGTATGACTCGAACAGAATTAATCTGAGATTAATTATGAGAGAGAGAAAATTAATCTAGGATTAATTACGGCGAGAATTTATCTGGGATAAAATTCAATTAGAAGAGAGAGAACGATTAATTTCGAATTAATCGATTAAATAATATATTCGATATATTATATGAAATTAGATTTCATAACGGAATTAAATTGGATTTTAATTCGGGCGAACGAATTAATTTTTCGCGAGCGACTTTAATAGTAATTTTGCTAGGCATAATTATTTAATTAAATTTGATTTAATTAAGTCGCAACGGAAAATTCGATAATTCGAAATTAACGAACCCGAGCCAGGAATATGTTTGCAGGCCCACTTGGATTTTGAATCAAGTGGGGCCCACCACAAGTCACATCACTTGTCACTTTACTTACCTTTTTGGTGATGGAAGTTAGTATTAGTTGATGGTAACTTGTAATACACATTTCATTATTTTATTTGATAGGTTGAGTGACATTTACCAAATGTTGTATTTGGTATATGACTTTTATTTTTGGGAAATAATTTCAATTAACACAATCATCACTCTCTTTTCTCTCTTCACCGAAATCTGCACTCTCTCCCTCTCCATCTCCAAAAGCCGAGAGTTGTTCTCTTCAAAGGGAAACATTATGTAGCAAAATTTTCCTAAGCTAGCACTTAAAAGAAGTCATTCAAAGGTGATAGGGAAACATCCCTTGAGTTTGGAATCTCATTCACCAAGCTTGGAGCTCAACACACAATCATTCATATAGGAGCTTGGAGCACTTCAAATGAGCAAATTTTTGTTCTCAACACATCCACACAACCGATCGTTGTAAGTATTTTTCTGTATTCTTACTTCGAGTATTCACTTCTTTTATGCTTAAATGATCTTGGAATTGTTCTTAGAGAACCCACCAATGGTATCAGAGCCTATTTAAGCATGAAATGGATTAGGGTTCATAATCTTGAATTTGGGTATTTTTGCTTGGAGCATGATTTAATCAAATTGAGTGTTTGAGTATGCTTAGATTATGATAACTAGGAGTTATGCATGATTAATTTTATGAAAAATTGATTGGATTAATTTTCCCAAATTTGCTTACCTTGGCCGAAAATGTGATGAACCCTAAACTCATTGTGATTTTGATTTTTAGACCATTGGATGTGTTTAAAATATTTGGATATATTGATTTGTGATTTAATTGGATTGAAATCAAAATTAATGAAAAATTATCCATATTGTCGTGAATGAAAGAAGCATGTTAGAGTTGATTTTGCTTCAATAATGTTGGACATGTATTGAAAATAATAAAGCATGATTAATTAATTAAATTGATGTTTTGGAAATGTTGATTTAAATAATTAATTATGGCTATACACTTTAATTAAATAAATTGTGATATTTGGAATATTAGAATTTAATTAATTAGGCTTAATTTGGAATTGGCCTAAAATTGTTGTATTTGGGCCTAATGGGCTTGGTTGGGCCTAGTTGGTTTAGGACAATTGGATTGGATCCAAATTGGGCCTAAAACCATTCCATAAAGTCCAAATGTAATAAATGGGCCTTTAAATAATTTAATTGGGCCTAATGAGCCAAAATTAATTTTATGGCAAATGGTGATTCCTAATTGGGCTTTGGTTGCCAAAGTCCATGCCTTAAGAAAGTAATTGAAAGCCCATTGGACTTTAATTAAATTGACATTAGATGTTAATTGGGCATTTGAGACTCATTAAGATTGGATTTAGAATCTAAGTCTAAAAGGCATATTAAAAAGTGTAATTATTTAATTTAGAATTAAATATGAATTAGTATTGAATACAAATTAAATCGGATTTAAAATTGTAGTTCGATATACTTCAAGAATACGCACTTTGAGTACTTATTCTTAAACAAGTTGGACTCGCGCAAATCAAATCGTTGTTTGAACATTGGATGATCACTTTATTCAAAGATTAATTAATTTGATTAGATTAATTGAATAACATGTTTTGTGTGAATACATGGATGTATTGTATGAATAATGTATATCGGATAGATATTAGATGGGTGAGGGCAATTTTGGAAATTGTTGTAATAAATTTAGAATTTATTAAATTGGACCTGCGTGTCCAGCCTTTATCTCTTGACTCTTTGTAATTCTCTTCTCACCAATTCCCCTCAATGTAAATGAGGTTTCATTATTGTATTACGTAATTGGGTAGAAGTTAGAATAGTGCTAGCCGGGGAGAGGAAATGGAGTGATTTTTTCTAGGAACAATTTGTGAGATATCCATATGCATATCATTATTATTTTATTTATCGCGCCTTATTATGCTTTTAGAATGCATACTTAAGGGTGTATGATGAGACCTAATCAAAGATAATAAATTGGTTGCCAATTTACGTGAAAAACCCTCAACACAATATTAAGCGATTTCCTTCCATTTAGTGATTCATTATCAAGATCCAAGATTGGCATTGATTTGTTGACTAAAGTCAAGACTTTTGTCCATCGCGGATGTGTTTGAATCATGAAGGCTTTGTTACATATCACATGTCTTGGGCAAATTGTGATTTATTGGCCAAAATCAAGATCACTTCTTGTTCATCAACATGGATTACGAAGCTTTCCAAAGTCAATGGGTCCCGCTTAACTGGAATCATTAAGCTTGTTGAGCCAAAGCCAAGGCTTAGTTGATTCAGAGGATAAGGTTAGGAAAATATATTGGATATATTGGCATATATATAGTATATATGTTTCGGACTTGGAGGTCCACCTACCGGATCTAGGAATTGGATGAGATCCAATTGATCTTAGAGATCTACCTAGTTAAATATCATACAGCTTGTTGGCCAAAGTCAAGGTTGTGTGTTATTTAACGGGATCCTAGCCCACTAGGAAACTAGGTTTCCTGAGTACTCAACAGAGGGTTAGAGGCTCGCCGAAAAATAGTGGGAGGCCAGTATTGAATTTGCAATTTCCTTCAAATACTTGGCATTACGCGCTTTCAAATTATTTCGTCATTTTATATATTTATTAATTGGACTAATATTTTATTAATTTTTTGTAACAGTTGGACTGTACCCAAAAACCGTTAATTGAATAGTTATACTATTGCAAATAAGACGGCGTGAATGATCAACGTTAGGGACATTATCATGGGTGAAAATGTCTTTAATGGTGTGAACTTTCCTGACTGGGAAATGAACCTCAGGATTGTAATGGGGGACGAGAAGATGCTCTATACGATAGAAAGACCTTTCGGGCCTAAACCCGGAAATGAGCAGCTGTTTGAGCTTGAGCTTTGGAAGACTCACGATGATGATAACTCAACTGCTCAATCCGTCATGCTCGCTGCAATGACCCCTCAATTTCATCGCCAAAACAAGGGATTTGATCCCTATACTATGATGGAAAATTTGAAGGACCTTCATCGATCTAACCTTAGATCGCAAAGGTATGAATTACAGAAGAAGCTATTTCGCTCTCGAATGTCAGAGGGTACATCTATCGAGCACCATGCGTCGTAGATGATTGCTGACATCGAATAACTAGGTCAGCTAGGCATAACCTTTGAGGCTGAGACTTCTATAGATTTGATCTTGCAGTCTCTTCCTGACAGCTGAAGCGGGTTAATCATGAACTACAATATGATGAACCAAGACCATACTCTTGGAGAGTTGATGGCAATGCTGCGTGAAACAGAAAAGAAGCTTTTAAAGGGCAAAAAGCGTGAGGCGCACTTCGCTTCAACATCTCAGTCTGCCAAGGCTTGGCCGAAGGCTACTGGAGGTGTAAAGAAGAAGAAGAAGAAGAAAGGCAAGGCCCAATCGTCAAAGTCTTCTGGGAAGGCAAATGAAAAAAATCCCAAGATGTATGCCTATAGTGTGGCAAACGGGGTCACTAAAAGCGTGACTGCCGTGAGTACAAGGCACACATGAAGGAAATCAAAGCGGGCAAGACACCGGCTTCAGGTATGTTTGTTATAGAAATAAACATGTCTACTTCTAGTTTTAAAAATTGGATTTTTGATTCTGGTTGTGGTACTTATATATATACTGATGTTCAGGATCTGCAGATTAGCAGGAGACTGACTTCAGGAGAGATTGACCTCCGAGTTGGAAATGAGACTAGAGTCATCGTTTTGTCCATTAAGACTTATATTTTGGAACTGCCCTCGGGGCATGTACTAAACTGATCAGACTGTTATTATGTACCTAGTTTGACTAGGAATATTATTTCTGTATCTTGTTTAGTCCAATGTGGGTATACTTTTGTATTTAGAAACACTGGGTGTTTTATGTATAAAAATGATATTGAGATATGCAGTACTGATGTGTATAATGGTCTTTATATTTTGAATATAAATCAATCTCAGAAATATAATGTAACAAACAAAAGGCTTAAATTAAGTAACAAAGATGAAACTTATATGTGGCATTACCGTCTGGGACACATTAACAAGACTCGCATATCTACACTTTCAAAGAGTGGGTACTTGGACGGATTTGATCCAAATTTATATGACGTCTGCGAATCTTGTTTATTAGGCAAAATGCCTAAAACACCTTTTAGCGGTAAATGTGCACGTGCCATTGAACTGTTAGCCCTCGTTTATAGTGACTTATGTGGGCCCATGTCTAGCCAGGCTAGAGGTGGATATGAATACTTCGTAACCTTTATGGATGATGCATCGCGTTATGGTTATGTGTATCTTATGAGACACAAGTCGGAAACCTTTGAGAAATTCGAAGAATTTTGACACGAAGTGGAAAAACAGACCGACAAAAGTATTAAAACATTACGATCGGACCGTGGTGGAGAATACTTGAGCAATGAGTTTCTCGATTACTTGAAAGAGTATGGTATTCTTTCACAGTGGACTCCTCTCGGAACACCTCAATTAAACGGTGTGTCCGAACGGAGAAACCGAACTTTGTTGGACATGGTAAGGTCTAACTGAGCTATCTATTTCCTTATGGGGATATGCATTGAACAATGCAATACTTATTTTGAATAAGGTTCCGTCAAAGTATTTTCAACAGACCCCATATGAAATATGGACAGGAAAGAAACCGGGTTTCTCATTCCTGAAGATTTGGGGATGCTGGGCATACGTTAAACGTTTGGATGGTACCAAACTAGAACCCAAATCAGATAAGTGTCTGTTTGTAGGTTATCCTAGGGAAACCAAAGGATATTACTTTTACAACCCACAAGAGAACAAAGTATTTGTTGCTCTATATGCGGTTTTCCTTGAAAAGGAATTCCTAAATATAGTGGTAAGTGGGAGGAAAGTAGAACTCGATGAAAATCAGAGTAATATTGTTCCTGGCACCGATTCTTTAACGGAACATGAACAGTTCATCAGGGATGAGACTGTACCACAATCTTCGAATACACAAGAACCGCGTAGGTCGGACAGAGTCAGAAAACAACCTGAGAGGCATGAGTTTCTGATCTCACCTCATGTGGATATTAATCTTATTGAGGAAGATGAACCGGCTACGTATGAGGAGGCGATACAAGGTATTGACTCCGGTTTATAGCAAGATGCCATGAAATCCGAAATGGATTCCATGTACACCAACCAAGTTTGGACACTGTTCGATGCACCTGAAGGCGTAAAGCCTATTGGTTGTAAATGGGTCTTCAAGAAGAAGACCGATATGGATGGCAACATACAAACGTACAAAGCTAGGCTTGTAGCGAAAGGGTATCATCAACGACATGGTGTCGATTACGATGAAACTTTTTCACATGTTTCCATGATTAAATCCATTCGGATAATGCTTGCTATTTCTGCATATTTCGATTATGAAATATGGCAAATGGACGTCAAAACTGCTTTCCTTAACGGAAACCTTTTGGAGGATATTTATATGCATCAGCCTGATGGTTTTGTCGTGCCAAAACATGCAAACAAGGTTTGCAAGTTAAATCGATCCATTTATGGATTGAAGCAAGCATCGCGTTTTTGGAACCAACATTTTGATGAGATCATAAAAGAATATGATTTCGTTCAAAACGAGGATGATCCTTTTATATATAAGAAGGTTAGTGGGAGCGCACTGACATATTCATTGTCCTTTATGTTGATGATGTATTGCTTATAGGCAATGACATTCCCATGCTACAATCGGTGAAAGCTTGGCTTTCGTTAAAATTCTCCATGAAAGATATGGGAGAAGCAGCCTTTATTCTGGGAACAAAGATCTACCAGGATAGATCTAGAAAGCTGCTTGGACTCTCCTAGAGCATGTACATTGACAAAGTGTTGAAGAGATTCAACATGGAACAGTCTAAAATGGGACTGTTGCTAGTGTCACATGGCCACACTCTATCTAAGGACATGTGTCCTAAAACTCAAGATGAGAGAGATAACATGAGTCGGATCCCGTTCGCTTCGGCAGTCTGATCAATCATGTATACCATGATATGTACGCGACCTGATGTCTCATATGCTTTGAGCATGTGTAGTCGCTTTCAGGCCGATCCAGGTGATGATCACTGGATGGTGGTTAAGAACATCCTTAAGTATCTTAGACGAACTAAGGATGCTTTCTTAATCTATGGAGATGGAGAACTTGAGGTAACTGGGTTTACCGATGCAAGTTTCCAAACCGATAAAGAAGAATGCAAGTCGCAATCCGGGTACATATTTTGTTTGAACAACGGAGTAGTAAGCTGGAAATCTTCCAATTAAGAGACTGTTGCCGATTCAACAACAGAAGTAGAATATATTGCTGCAGCTGAAGCAGCAAAAGAGGCAGTTTGGATCCGTAAATTCCTAATTGGATTAGGAGTAGTTCCGTTAGCAGCTGAGCCTGTTCCTTTGTATTGTGAAAATAACGGGGCTTTAGCGTAGGCTAAGGAACCGTGGTCTCATCAACAATCCAAGCATGTTCTTCGACGTTTCCATCCGATTAATGAGATTATACATCATAGTGATGTGAAGATCGAGAAGGTCGCATCAGATGACAACATTGCAGATCCGTTGACGAAAGCTATTCCTCAGTAAAAGTTTGAGCGACATCTACATAGTTCAGGTGTTAGATACTTGAGTGACTGGCTATAGGCCAAGTGGGAGATTGTTAGACAATTATGACCCATAACGTCACTATTTGTAAAAGACATTGTGGTTTTGTACAAATTAACTATGTGACAAAGGAAATTGCTATTTTATCATTTTGTAATTAGATTACTTGAATTTATAAATGATAAAAGTCCTTATGATTAGTTCCGGATTATAAGATATGAGACAATATCAATCCACTAAGATTTAATCATTAAATATCCCTAGTCGTAGTATTATCGAGACTGGACATCGATAATGCAGAATAGACTAGTATTGCACTTGTCCGCGTTGTGGGAGCATAATGGCATAGTTCTCATATATTCAAGTGTGATAGAAGGTTGTGTTTACCGATGGTACGGAAACACCTTCACTCTGGATAGATGCCTTGGAATCCCATTCGTAGTATGACTATGTGTCTATGGGAATCCGAATCAGGGTAGGTGTATTTGGTCTTAACCTGAGACTTGCATCGCTAATACTTGCGACAATCAATACGCTTTGGTTTTGGTCGTCCGAGGCTTTAACAGGCTCTAAGTACGCCTCTTCTGGATTTATTGAGAATCGTAGTGTATTGGGTGTGACGTCAAGATGGAAGTATCACTTCAGTCATATGGAGATGATGATCACGCAGGGATACAAAACTGGTACTCTATTAGGTTGCAACTATCGGGATAATATGACAAGGTCATGATTATCCGATTAAAGAGACTAGTTCCTTGTGATCCGATATATGCTTCGTATGGGGCATACACTATTCCAGCCTCAGGCCTTGCATGTGACATCTGATACTGGATCGCAATACGCAATACTACGTATATTACGCCTGACAAAGATTATATATTCCTTAAAGAATATTTCTGGAGAATTGGGTAGGCACGACGCTTTGCTAGAAGTCAACCATGTCTCGTAAATCGGTAGGAACGTGTTACCGGTACGCACGTGTTCGGATAGTCTGACGACCGGATTTACTGCCAACATATCCAGGGATCTCATGGGTCGCTTCCCGAAGATTCACCGATGACATATGACTCGAACAGAATTAATCTGGGATTAATTATGAGAAAGAGAAAATTAATCTAGGATTAATTATGGCGAGAATTTGTCTGGGATAAAATTCAATTAGAAGAGAGAGAACGATTAATTTCGAATTAATAGATTAAATAATATATTCGATATATTATATGAAATTAGATTTCATAACGGAATTAAATTGGATTTTAATTCGGGCGAACGAATTAATTTAGAATTAATTCGCGACCGACTTTAATAGTAATTTTGATAGGCATAATTATTTAATTAAATTCAATTTAATTAAGTCGCAACGGAAAATTCGTTAATTCAGAATTAACGAACCCTAGCGCGGAATGTGTTTGCGGGCCCACTTGGATTTTGAATCAAGTGGGTGTAGGACACAGAAATCGATGACGCTGTTCCAAGCTTGCGACCCGATCGGGAGTACGGAGTAGCCCGCGGGGGACTAAACCGGAGAAATAAAATGGAGTCGCCACCCAGTGTGAACTGGGAAATGATTTAAGGCCGCACGCACCCCTCGCAATGGAAGACCTCAAACCGTTGGGTTCAGAATGGTCCCTTACTTATGCCACTTGTAATGAATGGATTTGTGCAATAATCTAACTAAGTCCACGCAACATACATACGCAAGAGAACCTACATCTAAGTGTTGGACAGTTATGACCCATAGCGTCACTATTTGTACAGATCATGGTGTTTTTTTTTACAAATTAACTATGTGACAAAGGAAATTGCTCTTTTATCATTTGTGATTAGATCACCAAGATGTATAAATGATGAAAGGTCCATTTGATTAGTTCCTGGATTGAGATGATATGAGACAGTATCAAGCCATGAAGGTTTAATCATTAAGTATCCATAGTTAGAGTATTATCGAGATTGGAGATCGATAATGCGTAAAAGACTAGTATTACACTTGTGCGCATTGTGAGGGAATAACGGCATAGTTCACATATATTTGGGTATAGGATACTCATGCAAGTGTAGTATGAGGTTGTGTTTTACCGATGGTACAGAAAATAGCTTCGCTCTGGATAGACCCCTCAGAATTCCGTAGGTAGTATGACTATGTGTCTATGGAAGTCCGAAATCAGGGTAGGTGTATTTGGTCTTAACCTGAGACTTGCACCGCTAATACTTGCGACAATCAATATACTTTGGTTTTAGGTCGTCCAGGGCTTTAACAGGTTCTGTGTACGCCTGTGCTGGGTATATTGAGAATCGTAGTGTGTTGGGTGTGATGTCAAGACGGAAGTATCACTCCAGTCATAGTGGAGATGATGGTCACGTGGGATACGAAACTGGTTCTCTTATGTACTGCAGTCATCGGGATAAAATAACTAGGTCATGTTTATCCGATTATAGAGACTAGTTACCAGAGATCCGATATGTGCTTCGTACGGGGCAGACATAATTCCAGCCCCAGGCCTAGCACGTGACATCCGATACTGGATCGAAATACGCAATACTACGTATACTACACCTGATATAGATCACATATCCCTGTAAGGATATTTCTGGAGAATTGGGTAGGCATGGTGATAAGTGCATGAAAGTGTACTTTGAAACATCACTTATTCGGGTTTATTGTTCAGTATTTAGTTATATATTCTATATTTTATTATATAATTTTTATTATTATATTAAATTAGAAAGTATTTATTATTTATGTTAAGTTAATAATTTTTTTTAGTAATTTTTCTATTTATTATTGTAGGAATTAAAAAGACAAGGTGTGGTGAATCATATTGAAAGAAAAGAAGAATTGGAGAAAGTATTCACAAATGGAAAGCTTGTGTGGGGCCGGGTTGTTGATTTTGTTACTTGACAAATAAAGCCTAAAGAAGAAAAGACAACTTGGCTGAGAAACAAAGAGAAGAATTTGACCAAATACTTTGCACGTGGGCCAAAATAGGGTTCAATCTTATTATAAAAGCCAAGATGCATGGGGCCCAAAGGAATTAATAGGGTTTCATAACTCTATGGTTATTTAAAGAACAAAAGGCTGCGTGAAAGAGTGGGGGCTGCATGAAGCAGCTTATGCTGCGTGAACAAATAAATTAAACCAGCAGTGCCGAAAGCCAGACTTCCAAGCAGAGAGAGAGTCGGTCGCAGGTTGAAGACAAAAAAAAAGCGGCGAGTGAAAGAACAGAAGCTGTGCGTGAAGGAGAGAGTCAGGGCCGAGAGGCGCAGGCTGCTTGTGAAGACGATCAGAAGGCTGCGCATGTGCAAGGAAGTTGAACAGACACAGTGTGTTATTTTCATGCACAGGCCGTGCGTAATCCCGGGACCAGAAATAATGATCCATACGATGTCTCTCCAATCCATCTTTGTTATTTCTTCCTTCGGCATGCGGAACTAACCCCCTAAAGCAAAGCTAAGGGCGAACTCTTGTACCCTATTCTTCTATTTTGTTATTGATTCGTGGATGATTTTAATCGTTTAATATAATTATTATCTTATTCTTCTCGTTATTCTTTTGAGTGTTTTAAATTGAAAACTTATTTTATTAATCGACATATAGATTCAGTCATGTTTTTTCTATGTGTTATTGGTGAAATTGGTTGTGATTGATTAAGGTTGTTTTGCGAGTTCATCATTTGCTGCAGTATTGCCCGATGGTATATTGTCGTCGTTGGATAGGTTGTAACGATAACCTTGTGAGTTGTGAACGTAGAGAAGATAAAATAATAATTACCTTAGAACTTTAATTTGAGTAGAATTGAATATCCTCCAATTGTGGGTTTGGGACGTGAAATCCTCAATTATGTAATAAAACGAATCAATAACGGAATAGAAATAATAGGTACAAGAGGGCACCCGGACGCTTTGCTATTTCTCTCCATTGATAAAATCTTTTAAGCTTTCGTAATCTTTAATTTACATCGCAATTTAATCTTTTCGTTAATTTAGTTATTGCTAAACGTTTTTGTTTAAGTGAATTAATTCTGTTGTAACCATCTCTCTGAGGAATCGACACCCTAGCTATACTGCGATAACCGCAAGTCATTTTTGGGCGTAATCAAAATTTGGCGCCGTTGCCGGGGAGACGGTTTACAAGCAAAAGGACCAGGTTTGCTTAGTCAATAACGAAGCGGTAACTTCGTTCCATTTTTTTTTATTATTAGTATTTTATTTTATTTTATTCATTTATTATTCGCTTATTTATTTTCTTTTAGTATTTTAGTTTTTTTTATTCTTAATTAGTTTTTTTTATTTTTTCTAGTATTTTATTTTAGTATTTAATTTAGTTATTTTATTTTTGTTTTAGTTTTAGTTTTAGTTAGATTTTAAGTTTTAGTTTATTCTTTTTATTTATTTATTTATTTTTATTTTATTTTATTTCTCGTATTATTTGAACTTAAATTGCATGTCTAGACGTATGGATAGATTTTATAGATTTGTTAGGACTGAAGAAGAAAGCTCAGATTCTGAGGACATATTTGAAAATCCTTTTTCTACACCATCCGCGTCTAGCGCACATAACATGAGTGAATACGAGAGACCACCTAGGAGGACTCCTGAAGAGTACCGCCACCCAACTCGCACAGCTACACCTTCGTGTATCATGTTTCCTCCTAATGCACCACACATAGACTTTAGGCCTGTAATGATACAGTATCTTCCAACTTTTCACGGTTTAGAGAGCGAGAATCCTTACATGCACATTAGGGAATTTGAAGAGGTAGTAGCAACCTTCCATGACCGTTTTGGGACTACCGACACAATTAGACTTAAGTTCTTCCCCTTTGCCCTTAAGGATATAGCTAAGAGCTGGTTGTATTATTTGAGACCTAGGTCAATAGGATCGTGGGGCGAAATGACTCAGGTATTTTTCGATAAATATTTCTCACACCATAAGACAGATGCCCTGAAAAGTAAAATCTCCACCTTCTCCCAGAGAGACAGTGAGACCCTTTTATCAAACATGGGAGCGGTATAATGAGTTATTAGCTAGTTGTCCCCACCATGGATATGAGAGTTGGCGTTTAGTAAGTTATTTCTATGATGGACTGACCCATAGGGAACACCAATTCATTGAGACAATGTGCAATGGTGAGTTTATCCAAAAGGACCCTGATGAGACACTCGAGTATTTAGATGACCTAGCTAAGAAATCTCATACTTGGACTGGACCCAATGTCGTAGATAACACTGATATGACACACACTGATTCTAGAAGAAGCCTACAACACTTTAGGAAAGAGGATAGCCTTAAGACACAAGTTGAGTTGTTAACTAGACAGATAGGAGACTTAATAGCCAAAGACAGCAAGACAATGCATTCAGTAGCCCAGCTAGAATCCTAAGAGTATCCGGTATATGGTGAGATGAGAGGGACATATGACGAACAATGACATGCATTAGGGACTTACCAAAAGCCTTACACACCTTACTCGGACACCTATAATCATAGTTGGAGGAACCACCCCAACCTTAGTTGGAAGCAAGAGTCTTATCAGCCTACCCAGACACCACAATCTAGGAGTTACAGTACCCCACAGTATCACACATCTGCCATTCCTAGGAATTCTTTAGAAGATACTATGCAAGCATTCGTGGAAGCCCAGAAGGTGATTGTAGAGACCCAGAGCAAAACCAATCAAAGGATTGAGTCATTGATAGCTCAGGTCACTGAATACCATAAGGAAATTAGGAGTCAAATTTCTAAATTGACTAATGTCCTGAGTGTGCAAAAACAAGGAAAATTCTTATCTCAGACTCAACCAAATCAACAAGGGCAACACATGGCACAGACTGATCATGAGGTATCCAATATAAAAGGTGTTAATCTCATAATCACTAGGAGCGGTAACGAGGTAGGAGAGCAACACATGCCCAACACTGTAGGTGACCCTAAAGACAATAATGCTAACACATCTCAGGAAGAACAAGTGCCACATTTCCAAACTAGAGTACCCTTTCCTCAAGCACTTAACATTTTTCATGTTGAAAAACAATCACAGGGTGATGATGAGTGTCATTACTCATACATACTAGAAACAGTCCTGCCGAAAACATCGTCTCTACAACCTGAATCAAATCCTCCTGAACTGAAACTGGTCCCAAAGAATCGAAAAAGGAGGAAAATGAGAGTTAATGCTCAATTAAAGATGATACCTGTAAGATTAAAAAGAAGATTGAGCCAACTTTTCCTTATGAGCAGCCCAAAATTTCGACAATCCTCAGACCTTGGAGGATCAATGGATAAACTACCACAACTAGACAAGCATTCCCTCTCATGCCTTCATCGGTACGCTCGATGGAAACCACCATGACAACTTGAGTGCTTGCGTCTGGCTGAAGACGTTAAACTTAACGCTAGCGGGGAGGCAACCCTTGCATCTGCATTTACTTATTTCATTTTATTTATTTTATTTACTTTAGTTTAATTTTATTGTGTGCTAATTGCATGTTTTATTTTTATTGTTTGCATAAGTGTTTTTGCAGGTTTTAACACAACCTAAACAGCCACACAGTTAAAGTATAACCAGCAGGAACCTGATCAACTCCGCGTCTGGTAGTGTTGTTCCTTAATCTTTTTTCTTTACATTTATTTTACATTGAGGACAATGCAAGTTTTAAGTGTGGGGGTGTGTATTCATGCACATGAAAACCTATCTTAGATACATTTTATTCAAAAAAAATTTTTTTTTTTTTTGTTTTTAGTCCTTGATAGTTAAACATAGGTCCAATGATGATATTGTTTGTTTTATGATGAAATTTTAGAAACGATAAGTTCTTTAATGTACTTTTATCTGATGATTTGAGTAGTTTATCTATGTTAGACTCGTAAGCACTTAATTATAGGTTCTTAGCAGTGAAAGCCTGAGTAGTTAGCAATGTGACTAGTTGAAGAAACTGCATGTCGATGAATGACTGTTTGCTTAGATGTCTATCCTGATTTGCTTGTGTTATGACATATGGTATGGTTGAAAAAAATAAAAGAAAAAGTCTCTGAAGAAAGAAAATAAACCACCTATAACCGATAAGCGTGAAGCTACCCATGGGCGAGTATTAGGACCACCATGAGGAGAAATGCTACCTTAAAGGGTAGGTGTGTTGAAAAAAAAGAAAGAGAAAGAAAAGAAAAAATCAAAAAGAAAAGCAGAAAAAAAAGAAGAGACAAGAAAAGAAAAAAGAGAAATCATACCATATTGAGCACGGAGAAGCAATTATAGAGCTTAATTGAGATATCTAGGTTGGTTTGACCCATCGATCCCAATCTTTAAAACAAAATCATTGAGTTGGCTTACCTGGGAATAAAGCTGTGGACGAACCTTAGCACACACACACTGTGAGTCTGGCTTAAATGATTTATTCAAAGACTTAGATTTGAGTTACGTTGAGTACTTTGAAAGTTCTCTGATTTCATTACTATGCATTATTTGAGGACAAAACTATGTGAAACTATTGGGACTATTTAATTTTTATTTATGCATGATTGTGTGTTTTGAATGACGTTTGTGGGTGTCGTCGCTGTAAGCCCTCACGAGACTACAACTCGTCCACTAGGGACACCAAGGGGTTTAAAGGCTTGTTGCAGACGCTAAATGCAATCGTGATCCCTACGAAAGTGGCTTAGATAGTTTTTATTTATTTATTCAGTTTTTATTTTATTTTACGCTTGAATTGCTAGGGACTGACAATAAGCTGGTTGGGGGTTGTGATAAGTGCATGAAAGTCTACTTTGAACATCACGTATTCGGGTTTATTGTTCAGTATTTAGTTATATATTCTATATTTTATTATATAATTTTTATTATTATATTAAATTAGAAAGTATTTATTATTTATGTTAAGTTAGTAATTTTTTTTAGTAATTTTTCTATTTATTATTGTAGGAATTAAAAAGACAAGGTGTGGTGAATCATATTGAAAGAAAAGAAGAATTGGAGAAAGTATTCACAAATGGAAAGCTTGTGTGGGGCCGGGTTGTTGATTTTGTTACTTGACAAATAAACCCTAAAGAAGAAAAGACAACTTGGCTGAGAAACAAAGAGAAGAATTTGACCAAATACTTTGCACGTGGGCCAAAATAGGGTTCAATCTTATTAAAAAAGCCAAGATGCATGGGGCCCAAAGGAATTAATAGGGTTTCATAACTCTATGGTTATTTAAAGAACAAATGGCTGCGTGAAAGAGGGGGGGCTGCATGAAGCAGCTTATGCTGCGTGAACAAATAAATTAAACCAGCAGTGCTGAAAGCCAGACTTCCAAGCAGAGAGAGAGCCGGTCGCAGGTTGAAGACAAAAAAAAAGCGGCGAGTGAAAGAAAAGAAGCTGTGCGTGAAGGAGAGAGTCAGGGCCGAGAGGCGCAGGCTGCTTGTGAAGACGATCAGAGGGCTGCGCATGTGCAAGGAAGTTGAACAGACACAGTGAATTAGTTCTTTTCGTTAATTTAGTTATTGCTATTTCTCTCCATTGATAAAATCTTTTAAGCTTTCGTAATCCTTAATTTACATCGCAATTTAATCTTTTCGTTAATTTAGTTATTGCTAAACGTTTTTGTTTAAGTGAATTAGTTCTGTTGTAACCATCTCTCTGAGGAATCGACACCCCAGCTATACTGCGATAACCGCAAGTTATTTTTGGGCATAATCACATGGCGATTTGCAAGAAGCCAACCTTGTCTTGTAAATCGGCAAAAATATAGTACTAGGTACGTACGTGTTTGGATAGTCCGACGACCGGATTTACTGCCAACATATCCGGGGATCTCATGGGTCGCTTCCCGAAGATTCACCGATGACGTATGACTCGCACTTTATTAATCTGGGATTAATTAGATGAGAGAGAAAATTAATCTGGGATTAATTGCGGAGATATTTTATCTGGGATAAAATATCATTTAAAGAGAGAGAACGATTAATTTGGAATTAATCAATAAAATAATATATTCGATATATTATACGAAATTGGATTTCGACGCGGAATTGAAATTAGATTTTAATTCGGGTGAATGAGTTAATTTAGAATTAATTCGTTAGCGACGTGAATATTGATTTTGCTAGGCATAATCATTTAATTACGTCGCAACGGAAAATTCATTAATTTGGATTAGCGAACCCGAGCCCGAGAGTGTTTGCGAGCGCACTCGTATTGCGAACTTAAGTGCGGCCCGCAAGTCACATCAAGCGTCAAATCGCTAGTCACTGCAAGCGTCAAATCACTTGTCACTTTGAGTGATGTGATGTGTAGTACTTGTGATGTGAATAGTTGATGTAGTGGTTGGCAAAGCTTTAATAGCTTGACTTTTTGGAAAAGTAAAATTTGAAAATGAATTTGGAAATTCATTAAAGTGGATTATATACACTTTTTGCTAACAACCAACACATTCTCTCTTCTCTTTCTTCCTCCCTCTCTCACGCCCAAAGTGGGCTGTTTTTCCTTCTAGTTTCACCGAGAATCACAAAGAGAAGATGAGTGATTTTTGTGGCAAAAATCAAGAGTTCTAGCACACATTCGGGGTCTTACGAAGGTGATAGGGTACCACACACGTGAGCTTGGAATCACATCACGAAAGCTTGGAGCTTGGAGATAATCCATGGCCGAAAATGGTGGAGACCAAAACAGTGGACTGCCGAGCACCTTGGAGGAGGACTTAAAGATTTTTGTTCTTCGTCGCATCGCTCAACCGATCATTGTGAGTATTCCGCACCTCCTTGAATGTATTCACATGTTGTTTCTTGCTTGATAATCGATCCTCAGGAATTAGAGATTTCCCAACAATGGTATCAGAGCGAGTAAAAGCATGAAACTTGATTTAGGGTTAAAATTGGGTAAAATGTATTTGAGCATGATTTGATGAAATTGGATGATTGAGTATGCTTAAATGTAGTTTAATTGAAGTTTGATTGGATCAATTTCATGAAATATTGTTTGGAACAATTTTTGCCCAAAATTATGGCTTGGCCGAGAATGACATAGCCCTAAATGTCTTGGAATTTTTTGATTTTGATTCATTGGATGACTTGAAATCAATTGGGAATGTTGATTTAATGTTGAATTGGATTCAATTGGATTGGATTTAAAATTTGACATGTAAAAACCCTAATTGCCGAGACATATAAAGCATGTATGGGTTTGATTTTTGATAAAATGTGTTGGACATGTTTTGTTGTTAATAAGCATAATTAATTAGGCTAATTGATGTTTTGGAAATTTTAATTTAGTTGATTAATTATGGCAATACACTTTAGGTTTATTAAATATGAAATTTGGAATTTTTGTAGTTTAATTAATTGGGCTTAAATTGGATTTGGGCTTGTAAAGTTGTAAATGGGCTTAAATGGGCTTGGTTGTACCAAGATGGGTTTAGGCTAAATTGGTTGGATCCAATTGGGCCCAAAACCATTTCCATAAAGTCCAATTATGACTAATGGACCTTTAACTTGAATTGGACCTAATGGGCCTAAATTGGTTTCTAGGCATATAAGGGTGATTCCTTTAAATGGGCTTTAGTCTTTGGGTTTGACCCAAGTTGACCAAAAGTCCATGCCTTAAGAAATTAATTAAAAGCCCATTGGACTTTAAATTAAATTAACATTGGATGTTAATCGGGTTTTGAGACCCGTAACGATTAAATTTTGAATTTAAGTCGTAAAGGTTCGTTAATAAAGTGTAATATTTAATTTGGAATTAAATAGTGAATTAGTATTAAATGCAAATTGAATTAGATTTAATTTTGTAATTTCATTTAATTCAAGAATTCGTACTTTGAGTACTTATTCGCAAAACGAGTTTGACTCGCGCAAAATCAAATCGTTGTTTGAACATTGGATGGTCATTAATTATCAGATTAATTAATTGGATTAGATTGATTGATAACATGCTTGTGTGAATACATGGTTGCGATGCATGAATAATGTATATCAGATGGATATTAGATGGGTGGGGCAATTTTGGAAATTGTTGTAATAAATTTAGAATTTATTAATTGGACCTCCATGTCCAGCCTATTACCTCTTTGACTCTATGTATTTCTCTTCTCACATATTCCTCTCAATGTAAATGAGGTTTCTTTAGAAGTGTAGTGTAACGGGTAGAAGTAAATACTTGTGCTAGCGGGAGAGAGGAAAATGAGAGATTTGTTCTTGGAATAATATGTTAAGTATCCATCCGCATATCATTATTATTTATTTACGCGCCTTATTATGTGTTTAGAATGCATGTTTAAGGGTGTATGATGACGAGACCTTAACAAAGATAATAAATTGGTTGCCAATTTGCACTCGAAAAACCCTCACAAAATATTAAGCGTTTTTCCTTCCATTGAGTGATTCTTACTCAAGATCCAAAACTTGCATTGGTTTGTTGGCCAAAGTCAAGGACTTTGTCCGTCGAGGATGTGTTTGAATCACGAGAGCTTTGTTCCATATCGGTGTCTTGTCCAAGTTGTGGTTTGTTGGCCAAAGTCAAGACCACTTCTTGTCCATCGACATTGATTACGAAGCTTTCCATGGTCAATGGGTTCCGCTTAACTGAGATCACTAAGTTTGTTGTGCCAAAGCCAAGGCTTAGTTGATTCAGAGGAAAAAGGTTAGGCAATATATTGGATATATTGGCATATATAGGATATATGTTTCGGACTTGGATGTCCACCTACTGGATCTAGGAATTGGATGAGATCCAATTGATCTTAGAGATCTACCTAGTTAATTATCATACAATTTGTTGGCCAAAGTCAAGATTGTGTGTTATTTAACGGGATCCTAGCCCACTAGGAAACAGGGTTCCCGAGTACTCGACAGAGGGTTAGAGGCTCGCCGAAAAATAGTGGGAGGTAAGTATTAAATTTGCAATATTCGTTTAGTTACTTGCCATATGTGCTAATTTCAAATATTACGTCAAATTAATTAATTATTAGTTGGACTAATATTTAATTGTTGTTTTAATAAACAGTTTGACTGTATTCAAACTATTTCATTTATAGTTGATTATATAATTGGATTATAGTAATCAATATATTTGATTTAATTAATTATAATTGATTTTATAATTGGATTATAGTAATCAATATAATTGAATTTAAATTATAATAAATAGTACCTCAAATCGTTGATTAAATAGTTGGATTATTAGAATCAAGATAAAATTGAAAGATTAGTGTTTAAAACATAATCTTGGGTGAAAATGTATTTAAACGACTTTTATTTTCAAATTGGGAATAAAATTTCAGGATGGTCCTGGAAACTAATAAGTTACTTTATTTGATAAAATAACATATTAGGCCTATGCCCGGAGTTAAGCAAATAAGTAGAGCATTATATTTGGAATATTCATGTGATGATAACCTTAGTGCTTAATCCGTTATGCTTGCCAAATAGATTCCTTAATTTCTTAATCAGAACTAAGGATTAGATCCTTAAAGTATGATAATGAAATTGAAGGATCTTCATAGATCTATTTTAGATCTTTGAAATACTAAATTGCAATAGTAAACTCTTGGAGAGTTAATGGCTATACTCGATGAGACAAAGCCAAAAGTTTGCAATAAGGCAAGAAGCGCAAAGCACATCTTATTTCGACATTCCGGAAGGCCAAGGCTTGGCCAGATGCTTCTGGTGTGTGGTAAAAGAGGCAAAGGCAAAGTCATTATAATCTTTTGGGAAGACATAGGACATATCCCAAAATGTCTACCTAAACTGTGGCAAATGGGGACACAGAAGCGTGACTGCCGTATGGACAAGGCAGACATGAAGGAAGTGACGAGGGGCAAGGCTCCGGCTTCAAATATGTTTGTTATAAACATGTTCACTGCTAGTATTAAAATTGGATTTTAGATACTGAATATGGTACATAAATATGTACTGATGTACAGAATCTGTTGAGAGCAGGATACTGACTTCAGATGAGATTAATCTGCAAATTGAAAACGGGATGAAAGTCGCTGTTTTAACCATAGATACCTAAGTTTAGGAACTACCCTTCGGGTGTGTACTTAAATTAGGAAACTGTTAAAATGTAACTAGTTTGACTAGATGCATTATCTCTATATCAGGGTTTAACCCGTTGCGGGTATACCTTTATATTCTAGAACACTAAAGTGTTTTATTTTATAAATATGATATTGAGATAAACACATTAGATGTGAATAACAATATTTATATTTTGAATATAAATAAATCTCAAACATATTACATGACAAACAAATAGCTCAAACTGATTTAATCAGTTGAGACTTATAAGTGGCATTGTTGTCTGGGACACAATTAAACAAGACTCGTATATCCACTCTTTCGAAGAGTGGGTACTAGGACAAATTTGATTCCATTCAAATAAAGTCTACGAATCTAGTTTATTGGGCAAAGTGCCTAAAACACATTTACTTGGTAAAAGTACAAATGCCACCGATCTATTAGCCCTCGTTCATAGTGACGTAAGTGGGCCCATATCTAGCTAGGCTAGAGGTGGATATGAATGTTTCATGACCTTTACGGATGTGGCATCGCGTTATGGTTATGTGTTTCTTTTGAAACACGGATCAGAAACTTTTGATATAATCAAAGAGTTTCGACATGAAATAAACAAACAGATCGGCTAAAGTACTAAACCGTCACGGTTAGACCATGATGAAAATACTTAAGCAATAACTTTCTCACATACTTGAAAGAGTATAGTATTCTTTCAAGGAGGACTCCTCTCAGAACACGTCAGTTTGACGGTGTGTCAGAACAGAGAAATGGAATCTTGTTGGACATGATAAGGTTATTCATGAGTCGCTCTGACCTACCATTTCCTTCAACGGATACTCATAAACAGTGCAGAACTTATTTTGAATAAGGTTCCATAAAAATCTGTTTGACAGACTTAATATTATATATGAACAGGAAAGAAACCGGGTTTTCTCATTCCTGAAGATTTGGGTATGCTAGGCATATGTTTGGATGATACCAAACTAGAACCCAAATCGGATAAGTGCCTAAGTTGAAGGTTATCCTAGGGATACCAAAGTATAGTACTTATACAACTCACAAGAGAACAATGTAATTGTTGTTCGCCATGCGGTTTTCCTAAGAGGAATACCTATATGCAGTGGTAAGTGGGAGGAAAGTAAAACTCGATGAAAATCGGAGTATTACTATTCCAGGCACCGATTCCTTAATGGAACACAAATATTTCATCAAGGATGAATCTATACCAATAATCTTCGAATACACAAGAACCACGTAAGTCGGAGAGAGTCAGAAAACAACATGGGAGGTATGAGTTTCTAATCTCACCTCATAAAGATGTCAATCTTATTATGGAATACGAACTGACTACGTATGAGGAAGTGATACAAGGTATCGACTCCCTATTATGGCAAAATGCCATTATATCCGAAATGGATTCCATGTAAAACAACCAAGTTTAGACACTAGTTGTTGTACCACAAGGCATTGTGCCTATTGGTACTATATAAGTTCAAGGAAGACATTCATGGAAGGCAACATACCAACGTATCAAGCTAGGCTTGTAGCGAAAAGGTATCGTTATCAATATTGTATCGATTACGACGAAACCTCTTACCTGTTGCCACGGTAAATCCATTTGGATAATGCTTGCAGAAGCTGCATGTTTCATTTATGAAATGTGACAGTTGAATGCCAAAACTGCTTTCCTTAACGGAAACCTTTTGGAGGATGTTTACAATATCCTGATGGTTTTATCGTACCAAAACTAGCAAACAAGGTTTGCAGGTTATTCGATCCATGGATGGATTGAAGCAAGCATAACGTTCTTGGAATTATCGTTTTGATGTAATCATAATGGTGTATGATTTAATTCGAAACGAAAATGATTCTTGTGTATATAAGGAGGTTAGTGGGAGCACACTGACAATGAATGTCTTAAATAATGAAGATATATCATTTCTTGGAAATGATATTCCCATAATAAAATCGGTGAAAGCTTGGCTTTCATGAAAAATTCTCCGTAGAATTCTTGGGAGAAACAACCTTTATTCTAGGAATAAAGATCTACTGGGATAAATTTAAAGTTGTTAATAATCTTCGAGAAATAGTACATTGAAAAAAAAATGTACGTGACCTGGTGTCTCATATGCTTTGAGCATATGGAGTCACAATCAGACCAATCCAAGTGATAGTCACTGGATTGATATTAAGAACATCCTTAAGTATCTTAGAGGAACTAATGATGCTGTCTTAAACTATGGAGATGGAGAACTTGGAGTGACTGGGTTCACTGCTGCAAGTTTCCTAACCGATATAAACGACTATAAGTCGTAACAAAGGTACTACAAAGTTTGAATAACGGAACAGTGAGCTGGAAATCTTCTAAGCAAGATACTGTTACCGAATAAATAACACAAGCGGGTTATTGCTGAAGCTGAGGCAGTAAAAGAAGCCTTCTGGATTGATAATAAATCTAATTAGATTAGATATAATTCTATTAGCAGCTGAGCTAGGCTACAGCGCAGGCTAAAGAATTAATGGTATCATCAACGATCCAGATATATACTTCGATTATTCATCTGATCCATTCGGATCAAACATCGTGGCGATGTGATGATCGAATAAATCGCATCAGATGATAGTCATGCAAATCCGCTGACTATAGTATTATCTCAGCAGAAGTTTGAGCGAACCGTATATAGTTCGGGTGTAGGACACTTGAGTGACTGGCTATAGACCAAGTGGGAGATTATTGGACAGTTATCACCCATAACGTCACTATTTGTACAGATCATGGTGTTGTTGTACAAATTAACTATGTGACAAAGGAAATTACTCTTTTATCATTTGTGATTAGATCACCAAGATGTATAAATGATGAAAGGTCCATATGATTAGTTCCTGGATTGAGATGATATGAGACAGTATCAATCCACGAAGGTTTAATCATTAAATATCCCTAGTCAGAGTATTATCGAGATTGGACATCGATAATGTGTAAAAGACTAGTATTACACTTGTGCGCGTTGTGAGGGCATAACAGCATAGTTCTCATATATTTGGGTATATGATACTCATGCAAGTGTAGTAGGAGGTTGTGTTTTACCGATGGTACGGAAAACAGCTTCGCTCTGGATAGACCCCTCGGAATTCTATTGGTAGTATGACTATGTGTCTATGGAAGTCCGAAATCAGGGTAGGTGTATTTGGTCTTAACCTGAGACTTGCACCGCTAATACTTGCGACAATCAATATATTTTGGTTTTAGGTCGTCCAGGGCTTTAACAGGTTCTGTGTATGCCTCTGCTGGGTATATTGAGAATCATAGTGTTTTGGGTGTGATGTCAAGACGGAAGTATCACTCCAATCATAGTGGAGATGATGGTCACGTAGGATACGAAACTGGTTCTCTTATGTACTGCAGTCATCGGGATAGAATAACTAGGTCATGTTTTTCCGATTATAGAGACTAGTTACCAGAGATCCGATATGTGCTTCGTACGGGGCAGACACAATTCCAGCCCCAGGCCTAGCACGTGACATCCGATACTGGATCGAAATACGAAATACTACGTATACTACGCCTGATATAGATCACATATTCTTGTAAGGATATTTCTGGAGAATTGGGTAGGCATGGCGCTTTGCTAGAAGCCAACATTGTCTTGTAAATCGGTAAAAATGTAGTACTAGGTACGTAGATATTCGGATAGTCCGACGACCGGATTTACTGCCAACATATCTGAGGATCTCATGGGTCGCTTCCTGAAGATTCATCGATGACGTATGACTCACACTTTATTAATCTGGGATTAATTAGATGAGGGAGAAAATTTATATAGGATTAATTGCGGAGCTATTTTATCTGGGATAAAATATCATTTAAAGAGAGAGAACGATTAATTTGGAATTAATCGATAAAATAATATATTCGATATATTATACGAAATTGGATTTCGACGCGGAATTGAAATTAGATTTTAATTCGGACGAACGAGTTAATTTAGAATTAATTCGTTAGCGACGTGAATAGTGATTTTGCTAGGCATAATCTTTTAATTACGTCGCAACGGAAAATTCATTAATTTGGATTAGCGAACCCGAGCCCGGGAGTGTTTGCGAGCGCACTCGCATTGCGAACTTAAGTGCGCCCCGCAAGTCACATCAAGCGTCAAATCGCTAGTCACTTCATGCGTCAAATCACTTGTCACTTTGAGTGATGTGATGTGTAGTATTTGTGATGTGAATAGTTGATGTAGTGGTTGGCAAAGCTTTAATAGCTTGACTTTTTGGAAAAGTAAAATTTGAAAATGAATTTGGAAATTCATTAAAGTGGATTAGATACACTTTTTGCTAACAACCAACACATTCTCTCTTCTCTTTCTTCCTCCCTCTCTCACGCCCAAAGTGGGTTGTTTTTCCTTCTGGTTTCACCGAGAATCACAAGGAGAAGATGAGTGATTTTTATGGCAAAAATCACGTGAGCTTGGAATCACATCACGAAAGCTTGGAGCTTGGAGATGATCCGTGGCCGAAAATGGTGGAGACCAAAACAGTGGACTGCCGATCACCTTGGAGGAGGACTTAAAGATTTTTGTTCTTCGTCACATCGCTCAACCGATCATTGTGAGTATTCCACACCTCCTTGAATGTATTCACATGTTGTTTCTTGCTTGATAATCGATCCTCGGGACTTAGAGATTTCCCAACATTAAGTTCGCATACAACCTATATCTAAGTTTTCATATAACCTATATCTAAGTTTGCATGCATAAAAGTAAGTCAAAATAACGGCAAGCACACAATCTCATGGATACATTAAATTGATGAATATGGAAACATAAATAAATAATAAGGGTCTAAACATAAACTTTGAAGAAGAATTAAGCTCCTAATGCAAAAGAACTAACTACATCATGCATGAAAATAACATATTATTTCTAATGAACAATGGATAAACACAAGATTGGATGAAACGAAATATGTGCTTTTCTCAAGTGGTACGTGGAATTGTATCCCAACTACAAACCACACTACCGTCCATTCGAATTTGGCTATGGAATTTACATCTGGGTTTCCATCTAATATACCGCGAGAGATAACACAAAATCATTCATCCAATGGCCACAACATACATGAATTGACAATACGCATGCGAAGAAATAATAATAAATAACCAAAAAAGAATGGAATAAATAAAAGGGTGCCCTTAGGTCTAACCTCTTAAGTCGCCTCTTGGAAGTGCGTTACACGGCCGTTGGAAGGGTTAATGCTCCGCAACTCCTCCGGTTCACTGGTTTTCTGTTTTCCTTCGTCGCTTCGCTATTTTGGGCTGCTGTTTTTGCTATTATTTTCGGTGGTTTTAAGGGCAGTTTCTGGGCAGTATTTTCGGTGATTACTGGGACATTTTCTGGGCAGTATTTTCAGTAGTTACTGGGTAGTTTTAGGCTGTGTTTTGGGCAGTTTTCGGTGGTAATACAGTGCAATTTGCTGGGCAGTTTAGGGGGGAATTCTTAGGGCTGTTTGGCATGGATATGGAGGACTGTGTGGGCTATTGTTTGGCGTGGATGAAGGCTGCTGAATGAGTTGTTTTTACGTTACATCACTTGTCCCTTTACTTACCTTTTTGGTGATGGAAGTTAGTATTAGTTGATGGTAACTTGTAATACACATTTCATTATTTTATTTGATAGGTTGAGTGACATTTACCAAATGTTGTATTTGGTATATGACTTTTATTTTTGGAAAATAATTTCACTTAACACAATCATCACTCTCTTTTCTCTCTTCACCGAAAATTGCACTCTCTCCATCTCCATCTCCAAAAGCCGAGAGTTGCTATCTTCAAAGGGAAAAATTTTGTAGCAAAATTTTCCTAAGCTAGCGCTTAAAAGAAGTCATTCAAAGGTGATAGGGAAACATCCCTTGAGTTTGGAATCTTATTCACCAAGCTTGGAGCTCAACACACAATCATTCATAGAGGAGCTTGGAGCACTTCAAAGGAGCAAATTTTTGTTCTCAACACATCCACACAACCGATCGTTGTAAGTATTTTTCCGCATTCTTACTTCGAGTATTCACTTCATTTATGCTTAAATGATCTTGGAATTGTTCTTAGAGAACCCAACAATAATTTACCCACTCATAAATTATGACGACCACAGATATCTTCGCTGAACCATACAAGTTAAGATCTTCGCATACGTATAATCCTTCCATCATAGGTATCCGAATAAATACCAGAGACATGGATATAATCATCAAATCTCATAAGGTAATATCCCGTCGACGTATAGATTCGCGATTTCTCAATAACACTAAGAACTCATTTCCGAGTATACCATGGCCATGTATTTGATAAATCGCAATCTCATGAAGAGGATACCTAAATCTTGTACGCAAGACTGACAGATCCTCTCTTGACACATCACCGGATATCATGAGCATCGGCCCACACCCAATGAACTGGCGGAGGTCTAACCTAAAAAGGTCAAAGACGTGACTATCATCAAAGTATGAAGGATAACTCATATATCCACCGTGGTATCTCAAGTCAAAGGACTACTATGCTACTCAACTCGTGAAGATTCCTATTGACGCAAGCGTACCATCTATTAGGAATCTTCCGTGAGTCGTTCAGTGCTCATCCGCTATGAACACCTACATGTCTATACGAGTCTCCCTAAACTCGTGGCTCACTGAGATAAACCACCAGAATCTAATATTCTGATATACGACATGTACTAGTCTCCCGAGTTTACTTTCGGACCAAGAATGTAAACCTTGACTAGGAACGGTTTAAGAATGATATTGTTACATCATTTCTCAATGTCAATTGCGACGCTTTTGCAATTACGTTATAACTTAATCATTCCTAGGTCATGTACTTCTTTACCATTTCTAAGATAAAATATTGACAAAACTGTAAATTTTATTTATAACAAAATATTATTTATACACGTATTTATAAGGAAATACATGAGAAATCGGCACGCCGAGTACCAACTCCAACATCAACTAAAAGACATGCTAAAGACACTTGGTGCAAAATTATTCAACTTATCATGTTCAGGTTGAAATGAAAATGTGAAGTAACAGAGTATCTCAACACAGATCAAATAAAGCCAATATTATGGCACAATCTTCATGTAAATTGCATTGAATGTTCTTGCAATTTCTAGAAAAGATTCCAGCTGCGCACGGAGTTGGGATTCCACCTCTGCCTAGTCCTCATCTGGGTTGTAAGCATGCTGACAAAAAATATCACAGAAACATTTACTATCAGAAATTATAAATGATAAAATAATATATTCAAAAGCAAAAGAAAAATGGAAAATTCATACGGTCAGTGAAAATATCAAAATTCTGGAAATATTCACTGCCACAGGAAATGAGGAATTTAGAAATAAACCAGTTGTGATTAAATGGTTAAATTTTAAGAAAAAGGGGAATATATTCCACTCCATAAAGTTGCACATATGTTGTCATATGTCAATCTATAATAAGAAATTTCTTTATGAATTTCGGACACAGCACGGAAATCAGTCATGATGATAAAAATCCAAACATCGTTATGTATAAATCAAGAGAACATACACTAAAATCATATGAGATTTCAATAATTACTGAAAATTTCGGAACTAGGAAATACTAGAACATCTTATGCACCAGTTTAGACTTTAGAGAACTATAAACACATTCTAGGAAAAGCCTAACCCATCAAAACTAAATATCTATGCAGCCAACAATGGGAGAAGAAGAAAGGTAAAACCTAAGCTCGACCTAATAGCAAGGCTGAATTCGAGTAAGTGAATCCAGTGAGTGGAAAATTCTATTACATTAATGAAATATTTTTATGCTTATCATGTTTAAACAAATACACAGAAAAAGATTATTCAGAGACATAACACACGTGAAGCTGATCAGACTACATTGTAGTAATAGGAAAGATGAACAAGAAATGTTAAAAAATTCCAGAAGATAAGTCCAAGGAAGAGGAATAAACCTTAGATGCCAAATCAGCGACCTTCTGCTGAAGATTTTATTGTTCTGAAAGCTCTGTCCCCAGCTCATAAACATCTGGTCTACAATGAAGTTTGAATCATGGAACTACATCTGGTGATAGAGGAACCGTATCCTGATGTCTTTGTTAAAGGCATCACTCATTTTCTGAAGGTATGAATCTTAAATTGAGGAGAAGCCTAAAATGGGAAGAAGAATTCTGCAGCCCGTTTTTTATAAGCAGTTTCCACATCAATATTAAATGCTACATTTGCAACAGCAACTTTAGCAGTAGTTGAAACAATAAAATATAATAAGTGATTCACTTCACTACCAGTTAAATATGATATTTCTGCATATTGAGCCATCTCATAAGAGATATCATGGCAGTCTTGCAAAATTAGGATCCTAGGAGAAAATCCAGAACAATCCTAACCTGCAGTAGGCTTTTCATAAAGTGACTAACCTCAATATTCATATCAACACTATTTTACTCGGTAGCAATGCATTTACCGGGGTAAAAAAATTGCCCCTAAATATCATAGCCCATACTCGAATTAATGTCTCTACTTTTCCTCAATGCCGCCTTCTTCTTCTCATTGGACTAATACTTTAAGATGGCAAACAATTCCATACCACAACATAAGCATGGACATACAGATATAATTAAATTTTTAGAAAAATTATATCAGAATTAAGATGATAGTTTAATTTACAGAGAATTCAATAATACCTAAAGAAGTAGACAGATAAAAGTCATGATTGTTATGAACATGATTAATTAGTGTCCAGTAATCAAATTAGTAGGCAAGGTAAGCAATTTATGACTTGTGAGTTTTATCTTTCCAATAATGAAATGGCATGAAAATGAAAGAAATACAAGTTCGTGAATCACAAGTACCATCAGTTAATTGTAGGAAATGAAATCTGATAATGGCAATATAAGTTATTTGGAAAAAGCTATTGACACTTGAAAACACTAAAAAAATTATACCACAACAAGAGATGTGAGCACATGAGGTAAAACAAAGTTCTTACAGTGGATAAATGGATTGAATCTGCACATCAGCAGGGAACAACTTGCACTCCTCTGAGAAAATAAGAGCTTGTTTCTCTGCAATAGACTCTATTAGTTGTATGTCCTTCACTACCTGCTCATCAATGCTGGAGAAGAATAAACCAAAATATCAGGTATGCTATTAAAAAGTAATAAATAAATAAATAAATAAAAAGAGATGGTAGAAAACAAAATAACAACTAACAGCAACAATTTACACACTGATCTAAATAAGCAGAGTACAAAATCTCAACCTCCATTCAGGATTATCAGCATAGATGCTCGCCTCCACAATATCAACAATAAGACGAAGCATCTCAGTTCGATCCTCATAGCTTCCACGCCCCTGAAATTTAAAAGCAGGCATAAACAAAATTTAAGAATTCTCTCACAAGACAGTCAAGACAATTGCACATAATTGATGCATTTATTCAAACTTTTAATTCACATTATAGGCCTTTAATCTCGATTTTCACACATTACGCAAGCGCATGTATCGCTCAAGTAGTACAAAAGATATCGATCCCACGAGGACTTATAACCTACATTACTAATTATTAATACTAAATACTAATGAGTATCTAATTGAAATTGAAATATGATTGTTGGTTGAGTTGATTATAACTAAAGCAAATAAATAAAACTATGATAAAATTCCAAAGGAAATCAATGAAGAGAAAACATCCAAAGCTGTGAATCGGTCCAGAATTATTCTAAAGTTGAATCGGTTTTCTTTGCTCGTGTAATATATTGGCTCATTAACTTGGAACACTAAGATATCCACATGTCTCTTTCGATGATCATGTGCAAACATTCATAATACATTAATCAACTATATTTCTATGTCAATTAATTAATCCCAAATTCATTAAGAACAAGTTTCAAATATGGCTACACTCGCCCGACATGTATATTTCTATCATTTAAGGAAATCCCTAGGATGAGATCGTGTACTATTGAATTTGAGGATAAACCTAAAATCATTTTGTCAAGTTCATCTAAGTTTACCACAACAATCCTATTGGTGATCAAGCAACAAGAAGCATTAAGATCAAGATTCAATAAACAAGCCAAAATATCACACAAGATATAAGAAAACTCAATTTATAAACTCATAAATTCCGAGGTTCATCACAACTCTAGATTATAGATTTAGTTATTACACATGCTCATAAAATCTAGATAAATATTTAACAATAAACAAAACATTAAAGAGTTGAAAGGAAGAAGAAGCTTTGTCGAGATCGTCAATCATTCGCTCCTTGCTGTTGAGTTTTCGAGTTGAGCTCATTTGATGTGCTTTGATTTCTCTCTAAAATCACCTTGAAAGCTCTGAAGTGTTAGGGTTGGTGCTCGAAACGCCAATTTTATGATGTATTTCCCTGTAAATACTTATGTAAATATTTTATTTTGAATAAAATAAACAGTTTCTTTAATATAACATCTTTTATTAAATGGTAAAGACGTAACAGACCTTAGAATGATTAGTTATGATACTGTTGCAAAAGCGTCGCAACTGTCATTGAGTTGTATCATAACAATATCATTTTTAAATTATTCCTGGTCAAGGTTAACATTACTTGGTCAGTAAGTAAACTCGCAGAGACCGGTACGTGTCGTATATTGGAATCAAGGATTTCAATGGTTATTACTCGACAAACCATGAGTCTCGGAGACTCGTATAGACATGTAGGTGTTTATATCGGATAAACACTGAATGACTCACCGAAAATTCTTAATAGATGGTACACCAACGTCAATAAGAATTTTTTCGGGTCGAGTAGCATAATGATTCTTTGACTTGAGATACCATTGTGGATATATGAGACATCCTCCACACTTTGATAGTAGTCACGTCACCGACCTATTTAGGTCAGACTTCCGCCTATTCGTTGGGTGTGCACTGATTTTCAGGATATCATGTGTGTATCAAGAAATGATCTGTTAGTTCTGTGTGCATAACATAGGTATTCAATATGGGTTGGCGATCTGTTAAATCCATGGGCCCGTGGTACACTATAGAAGAGAGTTCTAAGTATATTAAGAGATCGTTAGTTAATATGTCGACGAGATTATAACTAAAGAGATTTGACATTTATATCTGTATCTCTGGTATAATTTGGATACCTGTGATGAAGAGATTATACGTATGCAATGACATCGACCTGTATAGTTCAATGAGTTTATCTGTGATCATCATGAATTACAAATGCGTAAAATATGGACACGAAATTGAATTTCGTGACTGATATGCCTGAACTTAGAGAGTCTCAGATAATGAAATATACTCGTAAAGCACTAGGGCAACAATTATAAAAAATATTGATTGTTTATAAATCATTTAATGGTTAAACGAATTAATACATGCATAAGGATATTTTGATCATTTCCAAATTAATGTGTATTTTCATTTAATACATGATTTTATTAAATACACATTAATTAATTATCAAATAAGATATTTGACAAATATCATATATATATATATATATATGTATTTTGATTATTTAATGTAAATATAATACATATATCTAGATATTTATATTTATTAATTTTTTATTATTTAATTGTTAAATAATTAAAGTAAATAAAAATAAAAATATTTAATGTGAAGATAAAGTTTGGAAATGGCAAACTTTGTTTTTTGTTTTTTGGGCTTTATTTTAATAAGATTAAAAAAATCAAAAAATATATCTTTTCTTTTTTTGCTACAATTTTGTTCATGGCTTTAAAAGTAAGTATAAAAGGAGTTTGGTTTTCATTTTTCAAGATTAAGTTTAGAATTCAAGAATAAAATTAGAGAGATAGAGAGAAAAATCGAAATAAAAGCTTGGAAATAAGGTATTTGCTAAATTTCTTTTATTTGAAAATTGTTTCCGAAATTCCAAAGCTCAACATATGATGTGAGTTTATTTTTCCCTCTCTTGAATTTGTGTGTGAGATTCTTGAAAGCTTATTATTGAATATATGCATCTGTAATAATTAAAATACGCTTAATTAGTGTAATTAAGGCTTATAATTATCATTATATGACTTGTTGTCATTCTAGAGTTGTCAGGTCACTCAAAAAAATGACTTATAAATGTTCTTGAGTTATTTCAAAGTGGTGAGGCTTGATTGGTGTTGTAGAGAATGGATTAAAGTATTGTATTGAATTAATTTTGGTTAGTTTTGGTTAATTGGATTAATTGACAAAATTATGGTTTATGTCCAAATCAAAATTGAGGCTTTTTATATATTGGATATATTTTAATGTATATTAGATATACCAATCATTTTGTTAGTGATTGGAAATCACCTAAGCTTGTAATTGACAAATTAAGACTAAAATGATCAAAATGTGAAAGTTTGACAAATATTGGGGTTCACAGCAATTTTGGGACTTTTGTGCAAAAATTAATTTTTCAGATTTGGATGATTAGAATAAATTAGTTTATTTTAATTATCCAATAAAAATCAACAAAATCGAAAAAAATTTGTTTTTCGCGTTTCGCTGCGTTACCCGATTATACCGTTAAAACCCTTTAAAATTGGTATCATAGCATGTCTGATTCTTTATCCATGATATGATTTGTTCTTTGAATTTGATATTTAATCCAAACTTTACTTTATGCATGCATGTATTGATTAAAATAAAGGTGTATGACACTGATTACGTCCAAAAAGTACTCGCGGTTATCGCAATATAGTTGGGTGTCGATTCCTCGGAGAGATGGTTACAAGGAACTAATTCACTTAAAGAAAATGTTAGCATCAACTTAATTAAAGAGATGGATTGAATTTGTAATGTAAAATAAAAACTATGAGAATTACTTAAAAGTTATAAGTAGAGAAAAGCAGTAAAGCGTCGGGAATCCCTCTTGTAACAAATCCTTATATTCAGTAATTAATTCCTTTTATTACTCAATTCAAGATTTCACATCCCAAACCAACAATCGGAACATATTTCAATTCAAAACATATTAAATTCAAAGGTAATCGATGAATTATTTTCTATATGTTAACAACAAACTTTGTTATCGTGATGACCTATCTAACGTCGACAATATACCTACATGCAATACTACAGTAGAAGATCAACTCATAAAATAACATTACCAGTCACAACTGGGTTCCCCAATCACACATAGAAAAAGCATGACTATTCCTATATGTAAATTGGTAAAACATAACCTCTGGATTCATAATCGAAAGATAAAAAAAAATAACAAAATATCAATTATATTAAACATTGACAAACATACAGGAATAAAAAACATGAACATAAGAACTTAATTACAAGAGTTCATCCTTAGCTTTGTGTTGGACAATTATGACCCATAGCGTCACTATTTGTGCAGATCAAGGTGTTGTTGTACAAATTAACTATGTGACAAATGAGATTGCTCTCTTATCATTTGTGATTAGACCACCTAGATGTATAAATGATAAGAGGTCCATATGATTGGTTCCTGGATTGAGAATGATATGAGACAATATCAGTCCACGAAGGATAAATCTTTAAATATCCCTAGTCAGAGTATTATCGAGATTGGACATCGATAATGCGTAAAAGACTAGTATTAGACTTGTGCGTGTTGTGAGGGCACAACGACATAGTTCTCATATATTTGGGTATATGATACTCATGCAAGTGTAATAGAAGGTTGTGTTTTACCGATGGTACGGGAAACAGCTTCGCTCTGGATAGACCCTCTCGGAATTCCATTGGTAGTATGTCTATGTGTTTATGGAAGTCCGAAATCAGGGTAGGTGTATTTGGGCTTAACCTGAGACTTGCACCGCTAATACTTGCGACAATCAATATACTTTGGTTTTGATCGTCCAAGGCTTTAACAGGTTCTGTGTACGCCTCTGCTGGGTATATTGAGATTCGTAGTGTGTTGGATGTGATATCAAGACGGAAGTATCACTCTGGTCATAGTGGCGATGATGTCACGTAGGATACGGTACTAGTACTCTTATGTACTGCAGTCATCGGGATAAAATGACAAGGTCATGTTTATCCGATATAGAGACTAGTTACCAGACATCCGACATGTGCTTCGTACGGGGCAGACACAATTCTAGCCCCAGGCCTAGCACGTGACATCCGATATTGGATCGACATACGCAATACTACGTATACTACGCCTGATATAGATCCTTATATTCCTGTAAGGATATTTCTGGAGAATTGGGTAGGCATGTCGCTTTGCTAGAAGCCAACCTTGTCTTGTAAATCGGTATAAACGTAGTACTAGGTACTTACGTGTTCGGATAGTCCGACGACCAAATTTACTGCCAACATATCCGGGGATCTCATGGGTCGCTTCCCGAAGATTCACCGATGACGTATGACTCGCACTTAATTAATCTGGGATTAATTAGACGAGAGAGAAAATTAATCTGGGATTAATTGCGGAGATATTTTATCTGGGATAAAATATCATAAAAGAGAGATAACGATTAATTTGGAATTAATTGATTAATTAATATATTCGATATATTAAACAAAATTGGTTTTCAACGCGGAATTAAAATTAGATTTTAATTCGGGCGAACGAGTTAATTTAGAATTAATTCGTTAGCGACGTGAATAGTGATTTCGCTAGGCATAATCATTTAATTACGTCGCAATGGAAAATTCATTAATTTGGAATTAGCGAACCCGAGCTCGGGATTGTTTATGAGCGCATTCGTATTTCGAATTCGAGTGCGGCACGCAAGTCAAATCAAGCGTCAAATCATTAGTCACATCAAGCGTCAAATCACATGTCACTTTGAGTGATGTGATAATTGATTGATTGATTGATGTGACTTGATGGAAGTTGATGGAAATCATTTATGGCTTATTTTTGGGTAAAAGTATTAATTGATTTCTTGAAAATCAATTGTGTATTAGATACACTTTTATCAACCACCAACTCATTCTCTCTCATGGCTCACGAATTGGAGCCAAATTCCTTTCTTCTCTCTCGGCCTTAGAGGCATTTTCTTGTTCTGTTTTTCTGGGCAGAAACCGAGCTTGAAGGGAAGCAAAGTGTGGTGATTTTGTGGCAAAATCATCAAGAGCTAGCACTCCGAGAGACATGCGAAGGTGATAGGGAAGTCCACCAATGAGCTTGGAATCACCATGACGAAGCTTGGAGCTTGAAGATTGATCCAAAACCGCAAATGGAGGGGAACCACAGCAGCTCACTGTCGTGACATACAGAGGGTAGAAAACTAATTTTTTTTTACCCACCGCGTCACTCAACCGATCGATGTGAGTATTCTGCAACTCCCTCGTTGTATTCGCTTTGTATTTTCATTGCTTGAAATGATCTTGGGATGCTTAGACAATTCCAACAATGGTATCTATGAGCAAGGTTGAGCATGAAAATAAATTAGGGTTAAAATTTGGTAAAATGTGTTTGAGCATGATTTGATGAAATTGGATGATTTAGTATGCTTAAATGTTGTTGAATTGAAGATTGATTGGATCAATTTCAAGAAAAATGGTTTGGAACAATTTTCCCCAATTTTTGTGGCTTGGCCGAAAATACATGATGCCCTAATGTCTTGGATTTTTGATTTTTTGATTCATTGGATGAGTTGGAAATCAATTAGGAATATTGATTTAATGTTGAATTGAATTTAATTGGATTGAATTTGATTTGGACATAAAATTCCCCTTTGGCTGAGACTTATATAGCATGTAATTGGGTTTGATTTTTGATAAATTGTGTTGGACATGATTTAATGTTAATGAGCATGATTAATTAGACAAATTTGTGTTTTGGAAATATTGATTTGGGTAATTAATTATGTAATGCACTTTTGTTTAATTAAATTATGAAATTGGATTTTTGTAATTTAATTAAATGGGCTTAAATTGGATTTGGGCTTGTAATGTGCTAGCAGGAGAGTGGAAAATGAGAGATTTTATCTAGGATCAATGTTTAAAGTATCCATCCGCATATCATTATTATTTATTTATACGCGCTTTATTATGTGTTTAGAATGCATGTGTAAGGGTGTATGATGATGAGACCTTAACAAAGATAATAAATTGGTTTCCAATTTGCACGCGAAAAACCCTCGCAAAATATTAAGCATTTTTCCTTCCATTGAGTGATTCTTACTCAAGATCTAAGACTGGCATTGGCTTGTTGGCCAAAGTCAAGGCCTTTGTCCATCGAGGAGGTGTTTGAATCACGAGAACTTTGTTCCATATTGGTGTCTTGTCCAAGTTGTGGTTTGTTGGCCAAAGTCAAGACCACTTCTTGTCCATTGACATTGATTACGAAGCTTTCCATGGTCAATGGGTCACGCTTAACTGAGATCACTAAGTTTGTTGTGCCAAAGCCAAGGCTTAGTTGATTCAGCGGAAAAAGGTTGGGCAATATATTGGATATATTGGCATATGTATTGTATATATGTTTCGGACTTGGATGTCCCCCTATTGGATTTAGGAATTGGATTGGATCCAATTGATCTTAGAGATCTATCTAGTTAATTACCATACAATTTGTTGGCCAAAGTCAAGATTGTGTGACATTTAACGGGATCCTAGCCCGCTAGGAAACACGGTTTCCCGAGTACTCGACAGAGGGTTAGAGGCTCGCCGAAAAATAGTGGGAGGCAAGAATTAAATTTACAATATTCGTTTAATTACTTGTCATACGCGCTCAAACAAATATCATTCGTCGTTAAATAAATTAAATGTTAGTTGGACTAATATTTAAATTGTTGTTTTATAAAAACAGTTGGACTATATTCAATTTATTAAATTATAGTTGATTAAATAGTTGGAGTATAATAATCATTATACCTAAATCGTTGATTAAATAGTTGGACTATTAGAATCAAGATATAATTAAAAGATTGACATTTAAAACATAATCCTAAGGAAAATGTATTTAAATGGTTTAATTTTTCAAATTGGGAATAAAATTTCAGGATGGTCCTGAAAAACTAATAAGTTACTTTATTTGATAAAATAACATATTAGGCCTAAGCCCGAAGTTAAGCAAATAGTAGAGCATAATCTTTGGAAGATCATGTAATGATAACTTTAATGCTTAATCCATTAAGCTTGTCGTAGTAGACTCCTTAATTTCTTAATCAGAACTAAGGATTAGATCCTTAAAGTATGATACTGAAATTGAAGGATCCTCATAAATCTATACTTATATTTTAGAAGTACTAAAATTTCAATAATAACTCTTGGAGAGTTAATGACTATTCTCAAGGAGACAAAGTCAAAGTTTGCAATAAGGCAAGCAGCGCATGACGCATCTTACTTCGACATTATTGAAGACGAGGCTAGGCCGAATGCTTCTGAGTGTGGAAAAGGGCAAAGGCAAAATCATTTTAATCTTCTGGGAAGATAAAGGACATATCCCAAAATGTCTGCCTAAATTGTGGCAAACGGAATCGCGGAAGCGTAACTGCCATTTGGACAAGGCAGACATGAAGGAATTGAAGAACGAGCAAGGCTCTGACTTCAAATATGTTTGTCATAAATATGTAAAATACTAGTATTAAAATTAGATTTTAAATACTTAGTGTGATACATAAATATGTATTGATGTTCAGAATCTACTATGAGCAGGATACTGACATCTATTGAGATTAATCTGCGATTTGGAAATGGGACGAAAGTCACTGTTTTAACCGTAGATACCTATATTTAGGAACTACCCTCGGGTGTGTACTTAAATTAGGAAACTGTTATAATGTAACTAGTTTGACTAGGAATATTATCTCTATATCAGTGTATAATCCGTTGCGGATGAACCTTTATATCCTAGAACACTAAAGTGTTTTATTATATAAAGATGATATTGAGATAAACACATTTGATGTGAATGACAATATTTATATTTTGAATATAAATAAATCTCAAACATATAACATGACAAACAAATAGCTCAAACTGATTTGATCAGAAGAAACTTTAAAGTGGCATTGTTGTCTGGGACACAGCTAAAACAAGAATCGTATATCCACACTTTTGAAGAGTGGGTACTCGAACTGATTTGATTCTATTCAAATAAAGTCTATGAATCTAGTTAATTGGGCAAAGTGCCTAAAACACATTTACTTGGTAAAAGTGTAAATGCCACCGATTTGTTAGCCCTAGTTCATAGTGAAGCAAGTGGGCCCAGGTCTAGCTAGGCTAGATGTGGATATGAATATTTCGTGACCTTTACGGATGTGGCATCGCGTTATGGTTATGTGTTTCTTTGAAACACAAATCGGAAACTTTTAAAGTTTTCGACAGAAATAGACAAATAGATCGGCTAAAGTATTCAATCGTCACGGTTAGACCATGATGAAAATACTTAAGCAATAAGTTTCTAAAATACTTGAAAGAGTATAGTATTCTTTCAATAAGGACTCCTCCCGGAACACGTCAATTTGACGGTGTGTCCGAACTGAGTAACCGAATTTTGTTAGACATGATAAGGTTAATCATGAGTCGCTCTGAGCTACCATTTCCTTCAACGGATACGCATAAGCAGTGCAAGAACTTATTTAGAATAAGGTTCCATTAAAATCTATTTGACAGACTTCATATTAGATATGAACAAGAAAGAAACTGGGTTTTTTCATTCCTGAAGATTTGGGTATGCTAGGCATATGTTTGGATGATACCAAACTAAAACCCAAATTGGATAAGTGCCAAATGTAGGTTATCCTAGGGATACCATAAGTATAGTACTTATACTTCTCATATGAGAACAATTTAATTATTGCTCACCATGTGGTTTTCCTAAGATGAATACCTATATGCAGTAGTAAGTGGGAGGATAGTAAAACTCGATGAAAATCGGAGTATTACTGTTCAAGGCACCAAGTCCTTAATGGAACACAAACAGTTCATCAAGGATGAAACTGTACCAGTAATCTTCGAATACACAAGAACCACGTAGATCGGAGAGAGTCAGAAAGCAACCTGGGGTATGGGTTTCTAATCTCATCTCATAAAGATGTCAATCTTATTGAGGAAGACGAACTGACTACGTTTAAGGAAGTGATACAAGGTATCGACTCCCAATTATGGCAAAGTGCCATGATGTCCGAAATGGATTCCATGTATACCAACTATGTTTGGACACTAGTTGATGTACCGCACGACATTGTGCCTATAGATACTGTATGAGTCTTCAAGGAAGACATACATGGATGGCAATATACCAACGTATTAAGCTAGGCTTGCAGCGAAAAGGGAACGTTATCAACATTGTGTCGATTATGACGAAACCTTTTACCTGTTGCCACGGTAAATCCATTTGGATAAGGCTTGCTAATGTTGCATGTTGCATTTATGAAATATGTCAGCTGAACGGGAAAATCGCTTTCCTGAAAATGAAACCTTTTGGAGGATGTTTACAACATCCTGTCGGTTTTTTCGTACCACAACAAGCAAACAAGGTTTGCATGTTATTTGATCCATGTTTGGATTGAAGCAAGCATTAGGTTCTTGGAATTATCATTTTTATGTAATCATAATGGTATATGGTTTAATTCAAAACGAAATGATTCTTGTGCATATAAGAGGGTTAGTGGGAGCGCACTGGCAATACTGTCCTATAAATAATGATAATATGTCATTTCTTGGAAATGATATTTCCCATAAAACTATCGGTGAAAGCATGGCTTTCATTAAAAACTCTCCGAGAAATCGTACATTGTAAAATGTACGCGACCTGGTGTCTCATACGCTTTAAGCATATGGATTCATATGACGGGTCAATCCAAGTGATAATCACTATATTGATATTAAGAACACCCGTTAGTTTCTTAGAGAACTAAGGATGCTGTCTTTTACTATGGAGATGGAAAACTTGAAGTGACTGGGATCACTGTAGCAAGTTCCCTAAACCTATAAGACGATTATAAGTCGCAAACGGTACTATACAGTTTGAATAACGGTACAGTGAGCTTGAAATCTTCCAAGCAAGATACTGTTACCGAATAAACAACAAATGCGGGTTATTGCTGCAGCTGAGGCAGCAATAGAAGCCATTTGGGTAGATTAGATATAGTTCTGTTAGCAGCTGAGCTAGGCATCAGCACAGGCTAAGGAATTAATGGTCTCATCAACGATCCAGATACATACTTCGATATTCATCTGATTCGTTCGGATCATACATCGTGGCGATGTAATGATCGTATAAATCGCACCAGACGATAATCATGCAAATCCGCTGACGAAAACCATTTCTCAGCAAATTGAGCCAACCGTACAAAGTTCAGGTGTAAGGCACTCGAGTGACTGGCTATAGGCCAAGTGGGAGAATGTTGGACAATTATGACCCATAGCGTCACTATTTGTACAGATCAAGGTGTTGTTGTACAAATTAACTATGTGACAAATGAGATTGCTCTCTTATCATTTGTGATTAGATCACCTAGATGTATAAATGATAGGAGGTCCATATGATTGGTTCCTGGATTGAGAATGATATGAGACAGTATCAGTCCACGAAGGATAAATCATTAAATATCTCTAGTCAGAGTATTATCGAGATTGGACATCGATAATGCGTAAAAGACTAGTATTACACTTGTGCGTGTTGTGAGGGCACAACGACATAGTTCTCATATATTTGGGTATAGGATACTCATGCAAGTGTAATATGAGGTTGTGTTAGACCCCCTCGGAATTCCATTGGTAGTCTGACTATGTGTCTATGGAAGTCCGAAATTAGGGTAGGTGTATTTGGTCTTAACCTGAGACTTGCACCGCTAATACTTGCGACAATCAATATACTTTGGTTTTGGTCATCCAGGGCTTTAACAGGTTCTGTGTATGCCTTTGCTGGGTATATTGAGAATCGTAGTGTGTTGGGTGTGATGTCAAGACGGAAGTATCACTCCGGTCATAGTGGAAATGATGTCACGTAGGATACGGTACTAGTACTGTTATGTACTGCAGTCATCGGGATAAAATGACAAGGTCATGTTTATCCGATATAGAGACTAGTTACCAGACATCCGACATGTGCTTCGTACGGGGCAGACACAATTCCAGCCCCAGGCCTAGCACGTGACATCTGATACTGGATCGACATACGCAATACTATGTATACTACGCCTGATATAGATCCTTATATTCCTGTAAGGATATTTCTGGAGAATTGGGTAGGCATGTCGCTTTGCTAGAAGCCAACCTTGTCTTATAAATCAGTATAAACGTAGTACTAGGTACTTACGTGTTCGAATAGTCCGACGACCGAATTTACTGCCAAAATATCCGGGGATCTCATGGGTCACTTCCCGAAGATTCACCGATGATGTATGACTCGCACTTAATTAATATGGGATTAATTAGATGAGAGAGAAAATTAATCTGGGATTAATTGCGGAGATATTTTATCTGGGATAAAATATCATAAAAGAGAGATAACGATTAATTTGGAATTAATCGATTAATTAATATATTTGATTTATTAAACGAAATTGGATTTCGACGCAGAATTAAAATTAGATTTTAATTCGGGTGAACGAGTTAATTTAGAATTAATTCGTTAGCGACGTGAATATTGATTTCACTAGGTATAATCATTTAATTACGTCGCAACGGAAAATTCGTTAATTTGGAATTAACGAACCCGAGCCCGGGATTATTTGCGAGCGCATTGGCATTTCGAATTCGAGTGTGGCACGCAAGTCAAATCATTAGTCACATCAAGCGTCAAATCACATGTCACTTTGAGTGATGTGACAATTGATTGATTGATTGATGTGACTTGATGGAAGTTGATGGAAAGCATTTATGGCTAATTTTTTGGTAAACGTATTAATTGATTTTTTGAAAATCAATTGTGTATTAGATACACTTTTATCAACCACCAACTCATTCTCTCTCATTGCTCACGAATTGGAGCCAAATTCATCTATTCTCTCTCGGCCTTAGAGGCATTTTCTTGTTCTGTTTTTATGGGCAGAAACTGAGCTTGAAGGGAAGCAAAGTGTGGTGATTTTGTGGCAAAATCATCAAGAGCTAGCACTCTGAGATACATACGAAGGTGATAGGGAAGTCCACCCATGAGCTTGGAATCACCATGACGAAGCTTGGAGCTTGAGGATTGATCCAAAGCTGGAAATGGAGGGGAACCACAGCAGCTCACTACCGTGACATACAGAGGGCAGAAAACCGAATTTTTGTTGCCCACCGCGTCGCTCAACCGATCGATGTGAGTATTCCGCAACTCCCTCATTGTATTCACTTTGTATTTTCATTGCTTGAAATGATCTTGGGATGCTTAGACAATTCCAACACTTTGCCTAGGAGATTAGTTCTCCATAGATGAAAGAGATACAATATGGATAGATCGGAGAGACATCCTTTCTGGCTTGTAGTTGTTCATTCTTCTCTCTCAAATTTGTGTTTTCAACTCTTTGTTGTGTATTTCTTCTCCTCTTCTAGGGTTTGGACGACCTTAGGTTTATATAGGGAAATCCTGAAGTCCATATATGCGTGAAACATGTCTAAATTAAGTTTCTAGGTCTTTGCCGGGGACCCGCAGTGCCTGAAAGTGGCGTTGCGGCGCCCAATTCTTGGGAAATTTTTATGGAGTGACTTGCTGAGGGCGTCGCGGCGCCAGAAGGTGGGGGCCGCGGCGCTTGCTAGAATTTTTAGTTTGCCGCTTTCTGTGTTTCTTCTTTTCCTGTGTGCTTTCGATGCATCCATAAGGTCCCGAAACATGTGTAATTGCTCCAATTTTCACGTTCCATTGCTTCATAATAACAAGACATTAAATAAACTATAATTAAGATCAAATACTTGATAATCAAGCATAATTAGTGATGTTCAAAGTATATTTTCATGTACTTATCACAACCCCAACCAACTTATTGCTAGTCCATAGAAATTCAAGCGCAAAAAGAAAATAAGAACTAAACTAAATTAAAAATAAAAGTTATCTAAGCCACTTTCGTAGGGATCACGATTTCATTTAGCGTATGGAATAAGCCTTTAAACCCCTAGGTGGCCCTAGTGGAAGAGTTGTAGTCTCGTGAGGGCTTACAGTGATGACACCCACAAACTTCATTCAAAACATGCGATCATACAAAAACAAAATGAAATAGTCCCAATAGTTACACATATTATTGTCATCAGAGAATGCATAGTAATGAAATCAGAGAACTTTGAAAGTACTCAATGCAACACGAATCCAAGTCCTTGAATAAATCATCTAAGCCAGACTCACAATGTTTGTGTGTAGAGTTTCATTCACAGCTCGAATCCTAAGTAAGCCAACTCAATGATTTTGTTTAAAAATTGGGATCTGATGGGTCAAACTAACCTAGATATCTCAAATGTGCTCCATAATTGCCTTTTCTGTGCTCAGTATGGTATGATTATATATAGATATTTTTTTTCTTTTTCGACTTTTTATTTTTTTTCTTCTTTTTCAACACACCTACCATTTAAGGTAACATTCCTCCCTATTGTGGTCCTTACACTCGCCTATGGGTAGCTTCACGCTTATCGGTTATAGGTTGTTTAATTTCTTTCTTTCGAGACTTTATCTTTTTATTTTTACCCATACCATACATCATAACACTAGCAAATCAGGATAGACATCTAAGCAAACAGTCATTCATCGACATGCAATTTCTTGAACAAGTCACTTTGACAACTACCTAGGTTTTCACTGCTAAAAACCTATAATTAAGTGCTTACGAGTCTAACCTAGATCAACTACTCAAGGCACCAGATAAAAATACATTAAAGAACTTATCATTTATAAGATTTCATCGTAAAGCAAACAATATTAATCATTAGACATATGCTTTTCTATTAAGGACTAAAAACTAATAATTTTTTTTAGAATAACAGGGCTAACACATGAACAACCAAATACAATATATGATAATATGACCACCCCCAACCTAAATTAAACATTTTCGTCAATGTTAACGGTAATAAGAACATTAGAAAAGGAAGAAGTTTACTTGACTAGAGAGATCGTGAAGCTGGATGAAATATGGTGTTATTCTGCAAAAAAAAAAACAGAAAACAAAACAGCACAATAGAAGAAAGAAAATGAAACAAACTAAAAAAAATATATACAAACAAGGAGGAGGGAGAGATCAATCCTCATAGGCCGGATTAGCAAGAGGCGCATCCTCCGTTGTAGAGATCTTATTGTCAAAGAATGATTTTAATCTCTGTCTAGTAACTTTGAACACTCTACCGTCCATAGGGTCTTCCACTTCGACAGCTCCATGTGGGAAAACTTGCTTCACAACAAAAGGAACTTGCCTGGGTGAAGATGGAGTCTAGAGTCATAAAGATAGATCTTTTGGTTTGGTTCAAAGTTCTTTTGCATGATCTGCCTGTCATTGGCAGCTTTCATCTTTGCTTTATAGATTTGGGAGTTATCATAAGGATCATTCCTCAATTCTTCAAGTTCTGTCAGCTGGGGCTTCCGTTGTGTACCTGCATCACTCAAATCAAGGTTCATATTCTTAATAGCCCAATAGGCTATATGTTATAACTCAACAGGTAAATGACATGCTTTTCCAAATAAAGTATATAAGGAGACATCCCAAGTGAGGATTTGTAAGCTGTATGGTATGCCCAAAGTGCATCTGGAAGTCGTAAAGACCAATCCTTACGGTCGGGGTTTACCATTTTTTCCAATATTTATTTTATCTCACTTTTTGCTAACTTTGCTTGCCCATTTGTCTGTGGATGATAAGCACTGGAAAGTTTATGCACTACACCGTACCTGCGCATCAAAGCTTCAAATTATCGATTACAAAAATATGTCATTTCATCACTAATAATGACACATGGCATACCAAAACGTGACAATACATGTTCCTTTAAGAATTTAACCACAGTGGTGTTGTCATTAGCTTGGCACGCCACTGCCTCAACCCATTTAGACACATAATCTACTTCTAGAAGAATGTAAAGGTATCCAAAAGAAAGGAGAAAATGTCCCATAAAATCAATACCCCAACAATCAAATACTTCAATGACAAGAATATGGTTAAAAGGCATCATATGACGATGAGATAATGCACCTAATTTTTGACACATTTCACAGGAACGACGAAAACCATTTGTATCTTTAAATAACGTAGGCCAGTAGAAACCACATTGCAAGATTTTTGCTGCAATTTTCTTTACTAAAAAATGGCCTCCACATGCGTGGGAATGACAAAATGTAAGTACACTTAAAACTTCATCCTCAGGAATGCAGCGTCTCAATATTTGGTCAGGACAATATTTAAATAAATATGGATCATCCCAATAAAAATTATATACCTCGATCAAGAACTTACGCTTATCTTGTGCAGTCCAAATGGATGGAAACTCACTAGAAACTAAGTAGTTGATAATATGCGCATACCATGGTACTTATGTGACGGTAAAAAGATGTTCATTAGGAAAATCATCTCGAATAAGTGGGCCATCAATAGATTAACCTTTAGACGAGATAAGTGACCTACCACCACATTTTCAATGCCCTTCTTATCCTTGATGGTTAGATCAAATGCCTGTAACAGCAAAATCCACCGAATCAATCTTGCTTTAGCATCATTCTTTGAAAAGACATACTTAAAAACTGCATGATTAGTAAACACAGTGATAGGTGAGCCAATAAGGTATGCACAAAATTTATCTAAGGCAAAAACTACAGCTAGCAGTTCTTCTTTAGTTATGGAATAGTTCATTTGAGCATTATTCAAGGTCTTGCTAGCATAGTAGACAACAAAAGGCTTCCCTTCTCTCATTTTCCTAAAACTGCTCCAACTGCATAGTCACTAGCATCACACATAATTTCAAAGGGAAAATTCCAATTAGGTGGCTGCATAATTGGGGTAGAAGTGAGTTTAGTAACTGATATTTTGAAAGCATTGTCACATTCATGTGTCTATTCAAACGAGGAATCTTTAACAAGAATGTTACACAATGGTTTAGATATAGAAGAAAAATTATGTATAAACCTCCTATAGAAACCAACATGCCCAAGAAAAGATCGAACATCTTTCACAGTCTTAGGTATGGGAAGCTTGGATATTAACTCAATTTTTGATTTATCTACTTCAATACCCTTGGAAGAAACAATGTGACCCAAAACAATACCTGAAGAAACCATGAAGTGACACTTTTCCAAATCCAAAACAAGATATTTTTCTTTACATCGAGCTGTCACTGCCTTAAGATTAAGTAAGCATGCATCAAAAGAATTACCAAAGACAATCAACTCATCCATAAACACTTCCATGCATTTCTCAATCATATCACTAAAAATACTCAACATGCATATTTGAAATGTAGCAGGTACATTACATAAACCAATTGACATGCGACAAAAAGCATTAAGTACCAAATGGACATGTGAATGTGGTTTTATCATGATCTTCTAAAGATATTTCAATTTGATAGTATCCAGAATAACCATATAAAAAGCAATATAATGGGTGACCTGCTACCCTCTCAAGAATTTGGTCGATAAAAGGAAGTGGGAAGTGGTATTTTCCTGTGGCGGCATTTAGCTTCCTATAATCTATACACATGCGCCATTCTTTGACTACCTTAGTAGGAACAAGTTCTCATGCCTCATTCTGCCCGACAATAACACATGACTTCTTAGGGACAACCTGCGTAGGACTAACCTATTTACTATCAGCAATTGGGTATATAATACTCGCATCTAGTAATTTTTATCACTTCATTTCTCACAAGTTCTTTCATAGTGAGGTTAAGTCTACGTTGAGGATCTCTACGAGGGATAAATCCCTCTTCTAGGTGAATTTTATGGGAGCAAATCAATAGACTAATACCTTTAATATCATTTTTGGTCCAATCTAGTGCAGATTTATGCTCACTCAATATGCCAAGTAAGTTTTCACTTTGTGATGCACTTAGTTCAGATGAAATAATAATAGGAAAGGTATCACTTGGTCTGAGAAACGCATCTTGAAGACCTTCTTGTAATGGATTTAGTTCAACCTTTGGCGTTTCAGCTGTGGAAGGCTTCGATTTCTCTCTATCTCCTAGTAGAGCCTCAAACTGTGGCTGCCACACTCTTGTTCCATGATTCTGCAAAATAGAAAAGCCAGTAGAGTTATCAGGAATTATAGTGGATTAAGAAGTATCTAAAATTTCAGAATTAAGAAGGAGATGTTCAGGCGGGTTAGAGTCATGTTGTATGGAAGCTATTTCTGGCACGACTATGTTTATCAGGTATGTGTGAGGGCACTCATCATCATTTATAGTTGTTTCCCAATGTGAAAGATATTTACTTCCAATGTCATATTCCCAAATGATAACTTCATGAGACCATTCCTACAATTAATAAGGGCATAATTTGTAGCAAGAAAAGGTCTACCTAAGATGAGTGGAATTTTTGACCCAGTTTTAACCTCAGACTATGTATCTAAAATCAGAAAATCAACAGCGTAGTAGAATTTATTGATTTGAAGTAAAACATCCTTAACTACTTCATGCGGTGTTCTGATAGAGCGATCAACTAATTGTAAGACCACTTATGTAGGTTTAATTTCTCCAAGTCCTAGCTGCTTATAAATAGAATATGGCATGAGATTAACACTAGCACCTAAATATAATAAAGCCTGACCGAAATCATATGTGCCAATATGGCAAGCAATAGTGGGGCATCCCGGATCTTTGTATTTTAGTGGGGCCCTCTGGTCATTTACTGCACTTGCTTGTTCTGTTAAGAATACAGTCTTCTTCACATGATGCTTTCTCTTCAGGGTGCATAGATCCTTCAAAACCTCCACATATGTGGGAACCTGTTTGATCACATATAATAAAGGAAGGTTAATCTTTACTTACTTTAAATGTTCTAGGATCTCACCATTAGGGTATGTAGCTCTCGCAGTAGGCCTAAGAGCTTGAGGGAACTGGGCTCTGAACCACTTGTTCTTCATGAAGAATATATGCATTACTACCTGTGGTATCACCTTTAGTGTTGGAAGTTACCTGCACATTTATCTCTTTACCACTTCGAGTGGTTATGGCATTAAGATCCTTTACATTGGATGGATCATGGTCAGCCTGTGCCATGTGTTGTCCTAGCGGATTTGGTTGTGTCTGAGATGGGAATTTTCTTGATTCCCGCACACTTATAACATTAGTCAATTTAGAGACTTGACCTTTATCTCCTTATTTTCTTCAACCATCTAAGCTATTAATGACTCAAACTTTTGATTTGTTTTGTTCTGGGCCTCTACAAATGCTTGCTTAGTATCTTCTAAGGAGTTTATAGAATTGGTTGGTATGTGATACTGAGGGGTATCGTAACTTCTAGGTTGTGATGTTTGAGTGGGCTGTTGAGACTCATGTTTCCAACTAAAATTTAGGTGGTTCCGCCAACCAGGATTATAAGTATCTGAATACGTTGTATAAGGTTTCTTGAACATTCCGAAGGCATTGCATTGTTCCTCATATGTTTCCCCCATTTCACCATATAAAGGACACTCTTGGGCAGGATGGTAAATCCCCTTACACATAAAACATACCCATTGGGGTTGTAATTGGGCTATCGCATGTATAGTCTTACTATCCTTGGCTTTTAAGGCTCATATCTCTCTAGTTAAAGACCACCCAAAAAGCTGTGTATCATCTTATATACACAAAACATTCCATAGCACAAGCATAAAATATCATATAATGACGATGGTTTCGAAGTGTATTTGACGAAATGTATTTTAATTAAGTTGCCCATTATGGATCATCGCAGGAACTTGAGTTTTCTTCACCAAGTGAGTAATGCCTGCCAGATTTCAAATCAGTGAGTGGACATTCTTTCCTTAAGTTGATCTTTTTATATGGTGTTGTTTTAAATATCAGACTTATTTTACGTACTTAAGGTGTTAACCAGTTTTATCACGCTTATTTCATGAAAGAGTATGTTTTAAGTAATGTTTTAGAAAAAGTAATTTAAAAGCTTGAGTTTTATATTTTCGAGGCATGGGGAAAAACCCACCTCAATATGTAACTTGATTCAGATATGGAATTGACGGAGAGCACATGTGCACATGTAGAGGACTCGGGGAACGACGATACGTAATGCCCCCAGATTCTAGTTCAGGATTAGGGATGACAGATGCCCCTAGATCCTAGATTCAGAGCTTGAAGGGTATCATAGATTCACACCCTAGTTCTAGTTCAGTGGCTTGGTGGAAGGCGACATATAACGCCCCAAGACCATTAGTTTCAGGGATATGAATGGCATGCTTTAGGGGACAGCAATACATAACGCCCCAATGTCATGGATTTGCACTTTTGGCTCTAGTTAGGCGTATGCGGGACGATGATACGTAATGCCCCCATGCGTCAGGTTTTTCAAAGACAAATATTAGGCTTTTTAGAAACAGTTTTCAGAGACAGTTTTCAGAAACAGATATTTCAAAAGCAGTTTTCAGAATAGATATTTCAAAAACAGGTTTTCAGAACCAGATTTTCAAAAGAATATTTCAGAAAAGTTTTCCAGGAATAAAGTTATTTTCAGGTAATAGAAGAGATTTAAGGAAAGATGATTTAAGGTGAAATTGGTTTTAGAACCATGGATTTCAAAAGCACTTTTAGCACTATTTTTAAATTGTCCACTCACTTAGATCGTTCAAACGATCTAACCCCCCCACTCCCAGTTTCTCTATTTTGCATGTTTTCCTAGAGGATGAGCTCGAGAGGATGGTTACTGATGGCAGTCACTAGAGGGTTTGGTCAACCAGGTCGAGTCATAGTTCAATTTAGTCAGTGGTAGAAGATGTCAGTACCATATAGTTTGTTAGTATAAAATACACATGTAAAGAATTATAAGTGCTCATTTCTAAAGTTGAGATGTGTAATGAATTCGAGTATTAGTTTGAAAAGTATTATGCATTCATGATGTTGAGTTGGCAATGGTTCCATGCTTGAGTTTATACATGAGATGAGTTCAATATTCTTTGAAAGTCAGAGGTTCAGGGGGATAATACAGCCTATTCCCTGCCGGTAGCATCCCCAGTTTGGGAATATGTTACATATGTCCAAATCAAAATTAGCAATTTTCATATATTGGATATATTTTGATATATATTAGATATAGATATCATTTTGGTAGTGATTGGAAATCACCTAAGCTTGTGATTGATAAATTAGGACTAAAATGTTCAAAATGTAAAAGTTTGACAAATATTAGGGTTCACGGTAATTTTGGGACTTTTGTGCAAAAACTGATTTTTCAGATTTAGGTGATTAAAATAAATTAGTTTATTTTAATTATCCAAGAAAAATCAACAAAATGGAAAAAAATTTATTTTTCGCGTTTTATTGCGTTACCTGATTATACCGTTAAAACCCCTTCAAAATTGGCATGAGACTTCCTAAAAATTGGTCTTTAAGGCTTGGAACGAACTCTCTTATATAGGGGGTTGTAGTTCCTTCTTGAGTACACTTCTTAAAAAGGGTGGAAAATGTAGGCGCGTCACGACAGACATGACTGTTGTTTTAGCGTTGCGACGCTCACGAGGTTACGTCGCGACACGCGTGGTTCACCATTGAGACATCCAATGGCCGACGATACAACGTGCTAATATTAGCAACTCAGTAGTCTCTACCTCATTTTTTGCCTTTCGTGCGTCTCGACATGTGTTCCAGTGTCGAGATGTTCATCTTAATTCCAATTTTGCCTATATTTGCTTCATATTTTACCGTTTTCGTCCCTCATTGATTCCATTGGGTTTTGATATGATTTTTACCTGAAAAACACATCAAACCACTCATAAAAGTCGAGATAACATACAAAACATAAAGCTAGAGAGGCAAAAAAATATGTGAATATTGGTCGTTCATCACACCCCAAAACTTAACATTTTGCTAGTCCTCGAGTAAAACAAATAAAAAAACTGAAATAAACAAAATAAAAATAAATTAACCTAAGTAATTTTCGTAGGCATCACGATTGTATTTAGCGTATGCAACAAGCCTTTAAACCCCTAGGCGGTCATAGTGGATGAGTTATAGTCTCGTGAGGGTTTACAGCTACGATACCCACAAACGTCAACCATATGCACATGAAATTATGTAAAAATAATAAAACAGATAAAAGAAACAAAAAAAGCAATCATAATAGTTATACATATAATGTCCTCAGAGAATTTCCAGTAACGAAGTCAAAGGAACCTTCAAAAATGCATTATTCAACTTAAATACATCTCATTGAATAAAACATCTAAATCGGACTCCAAGTGTGTGTGTGTAAAAATAAAACATCTAAATCACACTACTACTATCTTCGATTAATACATCTGCCTCATCATCATCACTGTCTGCCTCCGAAGGATGGGGACACACATGGAATTTCTCTTCGCTGACGTGAGTTGGCGGGCCATTAATCGAAGTATTTACTCCATAGATTGGTTGTAATGTGCCTGATACATCGTGTGAGCCTCCAAGTTCTCCAAACATTGTAGTATGGAGAGTGGCAGAGATGAGTTCTGCGTTGAGGATCGAGGTTGCGCAGCTAATGAACTGGCTGCCGGTGTTCTCTCTGCTTGAAGGTGCTGAACAATACGTGTTGTCAGAGCTGTAGTAGGCTACATAATTTCTTCTCTAGGGTCCATGGGCACCTTCACTTGTGCATGTAGATTAGTGATAAGACTGTAATATAAAAGGCTTGTTTGTGCAGAATGGGCTACCTGAACAATGTTTGTAGAAATTAACCCTCCTACATCAATAGAATGACCCTCAAGTAGAGAGTATAGAAGAATCATTTGGTTCTTTATTACGTTGGTGATGTGGGAACTAGGTAAAAAGTACGAGTCAAGAAATGAAAACATACTCGAGCATTAGGCTTGAGATATCTAGAACTCATATTCACATACTCTCCACAGCTGCTGATATCCTATAATGTATTAGGGATACAGAGTGTCTGTGTTAGATGTTCTAGATCATGATGCTCAATTGTTTCTTGGTGGTCATCGTGCTCGATATCTGGCATCCCATAAAACCTGTTGATAGTGGACATATCAAATGCCACCGCTCTGCCTCGAACCATCACCTGACAACCTACATGTTTGTAGGCGTTGGCATAAAATTCCATCACCATGAGAATAAATGCTAGACTGGATTTTTTGCAGAGTTTAAACCAATGTCTCTGGGTGATAACTGAGTCAATTTGGGGGAATTTTCGGGGATTCAACTCAAATCCTCTTCCAATAATGGGAACCTTTTGCCCAATTTATTTTTCATATCACTTTTCTGCCGTCGTCGACATGAATTTAAATGTGTCATAGGATGGTACATCTTTTTCACGTGATCTTTTTGAAGCCATGTGAGGGAAAATAATAGGTTTCATAACAAAAATTGACAAAATCTCCTATATTTCCGGAGGATTTTTCTAATTATCACCCTAACTTTCAACTAAGCAAAAACGTCAAGTAATATAATCCACACACTATGCCCCTAAACTTTAATAATTTTTCAATTTACACAACACAAAAAAGACGCAAAAAACAACCGATAAAATGAAAAAAAGAAATAAAAATGGTTGAACCAACCAGGAACAAGGTACGTGGTAGTGGATGTATCCAAGTCATGGAGAAATGAGTGTGATATAGGTGTTAGAGAGGTTGGGAAATGGATTTTGGAGAGTTTTGTGTGTGAGGAGTGATTTTTGGGAGAGATGGATGAATAAGCTGAGATGGATGAATAAGCTTTGTGAGAAAATTTCATAGATTGATGTGTTTTAAGTATTAAAATCGAGGTCGCATCACGACGCGAATTGGTTAGCGTTGCACCATGCAGCCCTAAAAATTAGAGGGTTTTGTTTTTAGGGTTACGTGTCGCGACACTTAATAATCTGAGTCGCGGCACACAAAGTTTCAAGCCTCAATTTTGGTCTTGAGCATGTCATGATGCTATAACTTTAGAGTCAGGACGCACATGCTCTTACGTCGTGTCATACTGTGATTAACATCGTGCGCACAAGTTCATACGTCGCGATGCTCAAGGCATCAGATGTTCTGTGATTTTACCTTAGTTTTCTTCTTTATCGAGTGGTGACGCTCTAGTCCTCGCGTCGCGATAGCATTAACATCATGATGCGCTATGGCTTGAATTCTCTGCCCCATATTTGTTCTTTGGCATATCACGATGCTCCAATAGAAGTTGCGACATGTTGGCCTGCATTTGATTGTTCAGATTTCCTCTGTCTTGAATGCTCATTTGGTGTTATTTCCTACAAAAACAACATAAAAATACAAAACACATATCATGTTATGCAATAAACACACTTGAAATTTAAAATTTAAAAACGAGTTAAAAATAAAAATTTACGTGGGTTTCCTCTCATCTAGCTCTAAGTTTAACGTCTTCAGCTAGACGTGACTGCCCAAATTGCTAGGTTGGGTCTGCCAATGCGAAACTTGCTTTTTGGCACTCGATAGTTTCTCTCCGATAGTGTTTGACTCTTTGGCATTTTATTTTGAATGGACTACCATAGTTGGGATCTTGCAGTTCAACTGCTTCTTGTGGTAATACTTGGGTGATCACTAATAGACCTGACTACATTAACTTCAGCTTTCCAAGGAAATATTTTAGCCTCGAGTTGTATAATAGCACATGCTTCCCTGGTTAGAGTTATTTGTCTATTATTTTCTAATCATGTCACTTTTAGGTCTTTCTTTGAACAATTTGGCGTTTTTATAGGTATGTAGGTGAAATTCTTCCAGTTCATTCAATTGGAGTAGCTGTTTCTCCCCCGCAGCTTGTAACTCAAAAATTAACTTTGTCAATGCCCAATATGCTTTGTGCTCGAGTTCCATAGGCAAATGACATGCCTTTCAGAACACTAGTTTATAGGTGACATTCCGATGGGTGTCTTATAAGCTGTCCGGTAGGCCAATAATACATAATCCAATTTTTTGGATCAATCATTCCTTGTTGAACTGACAGAACGCTCCAGGATTCTTTTGATTTCTCTATTAGAGACTTCGACCTGACCACTTTTATATGGGTGGTACGCGGTAGCAACCTTGTGATTAACTCCATATTTTACTAGGAGTATATCAAAGTATTTATTACATAAATACATGCCACCATCACTGATGATTTCTTGAGGGGTCACAAAGCGAGTGAAAGTATTTTTCTTAAGGAATTGCAGTGCCATTTTGGAGTCATTTGATGGCAGTGATGTTGGTTGCACCCATTTGGAAATATAATCCACTGCAATTAGAATGTAGAGGTTCCCATGTGATGGAACAAATGGTCCCATGAAGTCGATCCCCCAAACATCAAATAATTCAACCTCTAAGATGCTTTGGAGATGTCTTTCATTCCTTTTGGAGATATTTCCCATCATTTGGCACCTATCACATTGAAGAACAAACATGTGAACATCCTTAAACAGAGTGGGCCAAAACAAACCTGATTGCAGCACTTTTGTTGCGGTATTATTTCCACTAAAATGGCAGCCATATGCAGAGGAATGGCAGTGCTGGAGGACGCTATCAACCTCCTATTAGGGTACACAACATCACAATAACTGGCCGACACATCTTTTGAACAAGTATGGTTCGTCCCAAATGTAATCCTGATGTGTCCATTTTAGTGGCCATTTTCCCGACACAATATAATTCACATAATCAATATACCAAGGGACATACTTGTGCATGGTAGTAAATAATTGTTCGCCTAGAAATGGGATTCCGCGGGGGGTCTATCCAGAGCGAAGCTGTTTCCCGTACCATCGGTAAAACACAACCTCCTATTACACTTCCATGAGTATCCTATACCCAAATATATGAGAACTATACAGTTGTACCCTCACAAACGTGCACAAGTGTAATACTAGTCTTTTACGTATTTATCGATGTCCAATCTCGATAATACTCTGACTAGGGATATTTAATGATTTATCCTTCGTGGACTGATATTGTCTCATATCATTCTCTGTCCAGGAACAAATCATAGGGACCTCTCATCATTTATATATCTAGGTGATCTAATGACAAATGATAATAGTGCAATCTCCTTTGTCACATAGTTAATTTGTACAACAACACCGTGATCTGTACAAATAGTGACGCTATGGGTCATAATTGTCCAACACCACTGTAGTTGTGTATTCTTCATTCTTCAAGATCTTTTGCATGCAGAATGATAGACTGATTCCTTGAATGTCTATTATAATCCAGCCAATAGCTCTCTTGTGTTCTCGTAGCACTCTTAACAACTTATCTTTCTGCACCACAGTTAGAGAAGATGCAATAATAACCGGTAACATTGAAGAGTCCTCTAAATATGCATACCGAAGGTGACTTAGAAGTGGCTTTAGTTCTAGCTGTGGTGGCTCTTCCACTGAAGGTTTGACTCGCCCTTTTGTTGGTAGTTCTAATATTTCTGCCTGTGGTGTCGGTCTGAAGTGAGGAGTTAGATCAAGATAGTTTCAAAAACTTGATCACGATTTTCACATATTGCGCAAGCGCACTTATCGCTCAAATAGTACAAAAGAAATCAATCACACGAGGACTTATAACCTACATTACTAATTTTTAATACTAAATAATTACAAGTATCTAATTGAAATTGAAATATGATTGTTGGTTGAGTTGAATATAACTAAAGCAAATATATTAAACTGTGATAAAATTCCAAAGGAAATCAATGAAGAGAAAACATCCAGAGTTGTGAATCCGTCCAGAATTATTCTAAAGATGAATTGATTTTCTATACTTGTGTAATATATTGGCTCATCAAATTGGAACACTAAGATATCCACATGCCTCTTTCGATGGTCATGTGCAAACATTAAGAATAAACTAATCAACTATATTTATATGTCAATTAATTAATCCAAAATTAATTAAGAACAAGTTCCAAATATGGCTACACCAATCCGGCATATATATTTCTATCCTGTAAGGAAATCCCTAGGATGATATCATGTGCTATTGAATCTAGGGCTAAATCTAAAATCCCTTTGTCAAGTTCATCTAAGTTTACCACATCAATCATATTGGTGAACAAGTAACAAGAAGTATTAAGATCAAGATTCAATAAACAAGCCAAAATATCACACAAGATATAAGAAAACTCAATTTATAAACTCATAAATTCTGAGGTTCATCACAACCCTTGATTGTAGATTTAGTTATTACACATGCTCATAAACTCTAGATAAATATTTAACAATAAACAAAAAATTAAGGAGTTGAAAGGAAGAAGAAACTCTGTCGAGATCGTCAATCTTTCGCTTCTTGCTGTTGAGTTTCTGAGTTAGGCTCTTTTGATGTGCTTTTCTTTCTCTCTATGATCACCTTGGAAGCTCCGAAATTAGGGTATGAGACTCCCTAAAAACTGATCTCTAAGGCTTGGAATGAGCTATCTTATATAGTGGGTTGTGGTTCCTTCTTGAGTACACTTCTTGGAAAGGCTGGAAAACGTGGGCGCGTAGTGACTCAGAAGATCCAGCGATGCGATGTACGTGACTATTGTTTTAGCGTCGTGACTCTCATGATGTTGCGTTGCGACATGCATGGTTCAGTGTCACGACGTCCAATGGCCGAAAATGCGATGAGCTGGTGTTAGCAATTGAGCACTCTCTACCTCATTTTTGCCTTTGCAAAACGAACCCAAAACACATCAAAACGCTCATAAAATTTAATATAACATACAAAACATCAAGCTAGAGGGGTGAGAAATATGTGAATATTGGTCACTCATCAGCCTCCCACAGAGCATGAGCCCTAGACTATAAAAATATCAAAAAAAAAAATTATAGTAACATATACACACAGATCCAACTCATCCACATGAACTTGGATGACAAATCATGTATCAAAGCTTAAAATACGATAGAGATTCACTATCTAAACCATAGTTGTTAAGGGTGAAAGGTGCACCAAGACACCAAGGTCCTCGTGGGGCCTAGGCGTAAAACGAGATGCATGCCTGATCAAAGTGGGCGGACGCTTGATCGAAGTGAGGCATGCCTTGAGTTTTCATTACTTTTATAATAATTTCACAGTTAGAATGATACATATAAATTCTATTTAAAAAATTTATCATAAAAATTTCAATATAATAAGTAAATTTAATAATCACATTACATGAAAAAATCTTAACTCATAATTCATAAACCAATAAATTTTCAAACAAATATAATTTATTTTTGTAAATGTGGTCGTGTTAAATTAGGCTTCATATTAACAAGAAAAAAGTTTTAGCCTCTTGTTTTTTTTTTTTCAAAGCACGGCTTTTGTTTAAGTCATGTGGCTTCATATGGTGGTGTTCACGTAACCAGTAGAAGGCTAAAACTTTCTTGATAGTATCTCATTCATGCTTTCCACTTTTAAATTAATTGTTTATCAAATTATATTTATTTAATTTAATATCTAATGGGCAGCTTTGTTTTTGAGAAATTAGCAAAATTTTACCATTTGCCCAAAATAAACCATAATATTTGGCGTTTGTAAAAATAATCAACTTTTTTGAAGTATGCTTCAGAGAAGTTGGATTCTCCGAAGTTAGCACCGAAGTATTCGTATTTTTTGGAGATCGAAGTTGGAACTTCGGATCTCTAAAGTTTTAAAATTTTTTAATGATACGCAATGAAATTTCGGAGATCCGAAGTTCAAACTTTGGATCCCTGAAGTTATAACTTCGGATCTTCGAAGTTCTTAACGAATATATAAATATTGAAGGTCTCCGAAGATTTAGAATATGACAAAAAATATATGAGTTATCAAGAACTTCAGAAATCTGAACTATTCTTTAGACTAAATGTAGGAAATCCGAAATACTCTCTGAAGTGTAGAATGATTGGTTTTGTTCCTTATTTCTTCCTAGACGAGGAGGCATTCACTCGATATAAGAATGTATGGAGAACATGGTCAATTGTTGGGGGTGCATAAATTTGATATAGAAGATATTGCAAGATATGAATTGACCGACCTACTGCGGCAGATGGGATGTGACAACTTATTTACTCTAGATGTCCCAGTTTATGGTAAATTACGTCGGATATGTTGGAGTTGGTACTTGAAACGCCAATCCGAATAATGTATTGTACATTATATTTTATTAATTATTTATAAAATAACTACATTTTCATTTCAACCATAATAATAGTAATTTATGTCATAATGCATATAAGTTTGATATATAAATATGCTGAGAATGACATCGACCTTAGAAAAATAATGTAGTAATACAGGATACTGGGTGGTCTGACATTTGGTTAGTATTACTATTATAAATTATTCTTAAAGTAAATATTCATAGTCGTTGGTTTTGGAATATGGTTGAATTCTTATAACCTATAAGACTAATACATATCGTATATTGGAATTGGTGTTTCAATGGTTTAACCCGATGTACCATGAGTAAGAGAAGCTTGATAAACAATAAAATGTGTATACTTAATAAAAGAGAAACTAATCATTTTACATTTATGGTTTCATTAATCCCTTTAATTTAGCTCATTTGTGAAATAATAATTTAATTTATGTTTTATATATTTTTATTATGATTTTAATTTCTTATATAAGTGAAATATTACCGTGGATACATAACTAGAAAAACGGACATGACATTTGGATTTTGAAGGCTAGAAACTTGAAAGGGCGTTCTAACAATGTATAATTTCGGAAATTCCAACTTTGCGCAAGTTTCGTATTTTGGTCATAACTATTTACTCTGATGTCGGATGGAGGCGATTATAGTTCCTGATGAAAGAAGACTCACATATCTACAACTTTATTTTTTACAAGAGTTTCTAGTTCTGAGATTTTCAAGGTTGAAATTGGTGAAGAAGTCAATGTGTATTGCATATAATTTTAATTATTCGAAAACAAAGTAAATAAAAATAATTTGAAATTGAAATGTCGCAATTGATGGAGTTGGTGCTTGGAGTGCCAATCCGATTTGTATATTTTATTATTTATTAATAAAATAACTATATTTTTCATTTCATGCCTTATAATGGTATTGTCATTACGCGTATTAAAGTGATGTATAGATATACTAAGAATGATATCGACCTTAGAATAGTTTTGACACTAGGTGTAAACTATTCTTAAAGTAAAATTCCTATGTTGGTTTTATTCTAGGTCCCAAGATCATCAAACAAGCATGATAAAGTGTGAAATACATATCAAAGAAGTTGCGAAATACTTACATTGATCGGTTGTGCGACGCGGAAGCAACAAAACTCCAAAAACGCTCACTGGTTTTGGCGAACTGCAGTGCAGATTTTTGCTCACTGTTTTGACTTCGTTTTTGGTCCTTCGTCAAGCTCCAAGCTTCGTCGAATGGTTCCCGGCTCATGGGTGAGCTTCCCTATCACCTTCGCATGTCTCGTAAGTGTGCTAGCACTTGTGATTTTGCCACAAAATCACACTCCAAGCTTCCCACACAGCTCACTGTTTTGTCAAAACCAGTAAGCTTTTAACAGCCCCTTGGGCGTGAGTTTAGGAGAGAAAGAGAGAAAGAGAGATGTGTTGAATTGTTTGAAAAATGGTATATGTTTCCTTATATATTTTCCAAAAATATATAAATGATTTACCAAATAATTTTACAAAAGTCAAATGGTGTAAAAAATAATTGATTTCAAAAATCAATTCATATACCAAACATTCCAACCACTCCACTAACTCACATCATGTCATATCACTCAATCAAATTGTCACATCACTCAAAGTGACATGATTTGACGCTTGATGTGACGCTAGATGCGACTAGCGATTTGACGCTTGATTTGATTTGCCGCACTCGAATTCGAAATACGAATGCGCTCGCAAATAATCTCGGGCTCGGGTTCGCTAATTCTAAATTAACGAATTTTCCGTCGCGTCGTAATTAAATGATTACGCCTAGCGAAGTCACTATTCACGTCGCTAACGAATTAATTCTAAATTAATTCGCTCGCCCGAATTAAAATCTATTTTAATTCCGCGTCGAAATCTAATTTCGTTTAATATATCAAATATATTAATTTCTCGATTAATTCCAAATTAATCGTTATCTCTCTTTAATTGATATTTTATCCCAGATAAAATATCTCTGCAATTAATCCCAGATTAATTTTCTCTCTCTTCTAATTAATCCCAGATTAATTAGAGTGCGAGTTATACGTCATCGGTGAATCTTTGGGAAGCGACCCATGAGATCCCCGGATATGTTGGCAGTAAATACGGTCGTCGGAGTATCCGAACACGTACGTACCAAGTACACGTCCTACCGATTTACAAGACAAGGTTAGCTTCTAGCAAAACGCCATGCCTACCCAATTCTCCGGAAATATTCTTACAGGAATATATAAGGATCTATATCAGGCGTAGTATACCAAGTATCGTGCATATCGGCCCAGTATCGGATAGTCACGTGCTAGGCCTGGGGCTGGATAAGTGTCTGCCCCGTACGAAGCACATGTCGGATGTCTGGTAACTAGTCTCTATAATCGGATATACATGACCTTGTCATAATATCCCGATGGCTGCAGCACCTCAGAGTACTAATACCGTATCCTGCGTGACATCATCTCCACTATGACTGGAGTGATACTTCCGTCTTGACATCACACCCAATACTCTACGATTCTCAATATACTCAGCTTCGGCGTACACAGAACCGGTTAGAGTCCTAGACGACCTCAACTAAAGTATATTGATTGTCGTAAGCATTAGCGGTGCAAGTCTCAGGTTAAGACCAAATACACCTACCCTGATGTCGGATTCCCATAGACACATAGTCATAATACCAATGGGATTCCGAGGGGTCTATCCAGAGCGAAGCTATTTCCCGTACCATCGGTGAAACACAACCTCCTATCGCACTTGCATGAGTATCCAATACCCAAATATATGAGAACTATGTTGTTGTGCCCTCACAACGCGCACAAGTGCAATACTAGCCTATTCCGCATTATCGATGTCCAGTCTCGATAATACTACGACTAGGGATATTTAATGATTAATCCTTCGTGGACTGATACTGTCTCATATCATCTCAATCCAGGAACTAATCATATGGACCTCTCTTCATTTATATATCTAAGGTGATCTAATCACAAATGATGAGAGTGCAATTTCCTTGTCACATAGTTAATTTGTACAACATCACTATGATCTGTACAAATAGTGACGCTATGGGTCATATTATCCAACAATCTCCCACTTGGCACATAGCCAGTCACTCAAGTGTCGTACACCCGAACTATGTACGGTTCGCTCAAATTGCTGAGAAAAGGTTTTCGTCAGCGGATTTCCATGATTATCGTCTGACGCGATTTATACGATCATCACATCGCCACGATGTATGATCCGAACGAATCAGATGAATATAGAAGTATATATCTGGATCGTCGATGAGACCTTTAATTCCTTAGCCTTGTGCTGACGCCTAGCTCAGCTGCTAACAGAACTATATCTAATCTAATTAGATTTATTATCGACCCAAATGGCTTCTATTGCTGCCTCAGGCCCAGCAATAATCCACATTTGTTGTTTATTCGGCAACAGTATCTTGTTCGGAAGATTTCCAGCTCACTGTCCCGTTTTTCAAACTTTATAGTACCGTAGTATTAAACTGTTTGGAAACTTGCAGCAGCAGTGATCCCAGTCACTTCAAGTTCTCCTTCTCCATAGTTTTAGACAACATCTTTAGTTCTCTAAGATACTAATAGATGTCCTTAACTTCAATCCAGTGACTATCACTTGGATTGTCCTGATTGTGACTCCATATGCTCAAAGCGTATGAGACACCATATCAAGTACATTTTAAATGTACAATTTCCCAGAGAGTGTTAACAACTCCAAATCTATCCCAGTAGATCTTTATTCCTTGAATAAAGGTTGTTACTCCCCAGAATTCTACGGAGAATATCTATGAAAGCCAAGCTTCCACCAATTGCTTTATGGGAATTTCACTGTCAGTGCGCTCCCACTAACCTCCTTATATACACAAGAATTATTTCGTTTTGAGTCAAATCATAAACCATTATGATTATTTCAAAACGTCAGTTCCAAGAACCTTATGCTTGCTTCAATCCAAACATGGATCGAATAACCCGCAAACCTTGTTTGTCGGTTATACAAAATCGTCAGGATGTTGTAAGCATCCTCCAAAAGGTTTCCTTTTCAGGAAGGCGATTTTGATCTTTAACTGACACATTTCATAAATGAAATATGCAGTATCAATAAGCATCATCAAAATGGATTTACTATGGCAACAGGTAAAAGGTTGAACCGTTATTAACATAACGTTGATAACGATACCTTTCCGTCACAAGCCTAGCTTTGTACGTTGGTATGTTGCCATCCATGTATGTCTTCCTTGAAGACGTTTACAGTACCAATAGGCACAATGCCTTGCGGTACAACAACTAGTATCCAAACATAGTTGTTATACATGGAATCCATTTCGGACTCATGGCACTTTGCCATAAAAGGGAGTTGATACCTTGTATCACTTCCTCGTACGTAGTCGGTTGGTATACCTCCATAAGATTTACATCTTTAAGGGGTTACTTCAGAAACCCATACCCCAGGTTGTTTTCTGATTCTCTCCGATCTACGCGGTTCTTGTGTATTTGAAGATTAATGGTTTAGTTTCATCCTTGATGAACTATTTGTGTTCCATTATGGACTTCGTGCCTTGAATAGTATTACTCCGATTTTCATCGAGTATCACTATCCTCCCACTGACCACTGCATATCGGTATTCCTCTTTGGAAAACCGCATGGTGAGCAACAATCATATTGTTCTCATGCGAGATTTATAAGTACTATACTTATGGTTTCCCTAGGATAACCTATATTTGGCACTTATCCAATTTGGGTCCTTAGTTTGGTATCATCCAAACGTTATGCCCGGCATACCCAAATTATTAGGAATGAGAAACCATGTTTCTTTCCTGTTCATATCCAATATGATATCTGTCAAACAGATTTATATGGAACCTTATTCTAAATAAGTTTTGCACTGTTAATACATATCCTGTTGAAGGAAATGATAGCTCAGAGCGACTCGTGATAAACCTTATCATGTCCAACAAAATTCGGTTTTCGTTCGGACACACCGTCTAACTGACGTGTCTCGGGAGGAGTCCTCATCTGAAAGAATACTATACTCTTTCATGTATGTTTGAAACTTACTGCTTAAGTATTTTCATTACGGTCTTACCGTGACGGCATAATACTATAGTCGATCTGTTTATCTACTTCGTGTCGAAACTCTAAAAGTTTCCGATCTGTGTTCTTCAAAAGAAACACATAACCATAACGTGATGCCACATCCGTTAAGGTCACGAACATTCATGTTCACATCTAGCCTAGCTAGATATGGGCCCACTAACTTCACCATGAATAGGGCTAACAGATCGGTGGCACTTACACTATTACCAAGTAAACAGTGTTTTAGGTACTTTACCTAACAAACTAGATTCGTAGACTTTATTTGAATAGTCAAATCAGTCCTAGTACCCACTCTTCAAAAGTGCGGATATACGAGTCTTGTTTAATTGTGTCCCAGACAACAATGCCACAAATAAGTCTCTATTGATCAAATCAATTTGAGCTATTTATTTGTCATTTTATATGTTTGAGATTTTAATTATATTCAAAATATAAATTCTGTTATTCACATCTAATGTGTTTATCTCAGTATCATCTTTATATAATGAAACACTTAGTGTTCTAGAATATAAAGGTTTATCCACAATGGATTAAACACTGATATAGAGATAATGTCTCTAGTCAAACTAGTTACATTATAACAGTTCCTAATTTAAGTACACACCCGAAGGGTAGTTCCTAAACTTAGGTATCTACGGTCGAAACAGCGACTTCCGTCCCGTTTCCGATTCGCAGAGCAATCTCAGCTTGAAGTCAGTATCCTGCTCAAAGCAGATTCTGAACATCAATACATATATTTTATGTACCACACTAAGTATTTAAAATCTAATTTCAATACTAGTAGTGAACATAACTTTGACAATCATTTTTAAAGTAAGAGCCTTGCCCTTTCTTTAATTCCTTCGTGTCTGCCATATCCAAATGGTAGTCACTTTGGGATATGTCAATTATCCTTTTCAATATTTCAGGAACCTTAGGCCAAGCCTTGGGTTTTTAGAATATCGAAACAATGTGCACCTCGTGCTACATGCCCAATTGCAAATTTTGACTTTATCTCCTCTAGAATAGTCAATTAATTCTCCAAGAATTATAAATTGCAATTTTAATACTTCTTAAATCTAAAATTAGATTTATGACAAGTATATTAAATTAAGCACTAAAGTCATCATCACATAAATCTTCCAAAGATTTTATGCTCTACTTATATTGCTTAATTTTGGGCTTAAGGTATAATAAGTTATTTTATCAAATAAAGTAACCTATTATTTATTCCCAATTTGAAAATTAAATCATTTAAAATATTTTAATCCCAGATTATATTTTAAATATCCAACTTTTCAATTTTATCTTGATTACAATAGTCCAACAATTTAATCAACGATTAGTGGTACTATATATATTATAATGATTATAATAGTCCAACTATATAATCAAATATAATCCAAATTAATTAACCTCAATTACATTGATTACTATAATCCAATTATAAAATCAACTGTAAACTGAAATTAATTAATTCAAATATATTGATTAATATAATCCAATTATATATAATCAACTATAATACAGTCCAACTGTTTATTAAAACAACAATTTAAATATTAGTCCAACTAACATTTAATTTATATGACGAGTGATATTGAATGAGCGAGCGCGTATGGCGAGTAATTGAACGAATATTGCAAATTCAATTCTTGCCTCCCACTATTTTTCGTCGAGCCTCTAACCCTCTGTCGAGTACTCGGGAAACCGTGTTTCCTAGTGGGCTAGGATCCCGTTAAATATCACACAATCTTGACTTTGGCCAACAAATTGTATGATAATTAACTAGGTAGATCTCTAAGATCAATTGGATCTAATCCAACTCCTAGATCCAGTAGGTGGACATCCAAGTCCTAAACATATATCTTATATATGCCTATATATCCAATATATACCCTAACCTTTTTCCTCTGAATCAACTAGGCCTTGGCTTTGGCACAAAACCTAGTGATCCCAGTCAAGCGTGGACCCATTGACCATGGAAGCTTCGTAATCAATGTCGATGGACAAGAAGTGGTCTTGACTTTGGCCAACAAACCACAACTTGGACAAGACACCAATATGGAACAAAGCCTCGTGATTCAAACACATCTTCGACGGACAAGGGCTTGACTTTGGCCAACAACCCATGCCAATCTAGGATCTTGAGTAAGAATCACTCAATGGAAGGAAAAGACGCATGATATTTGATGAGGGCTTTTCGCGTGCAAATTGGCTACCAATTTCATTATCTTTGTTAAGGTCTCATCATCATACACCCTTAAACATGCATTCTAAATACATAATAAAGCGAGTATGAAATAAAATAATAATGATATGCGGATGGATACTTAACACATTGATCCTAGATCAAATCTCTCCCTTTCTCACTCAAGCTAGCACTTGTATTACTTCTACCCCTTACACTACACTTCTAAAGAAACCTCATTTACATTGAGGGGAATAGGTGAGAAGAGAATACAAAGAGAATAGAGGTGATAAGGCTGGACACGCAGGTCCAATTTAATAAATCGAATTTATTACAACAATTTCCAAAATTGCCCCACCCGACTAATATCCATCCGATATACATTATTCATTCATCACAACCACGTATTCACACATAAGCATGCTATCAATCAATCTAATCAAATTAATTAATCTGATAATTATGTGATCATCCAATGTTCAAACAACGATTTGATTTTGGTCGAGTCAAACTCGTTTTTGCGAATAAGTACTCAAAGTACGAATTCTTGAATTAAATTAAACTACATCATTAAATCCAATTTAACATGTATTTAATACTAATTCACTATTCAATTCCAAATTAAATATTACACTTTATTTAATAAACCTTTAACGACTTAAATTCCAAATTTAATCGTGTCGGGTCTCAAAGCCCGATTAACGTCCAACGTCAATTCAATTCAAGTCTAATGGGCTTTAATTAATTTCTTTAAGGCGTGGGCTTCGGCAACCAAAGCCCAATCAAGGAGTAACCCCATAAGCCCAGAAATCAATTTAGGCCCATTAGGCCCAATTAAACTTTAAAGGTTTATAAGTTGTATTTGGGCTTAACGGAAGTGGCTTTGGGCCCAATTGGATCCAATCCAATTTGTCCAAATCCAACTTTGTACAACAAAGCCCAATAAGCCCATTTACAACATAATAAGCCCAAATCCAATTTAAGGCCTAAATAATAAATTACATGAATCCAATTCCGCAATTTAATTACCTAAAGTGCATTACATGATTAATCACCCAAATCAATATTCCAAAACATTAAATTAGCTTAATTAATCATGTTCATTATCATCATCACATGTCCAACACATAAATGAAAAATCAAACCCATTAACCATGCTTAAAGTCTCGGCCAAGGGAGATAATTTTGTCCGATTTGAATTCAATCCAATTAATTCCACAATCGACATCAATTAATATCCCGAATGATTTCATACACATCCAATGTCAAAAAATCAAAATTCCAAGACTAATAGGGCTTAACCATTCGGCTAACATGAAGGAATTGGGGATTTTTGTTCAATTCAAAAATAATCCAATTAATTTCAAATTAACATCATCCACATCATTCTAATTCATCCAATGAATCAAAATCAAAAAATTCCAAATTTCCAAATTCCTTACATATTCGGCCAACACATATATTTGGGGGAAATTGATCCAATCATAATTTCAACAAATTGATCCAATCAATCTTAAATTAAACATCATTTAAACATGCTCAATCAAACAATTAACAAATCATGCTCAAATCAATTTCCCAATTTTAAGCCCTAAAATTTCATGCTTGAACCTAGGCTCTTGATGCCATTGTTGGTTTTATTCTAGGTCCCAAGATCATCAAACAAGCATGATAAAGTGTGAAATACATATCAAAGAAGTTGCGGAATACTTACATTGATCGGTTGTGCGACGCGGAAGAAGCAACAAAACTCCAAAAACGCTCACTGGTTTTGGCGAACTGCAGTGCAGATTTTTGCTCACTGTTTTGACTTCGTTTTTGGTCCTTCGTCAAGCTCCAAGCTTCGTCGAATGGTTCCCGGCTCATGGGTGAGCTTCCCTATCACCTTCGCATGTCTCGTAAGTGTGCTAGCACTTGTGATTTTGCCACAAAATCACACTCCAAGCTTCCCACACAGCTCACTGTTTTGTCAAAACCAGTAAGCTTTTAACAGCCCCTTGGGCGTGAGTGAGTTTAGGAGAGAAAGAGAGAAAGAGAGATGTGTGAATTGTTGAAAATGGTATATGTTTCCTTTATATATTTTCCAAAAATATATAAATGATTACCAAATAATTTTACAAAAGTCAAATGGTGTAAAAAAAAATTGATTTCAAAAAAAATCAATTCATATCCAAACATTCCAACCACTCCACTAACTCACATCATGTCATATCACTCAAAAATGTCACATCACTCAAAGTGACATGATTTGACGCTTGATGTGACGCTAGATGCGACTAGCGATTTGACGCTTGATTTGATTTGCCGCACTCGAATTCGAAATACGAATGCGCTCGCAAATAATCTCGGGCTCGGGTTCGCTAATTCTAAATTAACGAATTTTCCGTCGCGTCGTAATTAAATGATTACGCCTAGCGAAGTCACTATTCACGTCGCTAACGAATTAATTCTAAATTAATTCGCTCGCCCGAATTAAAATCTAATTTTAATTCCGCGTCGAAATCTAATTTCGTTTAATATATCAAATATATTAATTTCTCGATTAATTCCAAATTAATCGTTATCTCTCTTTAATTGATATTTTATCCCAGATAAAATATCTCTGCAATTAATCCCAGATTAATTTTCTCTCTCTTCTAATTAATCCCAGATTAATTAGAGTGCGAGTTATACGTCATCGGTGAATCTTTGGGAAGCGACCCATGAGATCCCCGGATATGTTGGCAGTAAATACGGTCGCCGGAGTATCCGAACACGTACGTACCAAGTACCACGTCCTACCGATTTACAAGACAAGGTTAGCTTCTAGCAAAACGCCATGCCTACCCAATTCTCCGGAATATTCTTACAGGAATATATAAGGATCTATATCAGGCGTAGTATACCAAGTATCGTGCATATCGGCCCAGTATCGGATAGTCACGTGCTAGGCCTGGGGCTGGATAAGTGTCTGCCCCGTACGAAGCACATGTCGGATGTCTGGTAACTAGTCTCTATAATCGGATATACATGACCTTGTCATAATATCCCGATGGCTGCAGCACCTCAGAGTACTAATACCGTATCCTGCGTGACATCATCTCCACTATGACTGGAGTGATACTTCCGTCTTGACATCACACCCAATACTCTACGATTCTCAATATACTCAGCTTCGGCGTACACAGAACCGGTTAGAGTCCTAGACGACCTCAACTAAAGTATATTGATTGTCGTAAGCATTAGCGGTGCAAGTCTCAGGTTAAGACCAAATACACCTACCCTGATGTCGGATTCCCATAGACACATAGTCATAATACCAATGGGATTCCGAGGGGGGGTTTCCCGTACCATCGGTGAAACACAACCTCCTATCGCACTTGCATGAGTATCCAATACCCAAATATATGAGAACTATGTGTTGTGCCCTCACAACGCGCACAAGTGCAATACTAGCCTATTCCGCATTATCGATGTCCAGTCTCGATAATACTACGACTAGGGATATTTAATGATTAATCCTTCGTGGACTGATACTGTCTCATATCTCTCAATCCAGGAACTAATCATATGGACCTCTCTTCATTTATATATCTAAGGTGATCTAATCACAAATGATGAGAGTGCAATTTCCTTGTCACATAGTTAATTTGTACAACATCACTATGATCTGTACAAATAGTGACGCTATGGGTCATATTATCCAACATCTAGTCATTGGTTTGGAATACGGTCGATTTCTATAACCTAGAAAGACTAGCAATGTCGTATATTGGAAATGAGTTTTTTAATGGTTTAACGCGATGTACATGAGTTTGGAAAACTCGTATAGATATGTGGGGTATTATTGGAGCGAATACTAAATGACTCACAGGTGATCCTAATAGTTGGAAGTACACACCACCTTCAATAGGAATCTCCTCGAGTCGAGTAGCATATGTAATCCTTTGATTTTGTGTGAGATCCTCCACACTTAGATGCCATGTATGTCAGAAACCCTTCATGGTCTGGCCTCTAGATGTTCGTTGGGTGTGGACCGATGCACTCAGTAATCAAGTGCGAAGCAAGATAGGATCTGTCGGCTCATATGTGTATCATAAGAGGTTTAGGTATCCATGTGAGTAAATTCATGATTCTTAAAGACTTTGGCCAAAGCCGATCACCTATGGTGGATCGCATCAGTTATGAAGAATCGTGGACATGTCGACATGAGATGTGCATCTTGGAAACTTGACGGTATATTATGTGTTTCCTAAGCACAACTCGGATAGCCTACGACAGAGGGATTGTTAAGCATATGTGATGATCTCGATTTGTATAGTTCAGAAAGGTCGTTCATGTTCTTCGCGAATTCGGAGGTGGCCGAATTGCGTACATATTAGCTAGGCTAATATGACGAACGTGTCTGAACTTAGAGAGTCCCAATATGAAGTTTACTCGTTGAGAACTTGGATAGCCGATTAATTTTGATAAAAGATAATATTCGATATTATAATTATCAACTAAGATAATCAAGTATTATTGGATAACATTGATTATTTACTTTGACCTAATTGGATTAATTCGATTAATTCAATAATTACACAAGGGCTTAATTGTAAAATCATAATTATCTCTACCATTTGAGGATATTATGGTAATGGTAAGTATGTAATAATATGTGGTTTTGGCTTGATTTAATTGGATTAAATCAAGGTGGCAAACATTTAACTAATCCATTTCCTAATTTTTGGCTTGATTTAATTGGATTAAATCTAAGTGGGAGACAATGAAGATTAGTCACACCTAATTATACATATTTGGACAAATTGGATTAAGCCTACTTAAAAGTTGATTACAACTTTTATTAATTAAAAATTGCCTAAGTTTTGCTATAAATAGCAAGCTTTAGGAAGGTTTTAAACAAGTTAAAATAAAAGTATAAGTAAATTCTTAAGAGATTAGCCTAAGTTAGAGAAGTGTTTAGAGAAGCTTGTGAGATCTCTACAATATTTCATCTAGGATAAATCAAGATTGGATCTTGAAGTGAAACCTGGAAGCATTGGAAACAAGATTGGATCTTGAAGTCAAGCTTGCACATCTTGGAGGTTCTCCAACAATGTCAACAAAATAGAGGTAGATTGGATCTTGCATCAAGCTTACTAGGTAATGTTTGATCTTCTTTTAAGCTACATTTATTTGTGTATTAGATGCATGATCACATAACTTAATGTTGAATAAGGCTAATCAATTGTGTTAGGATACTTTAGAAGTATAAACACAACAAGCTTGTAATTAGGTCAAAGATGTTCATGTTGGACATGAAACAATTAATAAGTGTTTAGAACTCTAAATTAAAGCTTACAGCTATGGCTACCATTCTAAATTCACTTGACCACCTTTAGGTGGACTAGAATTGTTCATGAGACATTTCTAATTGGGATTCTAAAATGGTTTGTGTATTGGATTCAAAATTTACGCAAATGCGTATTTAGAATAAATTTATGTTTTTGGAAAAATATTTGATATTTTGAAAAACTTGATTTTTATTCTATAATATGTGTTAATGTTGGTTTTGAAATTAAAAATTAATTTTGGGTATTTTTGAAGTGTTTAGGGAAGACCGGAAGCTATTAGGGTAATAGACCCTAATATCATCAGCTCTCTGGAAAATTTCAAGAGAGCTGTGCACTTTGTAAACAAAGGAAATGAAGAAAGCAAATAAAAAAAAGGCTTCATGACCTGATTGCTACAGTGCGCGCGCGCACTGTAGTGCGTGTAGTACACTCGCGCTGCACCATTCACGCGCGTCAATTTTGTTTTGCTTCGTTCGGGAGCTTCCGGACACCGATTCAGTCCCGGTTTTTTTCTATACACTCGTAATGGAATATAGTATTTATTTAAATATTTTAAAATTACATCTATACTTGATATCCATGGGTTAGACCCATTTCCGCTACCCTGGGGACCGATCCGACCCTAAGAGTTCCACAACTGCCCCAACATAATGGTATCAGTAACAAAGGCTTAACCACACAACACATATTTTGAATCTATACCATAGTAACTTTAATTTAATTATGCATAAGACATATTAAATATTTATTGCATGTTTTAAATTAAAACTTGGACCTAATTAAGTTAATGGCTTGATTGTCAAAAATCTCTCGTGATTAGGTGATTACTTTTAAGTAATAGTATTAATAATGTTGGAGCATTATTGGATGGTCCGTCCTTTCAATACGGAGATGAATGAGTTCTTACTACTTATATCCAACATCAAAGAAGTTGCAGAATACTTACATTGAGTGGTTGAGCGATGCGTCGAACAACAAAAACTCTTTAAGCCCTTTGAAGCTCACGGTTTTGCTGCTGTTTTTATCCTCCAAGAATTCGGCAATGGTGATCCCTCCAAGCTCAAAGCTTTGTGTGATTCCATGCTCACAAGTGCGGTTCCCTATCACCTTCGTAAGACTCCGGAAGTGTGCTAGCACTCGGTAATTTTTGTCGCAAAAATCACATTCTTTTCTCCTTGCCATTCTCGGCTTTGACAGTGAAAATAGAGGAAAAATCAGCCCCTTGGGCGTATGAGGGAGAGGAGAGGAAAGAGAGAATAGAAAAATAAATGTGTTGGTTGTTACAAAAAATGGTAATTGATTTTCCTAAAATCTAATACCAATTTTTTTCTACCAAAAAGTCAAAGCAATTAAAGCTTTGCCAACTACCACCGTCAATCACAATGACAAGTTGTCATGTCACTCAATGTGACAAGACATCACATCAATCAATTGACTAGTGATTTGACGCTTGATGTGACTTGTTGGCCGCACTTTAATTCACAAAGCGAGTGCGTCCGCAAACACTCTCGGGCTCGGGTTCGCTAATTCCAAATTAACGAATTTTCCGCTGCGACGCAATTAAATAATTATGCCTAGCAAAATCACTATTCCCGTCGCTAACGAATTAATTCTAAATTAAATCGTTCGCCCGAATTAAAATCTAATTTTAATTTCGCGTCGAAATCAATTTTCGTATAATATATCGAATATATTATTTTATCGATTAATTCCAAATTAATCGTTTTCTCTCTTTTATTAATATTTTATCCCAGATAAAATATCTCTGTAATTAATCCCAGATTAATTTTCTCTCTCATTTAATTAATCCCAGATTAATAAAGTGTGAGTCATACGTCATCGGTGAATCTTCGGGAAGCGATCCATGAGATCCCCGGATATGTTGGCAGTAAATCCGGTCGTCGGACTATCTGAACACGTAAGTACCTAGTACTACGTTTGTACCGATTTACAAGACAAGGTTGGCTTCTAGCAAAGCGCCATGCCTACCCAATTCTCCAGAAATATCCTTACAGGAATATTTGATCTATATCAGGCGTAGTATACGTAGTATTGCGTATTACGATCCAGTATCGGGTGTCACGTGCAAGGCCTGGGGCTGGAAATGTGTCTGCCCCATACGAAGCACATATCGGATCTCTGGTAACTAGTCTCTATAATCGGATATACATGACCTAGTCATAATATCCCGATAGCTGCAGCATATAAGAGAACGAGTTCCGTATCCTACGTGATCATCATCTCCACTATTACTGGAGTGACACTTCCATCTCGACATCAAACCCAATACACTACGATTCTCAATATACCCAGAAGAGGCGTATATAGAACTTGTTAAAGCCCTGGATGACCAAAAGCAAAGTACATTGATTGTTGCAAGTATAGCGGTGCAAGTTACAGGTTAAGACAAAATACACCTACCCTGATTCGGACTTCTATAGACACATAGTAATACTACCAATGGAATTCCGAGGGGTCTATCCAAAGCGAAGCTGTTTTCCGTACCATCGGTAAAATACAACCTCCTACTACACTTGCATGAGTATCCTATACCCAAATATATGAGAACTATGTCGTTATGCCCTCACAACGCGCACAAGTGTAATACTAGTCTATTATGCATTATCGATGTCCAATCTCGATAATACTACGACTAGGGATATTTAATGATTAAACCTTCGTGGATTGATACTGTCTCATATCATCTCAATCCAGGAACTAATCACAAGGACCTCCTATCATTTATACATCTTGGTGATCTAATCACAAATGATAAGAGAGAAATTTCCTTTGTCACATAGTTAATTTGTACAACAACACCATGATCTGTACAAATAGTGACGCTATGGGTCATAACTGTCCAACAATCTCCCACTTGGCCTATAGCCAGTCACTTAAGTGTCCTACACCCGAACTATGTACGGTTCGCTCAAATTACTGAGAAAAGACTTTCGTCAGCGGATTTGCATGATTATCATTTGATGCGATTTATACAATCATCACATCACCACGATGTATGATTCGAACGAATCAGATGAATATCGAAGTATCTATCTGGATCGTTGATGAGACCATTAATTCTTTAGCCTATGTTGAAGCGTAGCTGAGTTACTAACAGAACTATATCTAATCTAATTAGATTTATTATCGACCCAAATGGCTTCTATTACTGCCTCAGCTACAACAATATTCCACTTTTGTTGTTTATTCGGTAACAGTATCTTGCTTAGAAGATTTCCAGCTCAGTGTTCTGTTATTCAAACTGAATAGTACCATTTTTACGACTTATAGTCGTTTAATCGGTTTGGAAACTTACAGTAGTGATCCCAGTCACTTCAAGTTCTCCTTCTCCATAGTATAAGACAACATGCTTAGATCCTCTAAGATACTAAAGGATGTTCTAAACATCAATCCAATGACTATCAATTGGATTGGCCTGATTGTGACTCCATATGCTCAAAGCGAATGAGACACCAGGTCGCGTACATTTATTTCAATGTATGAGTTCTCGGAGAGTGTTAACAACTTTAAATCTATCCCAATAGATCTTTATTCCTAGAATAAAGGTTGTTTCTCCCAAGAATTCTACGGAGAATTTTCATGAAAGCCAAGCTTTCACCGATTGTTTTATGGGAATATCATTTCCAAGAAATGATGTCATCATTACTAAGGACTTTCGCAGTCAGTGCGCTCCCACTAACCTCCTTATATACACAAGAATCATTTTCGTTTTGAATTAAATCATACTCCATTATGATTACATCAAAACGATAATTCCAAGAACACAATGCTTGCTTCAATCCATCCATGGATCGAATAACCTGCAAACCTAGTTTGCTTGTTATTGTACGACAAAACCGCCAGGATGTTGTAAACATCCTCCAAAAGGTTTCTTTTAAGGAAAAAGGTTTTGGCATTCAGCTGCCACATTTCATGAATGAAACATGCAGCATTAGCAAGCATTATCAAAATGGATTTAACGTGGCAACAGGTAAAAGGTTTCGTCATAATCGACACAATGTTGATAACGATACATTTTCGCTACAAGCCTAGCTTTGTACGTTGGTTTGTTGCCTACCATGTATGTCTTCCTTGAAGACTTATATAGTACCAATAGGCACAATGCCTTCCGGTACAACAACTAGTATCCAAACTTGGTTGTTATACATGGCACTTTGACATAATAGGGAGTCGATACCTTGTATCACTACCTCATACGTAGTCAGTTCATATTCCTCAATAAGATTGACATCTTTATAAGGTGAGATCAGAAACCCAAACCCCATGTTGCTTTCTGACTCTCTCCGACTTACGTGGTTCTTGTGTATTTGAAGATTACTGGTATAATTTCATCCTTGATGAACTATTTGTGTTCCATTAAGGAATCGGTGCCTCGAATAGTATTACTCCGATTTTCATCGAGTTTTGCTTTCCTCCCACTTACCACTGCATATCGGTATTCCTCTTAGGAAAAACCGCATGGTGAGCAACAATTACATTGTTCTCTTGTGAATTTTACAAGTACTATACTTTGGTATCCCTAGGATAACCCACAACTTAGGCACTTATCCAAATTGGGTTCTAGTTTGGTATCATCCAAACGTATGCCTAGCATTCCCAAATCTTTTGGAATGAGAAACTCGATTTCTTTCCTGTTCATATCTAATATGAAGTCTGTCAAACAGATTTTATGGAACCTTATTCTAAATATGTTCTGCACAGTTTATGCGTATCCGTTGAAGGAAATGGTAGCTCAGAGCGACTCATGATTAACCTTATCATGTCCAATAAAATTTGGTTTCTCCGTTCGGACACACCGTTAAACTGACGTGTTCTGGGAGGAGTCCTCATTGAAAGAATACTATACTCTTTCAAGTATATAAGAAACTTATTGCTTAAATATTTTCATCATGGTCTTACCGTGATGTTTTAATACTTCAGCCGATCTGTTTGTCTATTTCGTGTCGAAACTGTAAAAGTTTTCGATTTATGTTTCTAAGGAAACACATAACCATAACGCGATGCCACATCCGTAAAGGTCACAAAACATTCATATGCTCCTCTAGCCTAGCTAGATATGGGCCCACCTACGTCACTATGAACAAAGGCTAATAGATCGGTGGCATTTACACTTTTACCAAATAAAAGGTGTTTTAGGCACTTTGCCCAATAAACTAGATTCGTAGACATTATTTGAATATAATCAAATTTGTCCTAGTACCCACTCTTCGAAAGTGTGGATATACGAGTCTTGTTTAATTGTGTCCCAGACAACTATGCCACTTACAAGTCTCTTCTGATCAAATCAGTTTGAGCTATTTGTTTGTCATGTATTATGTTTGAGATTTATTTATATTCAAAATATAAATGTTGTTATTCACATCTAAAGTGTTTATCTCAATATCATATTTATAAAATGAAACAATTTAGTGTTCTAGAATATAAAGGTATACCCGCAACGGGTTAAACCCTGATATTGAGATAATATATCTAGTCAAACTAGTCACATTTTAACAGTTTCCTAATTTAAGTACACACCCGAAGGGTAGTTCCTAAACTTAGGTATCTACGGTTAAAACAGCGACTTTCGTCCCGTTTTCAATTCGCATATAAATCTCAACTGAAGTCAGTATCCTGCTTTTCAGCAGATTCTGCACACCAGTACATATTTATGTATCACACTAAGTATCTAAAATCCAATTTTAATACTTGTAGTGAACATGTTTATGACAAACATATTTAAAGTCGGAGCCTTGCCCGTTCTTCAATTCCTTCATGTATGCCTTGTCCATATGGCAGTCACACTTCCGTGTCCCCGTTTGCCACAGTTTAGGCAGACATTTTGGGATATGTCCTTTATCTTCCCATAAGATTATAATGATTTTGCCTTTTTCCCTTTTCCATACCCCAAAAGCATTTGGCCAAGCCTTGGCCTTCTAGAATATCGAAATAAGTTGCGCGCCTAGTGTTTCTTGCCTTATTCCAAACTTTTAGCTTTGACTCCTTTAGTATAGCCATTAACTCTTCAAGAGTTTACTATTGTAATTTAGTACTTCAAAGATCTAAAAATAGATCTATGAAGATCCTTCAATTTCAATATCATACTATAAAGATATAATCCTTAGTTCTGATTAAGAAATTAAGGAGTCTTTTTTGGCAAGCATAACAGATTAAGCACTAAAGTTATCATCACATGAATATTTCAAATATCATGCTCTACTATTACTTAACTCCGGGCTTAGGCCTAATATGTTATTTTATCAAATAAAGTAACTTATTAGTTTCCAGGATCATCCTGAAATTTTATTCCCAATTTGAAAATTAAAGTCATTTAAAACATTTTTCACCCAGGATTATGTTTTAAATACTAATCTTTCAATTTATCTTGATTCTAATAGTCCAACTATTTAATCAACGATTTAAGGTACTTATTAATTATAATGATTACTATAGTCTAACTATATAATCAACTATAATTTAATTTGTTAAATTCAATTATATTGATTACTATAATCCAATTATAAAATCAATTATAATTCAATTGATTAATTCAAATATATTGATGACTATAATCCAATTATATAATCAACTATAAATGAAATAGTTTGAATACAGTCCAACTGTTTATTTAAAACAACATTAATTATTAGTCCAACTAATAAATAATTTATTTGACGTAATATTTGTAATGAGCGCGTATGGCAAGTAACTAAACGAATATTGCAAATTTAATACTTGCCTCCCAATATTTTTTGGGCGAGCCTCTAACCCTTTGTGGAGTACTCGGGAAACCTTGTTTCCTAGTGGGCTAGGATCCCGTTAAATAACACACAATCTTGACTTTGGCCAACAAATTGTATGATAATTAACTAGGTAGATCTCTAAGATCAATTAGATCCCATCCAATTCCTAGATCCAGTAGGTGGACATCCAAGTCCGAAACATATATCTTATATATGCCAATATATCCAATATATTGCCTAACCTTTTTTCCTCTGAATCAACTAAGCCTTGGCTTTGGCACAACAAATTTAGTCATCCCAGTTAAGCGGAACCCATTGACTATGGAAAGCTTCGTAATCAATGTCGATGGACAAGAAATGATCTTGACTTTGGCCAACAAATCACAACTTGGACAAGACACCAATATGGAACAAAGCCTTCATGATTCAAACACATCCTCGACGGACAAAGGCCTTGACTTTGGCCAACAAACCAATGCCAGTCTTGGATCTTGAGTAAGAATCACTCAATGGAAGGAATGACAACCAATTTATTATCTTTATTAAGGTCTCATCATCATACACCCTTAAACATGCATTCTAAACACATAATAAGGCGCATATAAATAATAATGATATGCGGATGGATACTCAACACATTGTTCCTAGAACAAATCTCTCCCTTTCCTCTCTCCCGCTAGCACAAGTATTTACTTCTACCCGTTACATAACACTTCTAAAGAAACCTCATTTACATTGAGGGGAATAGGTGAGAAGAGAAATACAAAGAGTAAGGAGGCAATAGGCTGGACACGCAGGTCCAATTAATAAATTATAAATTTATTACAACAATTTCCAAAATTTCCCCACCATATAATATCCATCCGATATACATTATTCATGCATCGCAACCATGTATTCACACAAGCATGTTATCAATCAATCTAATCCAATTAATTAATCTGATTATTAATGACCATCCAATGTTCAAATAACGATTTGATTTTGCGCGAGTCCAACTCGTTTTACGAATAAGTACTCAAAGTACGAATTCTTGAATTAAATTAAACTACAACATTAAATCCAATTTAATTTGTATTTAATACTAATTCACCTATTTAATTCCAAATTAAATCTTACACTTTATTAACGAACCTTTAAGACTTAGATTCTAAATCTAATCGTTATAGGTCTCAAAGCCCGATTAACATCCAATGTTAATTTAATTAAAGTCCAATGGGCTTTTAATTAATTTCTTAAGGCATGGACTTTTGGTCAACTTGGGTCAAACCCAAAGACTAAAGCCCATTTAAAGGAATCACCCTTATATGCCTAGAAACCAATTTAGGCTCATTAGGCCCAATTAAATTATTAGTCATAATTGGACTTTATGGAAATGGTTTTGGGCCGAATTGGATCCAACCAATTTTCCTAAACCAATCTTGGTACAACCAAGCCTAATAAGCCCAATTACAACTTTTAAAGCCCAAATCCAATTTAAGCCCAAATAATTAAATTACCAAAATTCCAATTTCACAATTTAATTATTCAAAGTGTATTGCCATAATTAATCACCCAAATTAATATTTCCAAAACATCAATTAGCCTAATTAATTATGCTTATCAACTTTAAAACATGTCCAACACATTTTAATCAAAAATCAAACCCATTTTCATGCATACTAGTCTCGACATTCATGGGGTAATTTATGTCCGATTTGGTTTCAATCCAATTAAATCCACAATCAACATTAAATCAACATTCCCAATCGTTTCAAGTCATCCAATGATCAACGAAACAAAAATCCCAAGACTTTAGGGCAAGTAGTAGATTCGACCAAGCCAATCTTTTTGGGCAAAATTAATCCAATCATATTTTCATGAAATTGATCCAATCAATATTTCATGAAATTGATCCAATCCAACTTCAATTAAACATCATTTAAGCATACTTAATCAAACAATTTCATCAAATCATGCTCAAAATCAATTTACCCAATTTTAACCCTAAGTTCAAGTTTCATGCTTTTACTTGCTCTGATACCATTGTTGGGTTTCTCTAAGTCCCGAGGATCGATTAAAGCAATGAAATATACGTGCGAATACATCAAAGAAGTTACGGAATACTTACATTGAGCGGTTGAGCGATGCATCGAACAACAAAAACTCTTTAAGCCCTTTGAAGCTCACGGTTTTGCTGCTGTTTTTGTCCTCCAAGAATTCGGCAATGGTGATCCCTCCAAGCTCCAAGCTTTGTGTGATTCCATGCTCACAAGTACGGTTCCCTATCACCTTCGCAAGACTCCGGAAATGTGCTAGCACTCTGTAATTTTTGCCGTAAAAATCACCTTCTTTTCTCCTTGCGATTCTCGGCTTTGACAGTGAATGGAGGAAAAATCAACCTCTTGGGCATGTGAGGGAGAGGAGAGGAAAGAGAGAAGAGAAAAATAAATGTGTTGGTTGTTACAAAAAATGGTAATTGATTTTCCTAAAATCTAATACCAATTTTTTGCTACCAAAAAGTCAAAGCAATTAAAGCTTTGCCAACTACCACCATCAATCACAATGACAAGTTGTCATGTCACTCAAAGTGACTAGACATCACATCAATCGATTGACTAGTGATTTGACGCTTGATGTGAATTGTGGGCCGCACTTTAATTCGCAAAGCGAGTGCGTCCGCAAACACTCTCGGGCTCGGGTTCGCTAATTCCAAATTAACAAATTTTCCGTTGCGACGCAATTAAATAATTATGCCTAGCAAAATCACGATTCACGTCGCTAACAAATTAATTCTAAATTAACTCGTTCACCCAAATCAAAATCTAACTTTAATTCCGCGTCGAAATCCAATTTCGTATAATATATCGAATATATTATTTTATCGATTAATTCCAAATTAATCGTTTTCTCTCTTTTATTAATATTTTATCCCAGATAAAATATCTCTGTAATTAATCCTAGATTAATTTTCTCTCTCATTTAATTAATCCCAGATTAATAAAGTGCGAGTCATACGTCATCGGTGAATCTTCGGGAAGCGACCCATGAGATCCGTGGATATGTTGGCAGTAAATCCGGTCGTCGGACTATCCGAACATGTAAGTACCTAGTACTACGTTTGTACCGATTTACAAGACAAGGTTGGCTTCTAGCAAAGCGCCATGCCTACACAATTCTCCGGAAATATCCTTACAGGAATATGTGATCTATATCAGGCGTAGTATACGTATTATTGCGTATGACGATCCAATATCGGATGTCACGTGCAAGGCCTGGGGCTAGAAACATGTCTTCCCCGTACGAAGCAAATATCAGATCTCTGGTAACTAGTCTCTATAATCGGATATACATGACCTAGTCATAATATCCCGATAGCTGCAGCATATAAGAGAACGAGTTCCGTATCCTATGTGATCGTCATCTCCACTATTACTAGAGTGACACTTCCATCTCGACATCACACCCAATACACTACGATTCTCAATATACCCAGAAGAGGCGTACATAGAACCTGTTAAAGCCCTGGATGACCAAAAACAAAGTACATTGATTGTCGCAAGTATTAGCGGTGCAAGTCTCAGGTTAAGACCAAATACACCTACACTGATTCGGACTTCCATAGACATATAGTAATACTACCAATGGAATTCCGAGGGATCTATCCAAAGCGAAGCTGTTTTCCGTACGATCGGTAAAACACAACCTCCTACTACACTTGCATGAGTATCCTATACCAAAATATATGAGAACTATGCCGTTATGCCCTCACAACGCGCACAAGTGTAATACTAGTCTATTCCGCATTATCGATGTCCAATCTCGATAATACTACGACTAGGGATATTTAATGATTAAACCTTCATGGATTGATACTGTCTCATATCATCTCAATCCAGGAACTAATCACAATGACCTCATATCATTTATACATCTTGGTGATCTAATCACAAATGATAAGAGAGTAATTTCCTTTGTCACATAGTTAATTTGTACAACAACACCATGATCTGTACAAATAGTGATGTTATGGGTCATAACTATCCAACATTTTAAACTAGGTATCATCCAAGTTTTACCCACATTTCACGGTCTAGAATAAGAAAATTCTTATCAGCACTTAAGGGAATTCGAAGAGGCATGTAATACTTGCACAGATCAACATTGCAGCATTAAAATAATTCGACTTAAATTTTTTCCCTTTTCTTTAAAAGATAAAGCTAAATTTTGGCTGCAGAACCTTAGGTTAAGATCCATCAGAACATGAGATGATTTGTAAGAGCAATTTCTGAAAAAAAAAATCATTTCCCCCTCACATGACTAACTCCTTTAAGAGGATAATCACAACTTTCACATAAGAGTCGGGGGAAACACTTTACCAATGTTGGGAGAGATTTAAAGATATGTTGAATGTTTTTCTACATCATTGGTTTGAAATATGGAGGCTGGTTTCCTACTTCTACGATGGTTTAACACCCCTAAAGTAGACAAGTAGTGGAAATGATGTGTAATGGTGATTTTATGGACAAAAGTCCCGAAGATGCACTAGATCACTTAGAACACATAGCATAGAATGCACAATATTGGGACACAGTTGGCACTTATGAGTTGTTTATAAAACCACAATCATTTGGTAGAGGTATGTTTAACCTTACGGAAGACCATGACCTTTCTCTAAATATATATCTTTAGCTAAAAATGTTGAGGCATTAGAAATGAGGAAGATTGATCATGTCAAGTCATTTTAAGAAATCACATGTCATATCTGTAATTCACATGAACATGTCACACAAGTTTGCCCAACCTTGCCAGCCTTGCAAGAATGTCTCCATGACCAACTAAGTTCCATAAATACCTTCAAGAGAACAAATCCAAACCTATACTCCTAAACCTACAATTCTGGATGGAGAAACCAGCCATACTTCAATTGGAGGAGTGATAACCAAGCAAAACCATCGCAACAACCTCCCCAAGTACACCAGAATCTCCAAAATTCTCATAACTATGCACCATATGTCCCACCACTTAGGAAAACCCTTGAGGATACCTTGAATGCATTCATTGAGAAATAGGAGCCATCAATATCCAAAATATGCAAACATTAATTTATCAGAAAGATACTTTCTCCAAAATCATATTTGCATTGACCATTAATGAGAAAGGAAAGTTTCCTGTACAACCTCAGCCAAACTCCAAGAGTCATCAAAACCCTCATGAGGGTAGTTCTGATAGTCGACATATAGACCAAGTCAAATATGTTATTATTCTTCGTAGTGGTAAAGTCATCCAAAGACCCATTCTTGAATCTCGTGAAGATTCAGCTTCTAAGTATAAGGAATAGGTTGATGAATCATTACCTATCGTTGATAATAATGATTTTTCACATGCACCTCCATTTCCTCAAGCATTGAAAACAAATATATACCATCTTATACCAAATTTCTGAAAGACTTGTGCACCGTTAAAAGAAGACATCAGGTAAGAAATAAAGTTTTTATAGTCGAATAGGTAAGTTTCATTCTCTCAACCAATAATGCATTAAAATACAATGACCCTGGTTGTCCAACTATTTCATGTATTATTGGAAATCATAAAATTGAACATGCATTGCTTGATCTTGGAGCTAGTGTCAATTTGCTTCCATTTTCTATTTACAAACAACTTAATATTGGCGAGTTAAAACCAACTTCAACTACTCTTTTACTTGCCGATAGATCGGTCAAGGTATCGAAATGAATTGTGGAAGATGTGTTATTACAAGTCGATAAATTCACATATCCTATGAATTTTATTGTCTTGGAAACACAACCTGTAGCAAACAATTATTAGCCAATTCATATAATACTTGGTCGTCCATTTTTAGCAACAGCTAATACCTTAATTAATTGCAGGAATGTATTCATGAATCTATCATTAGGCAATGAGATATTGAAGCTTAATGTTTTCAATATGTGCACACAACCATACAATAAGGACAGTGAAAACAAGAGCAATTGAACCAATTGTGGAGGAATATATTCAGGGGAGTTTATCTGATCCTACAGAAATTTATACAACTAATTTTCTTGAATCAAGTACGCAATTAGATTCAGATATTCCTAATGATTTTTTACTTGATTCCACACAGGTACTGGAAGACGATGAAGATAAGTAAAATTTTGAGGAACTAAAAATACTTGAAAACGAGAAAAATGAGGAAGCACCCAAATTGGAATTAAAGACTTTGCCAGAAGTATTAAAGTATGCTTTTCTTGGAGATGAACAAACTTACCCTGTGGTAATTTCTTCCTCTCTCACAAGTGATCAAGAATGAAAGTTATTTGTTTTGAAAGAACATAAACAAGGAATTGGATGGACTTTAAAAGATATGAAAGACATTAATCCTTTAAAATACATACGTAAAATACATTTAAAAGATCATGTCAGGACACATCGACCACCTAAAAAAAGGTTAAACTCTTACATGAAAATTGTGATTAAAAGAAGAGTTCTGAAATTTCTTGATTCATTCTTCTCTTACATACCTAGTTTGGAGAAAAGCATCTATGCTAAGATATGAAGAACTAAATAATTAGGTGTTTATTATAAATGCGCACGTTGGACATACAACACTCGTTATCGTTCTTTAGGAATGATGTCTAATAATCTAGAAGAAAAAATCAACACATTAGAAATGGCTAGAGTAACGAGTCATTAGATAATATATCACTGACTCTTAAGACGCATCCTAATGGATTTTATAAACTGATTTGAAATTTACATACATAATTTCAAAAAGAAAGACAACAATACAGTCTCGGGAATCTGATTTTAAAAGACATTGTTTGTCAATTTATAAGAAAATTAGATGGGAAGTATATCTCTGACCCATAAAGGGCGTTCAAGCCGTTACTGGACGTAAAACCAGAGGAAGATATGAGCCACGATCATAACTATCAATACATACAATTTACTATTTTGATTTCCATTTATTATTTTATTATGTAACCTTTATTTTTAGTAGCAGGGTTATAGATTCAATTGTCAATTTCACACTAACCAGGTGATATCTTCTAAACTACACATCTTTTTATTCATACATTGGGGACAATTTTAATTGGTTGGGGGAGGGGATAGTTGACTAAATAGTTTTCATTTTTGTGTTTTCACTTTTGTAAATATATATATATATATATATATATATATATATATATATATTTGTGTTGTATTTAAAAAAAAATTATGTTGTTTTTAATTTTTTGTTGTTTTGCGTGTAAAAAAAGTATTTTGTGTTCATTTTCTTTTGTGTTTTTATTCAAAAAAACTACACACAAACCAATAATAAATTTTTAACTAACCAAATGGAATAGTTGTTCGGAGATGGTTCTGTAAGGAGTTTTCGCTCTTGAGACGCATCTCAATGTATTCGTAACAAGTTATTTTTGTTCATTTCTTTTTGAATAATTTAAAATTATGAATTCTCCATAACATTGATTAAATTTAATCTTAATATGCTTATTTGTAAGATATTATCAACATACACAGTAACATATGATCGTGGGTTGTAAGTGAAAATTTTGTAATATTCAATTCTATAGTTTGTTGGAGGTACCATTTAAAGGTAGTAGAATTTATGTTTTTATTCAAAAAAACTAACCAAGCTTTTACTTAATAACTGAAATATTACCTCAACAATCATTGATTTTTCACGTAAAACGGTAGGGCTTGAGTTAGTTTAAAAAAATTATAATAATCAAGCTTTTACTTAGTAACCGAACATCTTGCCTCAGCAAGCAGTGATTGTTCGCGTAAAACAGAAAGAAAGCTTCGGACGACCAAAACAAAAGTATACTGATTTTCGCAAGTATTAGCGATGCAAGTCTCAGGTTAAAGACCACATACACCTACCCTAATTCGGATTTCCATAGACACATAGTCATACTACCAATGAGACTTCGAGGGGTCTATCCAGAGCGAAGCTGTTCCCGGTCCAACGGCTAACAGAACCTCCTATCACACTTGTATAAGTATCCAATACTTAAATATATGAGAACTATGTCGTTAAGCTTCCATAACGCGCACAAGTGTAATACTAGTCTATTCCGTATTATCGATGTCCAGTCTCGATAATACCATGACTAGGGATATTTAATGATTAAACCGTTCATGGATTAATGCTGTCTCATATCTTATTAATCCGATTTAACCATATGGACTTTTATCATTTATATATCCAAGTAATCCAATTACAAAATGATAAAATAGCAATTTTCTTTGTCACATTGTTAATTTGTATAAAAACACCATATATTTTACAAATAGTAATGCTATGGGTCATAATTGTCCAACAATCTCCCACTTGGCTTATAGCCAATCACTCAAGTATCTAACACCTGAACTATGTACACGTCGCTCAAACTTTTGCTGAGAAATAGCTTTCGTCAACGGATCTGCAATGTTGTCATCTAAAGCGATCTTTTCGATCTTCACATCACCACGATGTATGATCTCAAGAATTAGATGGAACCGTCGAAGTACATGATTGGATCGTTGATGAGACCACGATTCCTTAGCCTATGCTATAGCCCCGTTATTGTCACAATACAAAGGTACGGGCTCAGCTGCTAACGGAACTACTCCTAATCCAATTAGGATTTTATGGATCCAAATTGCTTCTTTTGATGCCTCAGCTGCAGCAATATATTTCGCTTCTGTTGTTGAATCAACAACAATCTCTTGCTTGGAAGATTTACAGCTCACTGTTCCATTGTTCAAACAAAATATGTACCCAAATTATGACTTAGAGTCATCTTTATCAGTTTAGAAACTTGCATCGGTGAACCCAGTCACCTCAAGTTCTTCATCTCCATAGACTAAGAAAGCATACTTAGTTCGTCTAAGATAATTAAGGATGTTCTTAACAGTAATCCAGTGACCATCACCTAGATCGGCCTGATAGCGATTGCACATGCTCATATCATATGAGACATCAGCTCACGTACATATCATGGCGTACATGATCGATCCGACTAGGGAAGGATACGGGATTTGACTCATTGCATCTCTCTCATCTTTAGTTTTAGGACACATGTCCTTAGATAGAGAGACGTCATGTGACACTGGAAATAGCCCCCTCTTAGACTGATCCATGTTGAATCTCTTCAACACTTTGTCAATGTACGAGCTCTGGAACAGTCCAAGCATTTTTCTAGATCTATCCCGGTAGATCCTTATTCCCAGAATAAAGGCTGCTTCTTCTAGGTCTTTCATGGATGATTTTAATGAAAGCCTAGCTTTCACCGATTGTAACATAGGAATGTCATTGCCAAGAAGCAATACATCATCAACATATATGACAATGAATGTCAGTGCGCTCCCACTAACCTTCTTATATACACAAGAATCATCTTCATTTTGAATGAAACCATATTCTTTTATGATATTATCAAAATGTTGGTTCCAAGAACACCATGCTTGCTTCAATCCATAAATGGATCGATTTAACTTGTAAACTTTGTTTGCATGTTTTGGCACGAAAAAACTGTCAGGCTGTTGTATAGAAACATCCTCCAAAAGGTTTTCGTTAAGGAAATCATTTTTGACGTCCATCTGCCATATTTTATAATCGAAATATGCAGCAATAGCAAGCATTATCCGAATGGATTTAAACATGGAAACATGTGAAAATGTTTCATCGTAATCGACACCATGTCTTTGACGATACCCTTTCGGTACAAGCCTAGCTTTGTACATTTGTATGTTGCCATCCATGTCCGTCTTCTTCTTGAAGACCCATTTACAACTAATAGGCTTAACGCCTTCTGGTGCATCAACCAGTGTCCAAACTTGGTTTGTATACATGGAATTCATTTCGGACTTCATGGCATCTTGCCATAAAGCAGAGTCGATAAGATTGGTAGTAGCTGGTTCCTCATATGTAGCTGGTTCATCTTCCTTAATAAGATTGATATCTACATGAGGTGAGATCAGAAACCAATACCTCTCAGGTTGTTTTCTGACTCTCTTCGACCTACGCGGTTCTTGTGTATTAGAAGATTATTGAATAGTCTCATCCCTAATGAACTATTCGTGTTCTGTGAGGGGGTCGGTGCTAGGAATAGTATCACTCTGATTTTCATCGAGTTATACTTTACTCCCACTTATCACTGCATCTATGAATTCCTTTTCGAGGAAAATTGCATGAAGAGCAACAAATACCTTGTTCTCTTGTGGGTTGTAGAAGTAATATCCTTTGGTTTCCCTAGGAAAACCTACAAATAGACACTTATCGGATTTGGGTTCTAGTTTGGTATCATCCAAACGTTTAACATATACCCAGCATCCCCAAATCTTCAGGAATGAGAAACCCGGTTTCTTTCCTGTCCATATTTCATATGGAGTCTGTCCAACAGACTTTGACGGAACCTTATTCAAAATAAGTATTGCACTGTTCAATACGTATCCCCAGAAGGAATTTGGTAGCTCAGTGCGACTCATCATAGACCTTACCATGTCCAACAAAGTTCGGTTTCTCCGTTCGGACACACCATTCAATTGAGGTGTTCCGGGAGGAGTCCGCTGTGAAAGAATACCATATTCTTTCAAGTAATTGAGAAACTCATTGCTCAAGTATTCTCCACCATGGTCCGACTGCAATGTTTTAATAATTTTGCCGGTGTGTTTTTCTACTTCGTGTCGAAACTCTTTGAATTCTCAAAAGTTCCGACTTGTGTCTCATAAGATACACATAACCATAACGCGATGCATCATCCGTAAAGGTTACGAAGTATTCATATCCACCTCTAGCCTGCCTAGACATGGGCCCACATACGTCACTATGAACAAGGGCTAACAGCTCGGTGGCACATACACCTTTACCGCTAAAAGGCATTTTGCCTAATAAATAAGATTCGCAGACGTCATCTGAATTAGGATCAAATCCGTCCAAGTATTCACTCTTCGAAAGTGTGGATATACGAGTCTTGTTAATGTGTCCCAGACGACAATGCCACAGATAAGTTTCATCTGTGTTACTCAATTTGAGCCTTTTGTTTGTCATGTTATATGTTTGAGATTCATTTATATTCAAAATATAAAGACCATTATTAACGTCTTCTGTACATATCAAAATATCATCTTTATTTACAAAACACCCAGTTTTCCGGAATACAAAGGTATACCCGCATCGGGTTAAACTAGATACAGAGATGATGTTCCTAGTCAAACTAGGTACAAAATAACAATCACCTAATGTAATTACATGCCCCGAGGGCAGGTTCAAAACATAGGTCCCAGAGGCCAAACCAACGACTCTTGTCTCGTTTCCGACTCGTAGGTCGATCTCTCCTGAAGCCAGTCTCCTACTAATCTACAGATCTTGCACATCAGTACATATGTGAGTACCACATTTGAAATCAAAAATCCAATTTTAAAATCAGTAGTGGACATGTTTATTTCAATAACAAATATACCTGAAGCCAGAGCCTTGCCCGTCTTCACTTTTTTCATGTGTGCCTTGTACTAACGGCAGTCACGCTTCCAGTGACCCCATTTGCCACAGTGTAGGCAGACATCTTGGGATTTGTCTTTAGTCTTCCCAGAAGACTGTGATGATTTGGCCTTACCCTTTTTCTTTTTTTTCTTCACACAACCAGAAGCCTTCGGCCAAGCCTTGGCTTTCTGTGATGTCGAAGTAAGATGCGCCTCGCACTTCTTGTCCTTCAGAAGCTATGACTCTGCTTCTTTTGGCATCGCCATTAACTCTCCAAGAGTCTTTTCTTGGTTCATCATGTTATAGTTCATGATGAAGCCACCTCAGCAGTCAGGCATAAAATGTAAGATCAAATCTATAGAAGTCTCGGCCTCAAAGGTAATGCCCAACTGACCTAGCTATTTGATGTCAGCAATCATCTGCGACACATAGTGCTTGACAGATGTACCCTCTAACATACACGAGCGAAAGAGCTTCTTTTGCAATTCGTACTTCTGAGATCTAAGGTTAGATCTATGAAGGTCCTTCAATTTCAACATAATGTTATAAGAATCCAATCCTTTGTTCTGACGATGAAATTGATGAGTAATTGCGGCAAGTATGATAGATTGAGCAGTTAAGTTATCATCACAATAAGTGTTCCAAAGCTCATGCTCAACTGGATGCTCAACTCCAGGCTCTGGCCCGAGAGGTTTCTCTATGACATAGAGTAACTTCTCGGCTCCCAGGACTATCCTGAGATTCATCTCCCGATCTGGAAAATTGGAGCCATTAAAGACATTTTCACCCATGATGATGTCCCTAACGCTAATCTTTCCAGCCATCTTGCAATAGTCCAACTATCCAATCAATGATATCGGGTACACTCAAAATGTAATGGTTACTATAGTCCAACTATATAACCAACTACAAGTGGAGTAGTGTCTTGTACAGTCTAACTGTTCAAAGAAAGTAATAAAAGATATTAGTCCAACTAATATATATATATAACGTGATATAAAATTAAAAGAGCGCGTATTAGCAAGTATTAAACGAAATTGTAAATTTATTACTGGCCTCCCCCTATTTTTCGACGAGCCTCTAACCCTTTGTTGAGTACTTAGGAAACCCAGTTTCCTAGTGGGCTAGGATCCCGTTAAATAACACACAACCTTGACCTTGGCCAACAAGCTGTATGAAACTTAAATAGGTACATCTCTAAGATCAATTGGATCCCATCCAATTCCTAGATCCGGTAGGTGGACCTCCAAGTAGGGGTGAGAAAAATCAGTTTCGGTTCCGGTACCGTATGGAACCAGAACCTACCCGAAAAAAATCGGTTCGTAACTAAGTTGAACCGGAACTTACCCAATTAAATAGGGTACCCTATTATTCGGTTCCAATTCGATTCCGGTCCGGTTCCGGTCTGGTTCTGAATTACCCTTTAACTTAACTGTTATTTATTGAATGTGTTCTACCATTTCAAGGGACAAATTAATCGTCAGTGATTGACTTTATTGCAGTAGTTTTATAATGCTTAAATGAATAGAATAATGATGTGAACATTGTTAAATGATTCAGAAAGCAAACAATGAATGAGAATCTTCAGAGGAAACTATTCCGGGGCACAACTACTCAACAATATCACATGGTTGGTGAAACAAGAGGTTGCATGCATTTGAATTATTAAAAGGATCTGCAGGAAATATTATTAAAAGGAGCTGGTTGGCCGAGTGACCCAACCTAAACAATAGCATCTTGTAATAATAAAATACCAAAAACAGTGAAGCTTCTAATGCATATTCACCCAATTTGGTTTTTGAATTGACCATGAAAAAGTTTGAAATCCAAGTGCGTAAAAGATCAAATAGCAGCAACATAAAACATCAAACAGAAGCAACAGCCAGCAGCAGAAAACATCAAACACCATCAGCAGAAAACATCAACAACAACAACAAAAATTTGTTGGTGGTTTCATGAAGATCAAACAGTCAAATCTGTAATTCAATATCCAATAACAAAAAGCATAAAATCAGTATTCAAAATATAAATCCCACGATTGCATCCAAAATTATGTTAAAAATCATAACTTGAAAAAGCATATTGATAGTAACTTCCTAAACAATCCCCCAAAAAAAAAACACACAAAAAATCCAGTGACACAAAGCAAATCCAGTTGAAATCCCACCAAAATTATAAACTTAATAACTCTCAAATCCAAAGAACCTCCTCAAGAATAACGATATAAAAATAAGTTCTAACGCCAAATATATCAATAATAAGATAAAAATAAGAAATTTCCGACAAAATCATTAGTTTTTTTTTATATTTTGATTTTGATTTTATGATTATATCACGCTTCACAGGTTTTTCTTCCTTTTTTATATCTTATGATTTCCTTCAGTTTCTTAGCAAACAAAAAATGTTGCGTAATATAAAACGACGACGTAAAAGGAGGGGAATAATGCAATCACCTGGGAACTCGCGTAAATTGATTCGAAGCCTTTGAAGCGATTGACCTGGTGAGAAACGTCTGTGATACTGTGAGAGTGAGAAGAGAAATCAGATGTATTATGATTTAGGGAATGAGTTAACTGGTTTAGATTTAGGGAATTAGGGTTGCTGCTGCTGCTTTTAGACTTTAGACTTTAGTTTTAGTCTTTTAGATTTAGGGTTACTATGCCTGCTGTGAGACACGAGTGACTTTAGTGAAATCGGTTATGTAATCGGGTCCATAATTGTGTATTAAAATCGGGTATCAAAATCGGGTTCTAATCCGGTTCTGAAATACGGTTCCGGTTCCAGTTCTATTGTCTGGTTCCGGTTCCGGTTATTCTGGAACAAGAATCGGACCGGTTACAACCGGTTCCTTGTATTTGGAACCGGAACTGGACCGGTTACAACCGGTTTCGGTTCCAAACCCGGATTTCTGGTCCGATTCCAATCGGTTCCGGGTAGACCCGGAACCGATGCTCACCCCTACCTCTAAGTCCAAAACATATATCCAATATATTTCCTAATCTTTTCCTCTGAATCAACTAAGCCTTGGCTTTGGCTCAACAAGCATAATGATTTCAGTTAAGCGCGGCCCATTGACAGTGGGAAAGCTTTGTAATCCACGTCGATGTACAAAAGTGACCTTGACTTTGGCTAACAAGTCACAACTGCCCAAGACATGCGATTTATAACAAAGCTTTCATGGTTCAAACACATCCGCGATGGACAATGATCTTGACTTTGGCCAACAAATCAAAGCCAATCTTGGATTTTGAGAGAGAACCACTCAATGGAAGGAAAACACTTAATATTAAAGTGATGGTTTTTCGTAAATTGGCAACCAATTTATTATCTTTGATTAAGTCTCATCATACACCCTTAAACATGCATTCTAAAAGCATAATAAGGAGCGATAAATTAATAATGATATGCGGATGGATATATAATACAATTTGTTCATAGATCAAATCTCTCTTTCTCTCTCCCGCTAGCACTTTACATTCTTCTACCCAATTACATAACACTAAAAGAAACCTCATTTACATTGAGGGGAATTGGTGAGAAGAGAAATACAAAGAGATAATGAGGTGAAAGGCTGGACACATAGGTCCAATTTAATAAATACTATATTTACAACAAGTTCCAAAATTACCCCAACCCAACTAATATCCATCCGATATACATTATTCATAAAAATACATCTAAGTATTCACATAAAGCATGTTGTTCAATCAATCTAATCCAATTAATTAATCTTCAATTAATGACCATCCAATGTTTATACAACGATTTGATTTGCGCGAGTCCAACTCGTTTAAGAATAAATACTCAAAGTAAGTATTCTTGAATTATATTGAACTACAATTTTAAATCCAATTTAAATTGTATCCAATACTAATTCGTGTTTAATTCCAAATTAAACAATTACACTTGTAATAGTGTCTTTTAGACTTGGATTCCAAATCCAATCTAATTTGGTCTCAAAGGCCCAAATAGCATCCAATGCCAATTCAATTAAAGTCCAATGGGCTTTCAATTAATTCTTTAGGCATGGGCTTTGGCCATTATGGATCAAACCCAAAATGCCATGGCCCAATTAGGAATCACCCAATGCCAAAAATCAATTTAGGCCCATTAGGCCCAATTAAATTTTTTAAAGGCCCAAAAGTCATATTTGGACTTTATGGAAATGGTTTTAGGCCCAATTGGATCCAACCTAATTGTCCAAAACCATACTTGGCCCAACCAAGCCCATTAGCCCAAATACAACAAATTAAATTAACACAATATTCCAAATATCTTATTAATTCAATTAAAGTACATTTAACAAAATTAATCAATTAATCTAATGTTTCCAAAATACTAATAAATCCAATTAATCATGGTCAATTTTCCAATTCATGTCCAACATAAATTGAAGTAAAATCAATTCTACAACATGCTTCAAACTCACGGCATTAGCAAGAAATAACATCCAATTTTGATTTCGATCCAATTAAATCAACAATCAATATTCATTTCAAATTTCAAAAATCACCATGAGTTCTTCATAGGGCAAGTTTCGACTAAGCTTAGGATTTTAGGGAAATTTTTGATCCAATCAATTTCACAAATCCAATGATGCACAAATATAATTTATAATCATCAAAGCACAACCAAACAATCAATTTGAAAAAATACATGCTCCAAGAAAAATCCACAAATTAAAGTCCATATACCCTAGAAATTAAAATCAAGTTTAGATGGCTCTGATACCATTGTTAGTGTCCTATACATGCCCAAGGTCTCTAAACAATGATTAAAGTGTGAATAAATCAAGTAAAGTTTGCGGGAAAAACTTACATTGATCGGTTGAGAATTTCAAAAATTCTTTGAATGGATGATGAAGTATTTAAGAGTACTAGTTCTGTATCCTACATGATCATTATCTCCATATGACTGAAGTGATTCTCCTATCTTGACATCACACATAATAAACTACGATTCTTAGTAAACCCAGCAGAGGCGTACGCAAAACTTGTTAAAGCTCCGGACGACCAAAACCAAAGTATACTGATTGTCGCAAGTATTGGCGATGCAAGTCTCAGGTTAAGATCACACACACCTACCCTGCTTCGGATTCCCATAGACACATAGTCATACTACCAATGAGACTCCAAGGGGTCTATCCAGAGCGAAGCTGTTCCCGGTCCAACGGCTAACAGAACCTCCTATCACACTTGCATAAGTATTCAATACTTAAATATATGAGAACTATGCTGTTAATCTTCCATAATGCGCACAAGTGTAATACTAGTCTATTCCGCATTATCGATGTCCAGTCTCGATAATACTATGACTATGGATATTTAATGATTAAACCGTTCATGGATTGTCTCATATCTTATTAATCTGATTTAACCATTTGGACTTTTATCATTTATATATCCAAGTAATCCAATTACAAAATGATAAAATAGCAATTTCCTTTGTCACATAGTTAATTTGTACAAAAACACCATGTCTTTTACAAATAGTGATGCTATGGGTCATAATTGTCCAACAAATGGCTAAAGAATCCTAATGGATTTTAGCATGGCTATTGGTGAAAAAGTTTCCTCATAGTCAATCTCAGGACGTTGAGTGTAACCTTTCACTACCAGTCAGGGCTTTAAAGGTTTCCACCTTTCCATCGAGCCCTCGCTTCATTTTATAAACACATTTACAACCAATAGGTTTAACTTCTTCAAAAAGTTCAACTAAGTCCCAGACTTGATTGAAATGCATAGAATCCATTTCGGATTTCATGGCATTTTGCCATTTTCCTGAATCGATATCCAATATCGCTTCTTTATACATAGTATTCCTTAAATAAGAGAACATCAAGACTCGCATCAGACATTAAAAATAGTCTCTCATGAGGCATTGATATTTTATTCGACTTACGTAGAACTTGTATTGTAGATTCTTCACCTATTTTGATCTATTGTTCCGTCTCAGGTTCCATAATTTTGGGATCAAATTCATCAAGTTCAATCTTTCTACAATTTCCACTTTCGCTCAAAAATTCATTTTTCCAGAAAAGTAGCAAAGCGAACAAAAAATACATTTCGTTACTTAGAATCATATAATTGATATCCTAAATAATTTTTACGATATCCAACGAACATATATTCATACCCCATGGGTGCTAGTTTATCTCGCTACACAACTGTAATGTATGTAGGACAACCTCAAATCTTTAAATATCCAAGACTTGGATTTCTACCATATCAAATATGATATGAGGTCGTAGAAATAGCTTTCGATGGAACCCTATTAAGTATGTAGGTAGCAGTAAGTAAAGCGTAATCCCAAAGGTAATATGTAAGATTTTTATAGCTTATCATAGAACGTACCATATTTAATAAAATATGATTTCTTCGCTCAGACACACCATTGTGTTGAGGAGTTCCTCGTAGGCTATATTGGGAGAGAATCCCATTCTCACTTAAATAACATTTGAATTCATTACTCATGTATTCAACGTCTCGATCTGATCGAAAGCACTTGATGAATTTACCAGTTTCTTTTTCTACTTCGTTTCAGAATTTTTTGAACTTGTCGAATGTTTCAGATTTATGTCTTATCAAATAGACATATTCATATCTTGACTTATCATCCGTGAAAGTCACAAAATATGTTGAACTATCATGAGTTGTATGATTTAATGGACCATATACATCACTGTGTATTAGTTCCAATAAATCTTCAGCACGATGTCCAACACCAATAAATGAGGACTTTGTAATTTTCCCTTGGATACATGAGTCACAAATCGGATAAGGATCTAAGGTAATATTTTCAATCAAACCATCCTTAACCAATTTTGATAGATGTTTAACACCAATGTGGCCCAATCTCATCTGTCATAATTCAATATTATTTAATTCAGATCTTCTACTTGTATTTTCCTCTACATTAAAGACATCTCTATATGTTTCCAAAATATAATGACCGTTAGATAAAGAATGTCTTTATCATATAAACATAAAACATTATCTTTAATGTTTATTTTATATCTCTCTTTATCCAATATCAGTAATGATATTATTTGTCTGGTAGGGGATGGTACATAATAACAGTCGTGAAAAATTAATTTACATTCATTAAGGAGATCTATAACAACAGTTCATATGCCCTTGACATCTAATGTCTCGCCATTGCCAACTCTAAGCTGGATCTCCCCTTTATTCAACCATATTTTAACCCTTATGACCTGGATGGAGTTGCAAATATGAGTGGGACTGCCAGTGTCTACCACCCATCCACTGGACAATCTTTCTTATAGTATCTGATGGTCTTGCCTTTTCTTTCCGCTCTGGACAATCTTTCTTCTAGTATCCAGACTTCTTGCAGGGTAGACATTCATCACGAGTTACATGTGGTCTTGTAGCTTTGCGCTTCTTGGAGTTTTTCTTTGATATCTTCTTCTTTTCCATTTTTATTTTCTTAGACTTCCTAGAAGTCTTTGAAAAGGTTTCTCCACCATGGAGGTACAAAGTGGGACTCTCTTTCTTCAAAGAAGACAAAGAAGACATAATCAAATTACGACCTAGTCGTTCATCAATCACAATGCATTGTCGTTCCAAATAATGGATCTGGTTGATCATGTTCAGAACATGAATACAGACTACTCCTCAATCCTTAAGCATATCATGGAATAATTCCTTAGACCTCGGATATATTTCTATTTCTTGATTTTTTTCGAACAACTCCTTGAGTGTTCTTCTAATGTTCCAAGCATTTGGTACCTCTATATATTGTTTGAGCAAATCTGGAACCATCGATCCTAAATTATAGGATTTCACCCTTACGTTATCATCCTTCAATTTTTCAAAAGTTTCTCGCTATTCGAGAGTGGACTCAGGATCAATTTCAACAGGCAATGGATTGATCATCACATAGCTAAACTTTTCGAACTTTAAGGCCATTCGGATGTTCATTCCTCCTTCAAAATAGTTCTCGGCTTATTTCAGTTTATTGGAATCCAAAAGTCGCTTTAATAGATTTGCGACAGTAATCTACAAGACAACAATTAAACACTGGTAGAATATTTTTCATTTCAAAATAAAAATACTAATACGATTATGAAATTTTAAATCTATTAGCATCATCCATTATTTTACGTAATTTCGTAATCTTCCTTAACGGAAAAATAGAATTTTGACTATCAAAGTTTCATAGTAGGAAGTAGATCTCATGACATTTACTCTAGCCTCACACTATCGACAGTCTTGGCCTTCATAAACTCATTAGGTAGACCTCCAAGGTCAATCACATTAATGTGACTCCTAGTTTAGTCTTTAACTCTTTCTTATGACGGTGTTGGATTAAGACGTATTCCTGGTGTATACTTGTCAAAGTGCACTAATGAGCTTCGTAAGTACACCTTACAATAATGACAGTATTTGGTAACTACGTTAACTCATCATGCTACATCTAATGTTTTACTGGAGTGACCTAAGTTCTGAGCACTTATACCCTCACATTATCGACGGTCTCGGGCATAAGTAGTAAGAACTCATTCATCTCCGTATTTACAAGACGAACCTTCCTATAATGCTCCAACATTATTAATACTATCACTTAAATAAAATAATCACCTAATCACAGAAGATCTATGATATTTAAGCCATTAACATTATTTGGTCAAAATTAAAATTTTAATTTAAGAACATACAATGCATATCCAATATGACTTATGCATAATTAAATTAAAATTATCGTAGCATAGATTCAAAACACATGTGTTGTGTGGTTAAGACCTGCTCTGATACTATTCTATTGGGCCATATGTGGAACCCCTAGGGTCGGATGGGTACCCCGCGCAGCGGAAGTGGGTCTAACCCGTGGATATCTAGCATGGGTGTATTTTTAAAAATTTTAATGAGATACAATATTCCATTATGAGTGTTTAGGGAAAAACCAGAGTCCGGAAAAAAAACGGGAGAAAACTGGTCTAGTGTACCTAACGCGCGAGCTACTTACGCAAGCAAGTAGCTTGCGCATGCATGCACAAGCCATTGCAGCATAGCAAGCGTAACATGCGTGCATCAGCTTGTTGTTGTGCGCTGAAGGCGTTGACTTAATTTTTTTAATTTTAAAAACCCTTAAAAATATTTTAAAATCACTCAAAATAATTTTAGTTTCAAAACCAAACACAACACATGTTATACAACAAACATATATATTCTAAATATACATATGTATTTCTTTAAATCAAAATACAAATCAAAATAGAATCCCACAATTAAATGACTCATAAACAAATCTAGGTCATCCAAAGATGGTCAAGTGATTCTAGAATGGTAGCCTTAGCTCCAAGCTATTATCTATAGTTCCAAACTCTAATTTTATGTCTTTGTCTAACATAAATATTTTGATCCAATTACAAGCATATTGTGTTTATACTTCCAAAGCATCCTAACACAATTAATTAGCCTAATTTTAACATCAAGCTATGTTATTATGTATCCAATACATAATCCATCATTATATGTCTCACTAATGATAACTCACTAACGAAAGACATAACTTTGGAGAATATCAAACTTACCTAGCAAGGTTGATTCAAAGATCCATTTTATTTCTCCTTGTTGAAATATTGTGGAGAAATTCAAAAGTTAGAAAGCTTGACTCTAATATCCAATCATGATTCCAATGCTAACAAGATTCACTCCAAGATCCAATCTTGATTTCTCATAGTTAAAATGTTGTAGAGATCTTCTAAAGCTTCTCTAAACACTTTTCTGACTTGGGCTAATTTCTCTAATTCTTGCTTATTTTTATCTTTCACAAGTTTAATTAAAACATTGCTGAAGCTTGTTATTTATAGCAAAACTTAGGCAATTTTTAATTAATAAAAATTCTAATCAACTTTTAGGTGGGCTTAATCTAATTTGTCCAAATATGTATAATTAGGTGCGACTAATCACATTTGTTTGCCAATTTAATCCAATTAAATCAAGGCAAAGTTGAATTAATGGAATATTTATATGTGTTGGCCGATAAAATCCCCGCAGGGAGAATTCGTCCTAGAATGAGAAGAGGTGCGAAGAAAAGAAGGGCGATAGAGCGAAGAACGATAAAAGGACTTGGGACGATCGAGCTAATGGTCAGGGCGAAAAGTGCGATGTAGTTATCTTCACTACCGAAGCAGTTAGGCGGTTGTTCCTCCATGATCAGGCAGTTAGGACACACAACCCATCAGTTACAAGCATGATTCATAACTGCAAAGGAATGGTAGAACTGCCTAAGTCAGTTACCAAGCGGCACTATAAAAGCTCGCCTATCCCAAGAGAGAAAAGGACAACAAAAATGAAGACTCAATCGAGCATATTTTATCTTTTTATTTCTTAGCTTGTAACCTAGGACTGTAACTTGTGTGCTTGTGCCCCTTGGAGGCTTATTCACTTGATTCAATACACCCCTTGCTCGGACTTTGTCTTAGGAGGTTTGAACCTTACACGCTCTTTTTCCCTGCACGCGTAAAACCTGCGCAAACAGTTTTTGGCGACCACAGTGGGAGAATTGGTGTAACAAAGTGGAGATGCCTCCGAAAAGAAACGCTCAGACTGGCTCAACCGCGGAGGAAGGTGGACTAGAGCAAACCAACCAGCCCAACGTTCCAGCCATAGTGGGTCAGTTCGAGGGTCTAGCAGATGTCAGCCGGTACGAACCAATGATGGAGCTCAGCCCTAATGCGGTGCACGTATTGATTGGCAAATTCACACAGGATGTCGTCAAACAGATCAGACTCCAAAATGCGCATGTTGTGGACAAATTCGTATCGACTAGTAATTTGCACTATGAAAATATGGCCAAACACCTAAGCTCAATGAACGAATTAATGGCCAAATGTATAAGCGGCGGAACAGCGCTGCCGTCGACCACGCCACTCCCTACAGTAGGCGGTCAGGAAGCTGGTCCTAGTGGTGTTCCTCTGCAAGGAACCAATACTCCTATGGTTCCCAGAGGAGGGACGAGCCCTGAAGGGCACGGACCACAATTAGGGCCAAACATTCACCAAGGGCCAAATATGGCTCAACATTAAATCGTGGTGCCTCAGGGTGTCCAAACTTCCCAGTGACATAATCATGATTACGTCCCACTCCCGAGAGGGCCGCAACCGCCCCTATAGCCGTGCCATTTAATGGCAACGATATGCTAAGGGAGCAAATGACCGAAATCCTGCAAAACCAATTCGGTTTAGGCATACGACCAATTTGGCCTAGATATCGGAAGCCTTACCCTGTTTGGTTCAATGTGGCTTATCCTTGGCCGAGGAATTACAGGATACCAGATTTTACCCTCTTTACGGGATCTGGAGAAGTTTCCACTATGGAGCACATATGACGCTTCACCCTTCAGTGTGGGGAAGTCAACGATTTCCATAAACTAAGGTTGTTTCATAGTTCGTTATCAGGGGTGGCTTTCTCTTGGTATGTCAGCTTACCAGCCATTCAGTAGAAAGTTGGCAGCAAATGGAGCAACTGTTCCATGCGCAGTTTTATAAGGTCGAATCTGAAGTGGCCTTGGCTGATTTGGCAAATTTGAGACAATTGCCAGGAGAATGGGCCGAGACGTTTCTACAACGATTTAAGGTAGCTCGAGGCTGATGTTACGTGCATTTGCCCGAAAAGGAGTTAGTAAGAATCGCTCAAGGATGCCTGAATCTCGATCTGAAGAAGAAGTTCCAGGATCGTGAGTTTTGGGACCTTCCCCAACTCACTACCAGTGTGGTGCGCTATGAGCGATTATTACGAGAAGAGGAGCAGATGAAAAATTCGAGCAAAGGGACGTATTACAGAAACATTGACTACGAGATGGGCGAAGTGAACGCCGACTCGGCCGATCTATGTTTGGCCGAATTGGTGAAAGGGAAACCCTACGTCTGCAAAACGTGGGCAGAACCCCAAACCAATGAGACGAGCGATAAAAAGAGCAGAAAATTCTCCTTCGACATTACTAAAGTCGAAGCTATATTTGACCAATTGTACAAAGATAAGCAAATCAGCTTGAGCGACAGACATACGTTGCCAACAGCCGAGCAAATCGGCAGTAAAAATACTGCAAATGGCATAATGCATGGTCTCACACAACTAACAATTGCCTTGTTTTTCGCAATGTTTTGCAGGATGCCATAGAATCCGGACGAATCACGTTCGAAAAGAAGATGGCAGTAGACAGTAATCCTTTCCCGAAATCGGCGGAGTTAAATATGATCAACCCAGTCCCTACAAGGATAAACCCACCGAGGGTAAAGGTAGTGCTGGACGAAAGACAACACCGCCACCGCCCGAGCGCGCTGGAGAGGATCAAGGAACCTGCAGAACGAAAGGACAAGAAAGACATTTGTGTGAGGTGCAAGAACAACATTGAATGGATGAAGGAGCTAGAAGACACTTGCGAGAGGCCTGTGAAGAGAGAATCGTCCTGGCAGCCACGAACCTTTGCGCCAAGGTTCTATGGAGAAAATTCGAACTTCGTCCAGAACGTGAGGACATTTCGGCCAAAGATCCATCGGCCCAACGTGTGGCACTCATACCGAAAGTCATACCCAGGACAGCAGGCGAACTCAGGGCGACGGGCAGACGAAAAATATCCTCCCATAGATGAAATGACAAGGACACAGCTGAGGAGGCACCAAAGGAACTACGGCCGCATGATGCGCCGACAGAACGAGGCAAAGGCTGCCACCGGCCATAGCCCTCATGCCACAGAGAAGTCAAAAGACCACAAGAAGGCACATGACGAGAAAAGAAGGAAAGTGACCAATGGCGATGAATACACTAAGCTTCATGGAAGGAAACGGGACGGGACCGATGATGAGGAGCCTCCCATCGTCATCCAATTCGGCAGCAAGCCACCAGTCGTGGAAAATCACTACTTATTGCCCAGAGAGTTCCGGGGAAATGACAATGGGGAAGCTGGACAGAGTGACGATATCTATGAGGGAAATGAGGTCGAATTTGTGGCACTCTCCATAACAGACGGAAGCGCTGCAAGCCGAGAGGCCAAAGAGGAAGAACTGACGGATATAGAAGAGGAGATTGATGTCAGGACGGAAGCCAGGAGAAGGGGAATTTCACAAAATCTGCTTCTGAAAGAACTATATGAGGCCGGGAATCCAACAGTCGGAACACTGGGAGAAGACCTAGGGCAATACCCATTCCTCGTTCTGTATGGAACGCCTAAGGTAAAACGGGCTGTCACCAAGGCCGAGAAGAGAAGGTTGACCATCAATCACATCTCCCAGGAGATACCTCTCACACTGCCACCTTCTCGGTGGGATATGGAAGAAGAGTCATCCCAAGTTAACAAAGGGGGAGATCAAGCCATGGAAATTGGCACGTCAGGGAAAGTGATTTTCCCAAAACCACCAGCTCAGATGACAAAACACCTAAGGCCATTATACGTGAAGGCGAAGGCCAATGGCATCCCCGTATCCAAGGTACTGATTGATAACGGAGCAGCCATCAATGCAATTCCAGTTAGGATGCTGGGGCGTTTGGCCAAGTCCGAGGAGGACCTCCTCCCCACAGAAGTAGTCCTCACCAGTTTTAACGGAGGAGCGACGACTGCGAAATGAGTTATACCACTGGACTTGCAGGTGGGAAGCACTACGAAGACGGTGGTGTTTTTCGTCATCGATGGGCCAACCTCATACAATATGCTTCTGGGACGAGACTGGATACACGGCAGCCGATGCATCCCATCATCCCTCCATCAGTGCCTGGTTTTCTGGAACCAAAGGGATGAAGTAGAAATCGTACACGCCGACAACAAGCCCTTCGCCGCAGACACAAACTCGGCCGAATACTATATGTATGAGGGAAACTACGGGCCAACCAGAGTTCTGAACGAAGGAGAAAGCCCAACCATCGTAGCCTAGAATGACGAGCCATGCCCCGCTGGATTGTTAAACGACCTGTTCGCACAAACAAGACCAACCACAGTGGTCTTCGGAGAACCCACATACGTCGGTATCAATGGAGCACGGCCAGAGTAAGGAGCAAGCGCCCTTGCGGCCTCTAAGGCCAATTTAATGGCCTACGTTCTGGAACAAAAAAATGAGGACGAGGCGCTGGCCGCTGTTTCGGCTTTAAGAGGGAAGCTGCTGACGCACCAGATGGAGGATAAGGTGAAAGAACTGTGTGGGGTGGACTGTTTGATAGAGGGAGAAGACGAACTGGAGGACGAATACGCACTGAACGGACGACGCAAGACAAACTTCTCAAGAGGACAAGATGCTCTAGAAGAGGTAAATCTGGGGGATGAAGACAATAAGCGCATAACTTATGTCAGCAAGGAATTGAGCCCCCAGGAACGCGAAAAATTGCTCTGTTTATTACTAGAATACAGAGATTGTTTTGCATGGGATTATAATGAGATGCCCGGCCTAGATAGGGCCTTGGTGGAACATAGGCTGCCAATCCTATCAAATCATAGGCCTCATAGGCAGCCTCCACGGAGGTTCGCGCCTAATGTTTTGCCTGATATTAAAAAGGAGGTCGAGCGACTGTTGGAGGCAAAGTTTATTAGAACGACCAGATATGTAGAATGGTTGTCCAACATCGTCCCAGTCAGGAAAAAGAATGGGAAGATAAGGATTTGTATAGACTTCAGGAACTTGAACTTAGCAACGCCAAAAGACCAATACCCAATGCCGACGGTCGATTCCCTAGTGGATTCCACGGCAGGGTATCAAGTATACTCATTTATGGATGGGTATGCGGGTTATAATCAAATTTACATTGCCGAGGATGACGTGCATAAGACGGCCTTTAGATGCCCAGGGTCTCTAGATGCTACGATGGGTAGTAAGCTCGGCGAATGAGACCGGTGCCGGTGCCACGTATCAACGAGCCATGAATTCAATCTTTCATGACATGATCGGCAAATTCCTAGAAGTCTACGTTGACGATATAGTGGCTAAATCCGTAACTACGGATGAGCATTTTAGCCATCTAACGTCGGCCTTTGAACGAATGAGAAGGTTCAAGCTTAAATTGAACCCTGCCAAGTGCGCCTTTGGGGTATGCGCAGGCAACTTCTTAGGTTTTCTAGTACACCAACGGGGAATCGAGATTGACACCAATAAATCTCGGGCGATTACTGAAGCCATGCCGCCCCGAAACAAAAAAGAGTTGCAAAGGTTTCTAGGGCAGGTTAATTTCCTAAGACGATTCATCTCCAATTGTGCAGGGAAGACCATGGCATTCTCCTCCCTATTAAAGCTAAAGGGAGAGGACGAATTCGTCTGGACCGAAGAGCACCAACAAGCATTCGACAGTCTGAAGAGGTATTTATCACAGCCACCAGTAATGGCGCCTCCAGTGTCAGGGAAACCAATAAAGTTGTACATAGCAGCTGAGGAGCAGTCCATAGCTGGGATGATCGCACAGGACGACGACATAAATGTTGAGAGAGCCATTTATTACATCAGCAGGCAATTGCTGACTTATGAATGTAATTATTCTCCCATGGAGAAGTTATGTTTGGCTTTATATTTTACATGTACTAAGCTACGTGCCTATCTTAGGCCGAACATTGTATATTTGATCACAAAAATCAATATAGTAAAGTACATGTTTTCTCGTCCTATTTTGCATCAAAGGGTTGGTTTCTGGTCTCTGTCGCTCTCAGAATTCGATATACGGCACGAACCCCAAAAGGCTGTCAAGAATCAAGCTTTGGCCGATTTTCTGGCCGACCATCCATGCTTAAGTACAACTAGGGAAAGAGAACTGGATTTGGACGAATGCAGTCTAAAACCGTGGACGATGTATTTCGACGGATCCAGCACGGCAGAGAGGGCTGGAATAGGGTTGTCTTAGTCAGCCCATTGGGAGAACCCTTCCAGTTGTTAGCCGAATTGAACGAGTACTGCACCAATAACCAGGCAGAATATGAAGCCTTGATACTTGGGTTGGAAACACTCCTCGACATGGGAGTAACCCATGTGTCTATCAAGGGAGATTCGCAGCTGGTAATCCAACAAGTAATGGGAACTTATAAATGCCAAAGCCCGTCGGTCGTGGCATTATTAGGTATAGCCAAAAAATTAATAGAACGGTTTGATCATGCTGACTTGGAATACATTCCAAGGACAAAGAACGAATCGGCCAACAACTTAGCCCAGGCGGCCTCCGGTTATAAACAAACCAACATAAGTGGGGTGTACAGAAGCGAAAAAATCAAGCCAGCCCTCGTGAGAAGAGCCCAAGGAAAAGACATCATGGCTCTTGAAATAGAGAACGATTGGAGAAAAGAAATCAGGACTCTCTTAACACAGTCTGGACTAGGAAAAGACCGAAGGTTGAAGCTTAAAGCCTTGAACTATGTAATAACAGGGGATGTGCTCTATAAAAAAATGACAAGATGGATTGTTATTGAAGTGTGTAGGGCCATCAGAGTCTAAAACTATCATGGCTGAAATACATGAAGGCGTCTGTGGGGCTCACCAAGCTGGAATCAAGATGAGATGGTTGATCATACGAAGCGGCTATTATTGGCCGAAGATGGGGGAATCGTGTATTTCATACGCCAAAGGGTGCGTAGCTTGCCAAAAGCATGGTCCTGTCCAAAGGGCCCCCGCAACCGAGATGGTCCAGTCATTAAACCTTGGCCGTTTATGGGATGGGCGATAGACTTGATAGGGAAGATTTATCCTGCTTCAAGAAAAAGGCACACTTTATCGTTGTTGCCACTGACTTCTTTACCAAGTGGGTAGAAGCTATCCCAGTTTGAGAGATCTCACAAGAGCAGATAATCAAGTTCATAAAGAACATATAATTCACCGGTTTGGTATACCACAGACAATCATGGTAGACCATGGTACCTCATTAAACGGTGAAAATGTGAAAATGTAAAGGACTTCCTAGCCGAATATGGAATCCGGCTGGTGAATGCTACTCCATATTACCCTCAGTCAAATGGTCAAGCCGAATCGTCCAACAAAACCTCAAAGGATTGATTCGAAAGATGGTGACGGACAATGCTAGGCGATGGGATGAATACTTGAGTCAAGCTTTATGGGCTTACAGGACTTCGCCGCGCACAAGCACGTCGGTGACACCTTTCCAGTTGGTGTATGGACAAGAAGCTGTGCTCCCTGTGGAAATGAACATTGAGTGCACTAGGGTAATGTTGCAGGAGAAACTAACGAAAGAAGATTACGACGAGGCGATGATCCAGAATTTGCTGGAATTGGACGATATTAGGTGCGATACGCTCAACCGCCTGGAAGCACATAAGAAAAAGATAGCCAGAGAGTATAATCGCAAGGTAATGGCCAAGTCTTTCAAGAAGGGCGAAATAGTATGGAAGATAATATTGCCAGTTGGCTCTAAGGAACCAGCATATATGGAAGGCCCATTTATAGTAAAAAGTGTGTTACCACATGGGGCCTATCATTTGCAAGATTTAAAAGGACGGGTGCAATTAAGAGCGATAAACGGGAAGTATTTAAAGAAATATGTGCCCTCGTTATGGGAGCACGAAAACATTCAAGAAAAGCAATAAGAATTTCATATTAATAATGGACGAGAACGTCCTAGATTACAAAATGGACGATATAACGTCCTCAATTACATCATCCTTGGCCCGAAAATTGCCTAAAACCCCCAGGCTGGTCCTTAATGGCTGAAAGCGTCTCCCTCGTCAGGCCCCAGTCTTCCTGAACAGCCGCGCTCGCCGCATCCAAATCGGCCAACTCCTTCTCGAAGTCAATACGGGCCAACCCCTTAAATTCGGCCATCGACCGTTCCACCTCCTCCATTTGAGCGATGACGGCTCTCTCCTTCGCCTCTTTCCTCATCCGACTTTCGTCCAAACGGCGTTGAAGCTCTTTCAACTGCTGCTCCAGGTCCATGAAGATTGATTCTTCAGTCACCATCTCTTCCGTGGTCTCCTTCAAGGCCTGTTGTAGCTTTCCAAAAGATTCACGGAGCTCTTCCCTTTTCACCAAAGAGGAGCGAAGCCCAATCCTCTGGCTATGAATTACACGATGCCGGGAGAGAAGGTTCGTTATTTCCTCTTGCATCTCTTGGAGAAAAAGACGGTCATCAATAGATACGGGCGATGAAGGAAGAGCCAGTAATCGGCTTAACTCGGAGGAACACCGGTCCAATTGAAGCATGTTCTGGGGCTGAACAGCTTGGTGAACATCCATCGCAGCGAAAGAAGCATACTGACGAAGGACCTCCCGAAGACTCTCCAAGTCTGAACCCGCGCCAGTTAGGGGCGTCGATGGGCGATAAGAAGCAGAGGTCATTTCCCCAAGACAATCCAAAAGACGCTGGACCGATTGCAGCAATTGATCAGGCGCCTACACATAAGGGAAGAATTAGCAAAACAGGTTAAGACCGTAACGCAAGAAGAAGGGGAAAGTAACTCACCATCTTAGAAGCAGAACTAGAAGGCTGATGAGCCTGTAAGTCGGATGTTCCAGCTGCAGGCTGCACCAGTCCTTGCTCGGGGGACAATGGACGCTGGGGGACAACAACTAATACTGTGCGGCTTGAGGAGAGATCGACCGAGGAGGAGAAGTTGACGGCATATTGGGGGATCCGGCCCGAGGAGGAAGTACTTGTTCAGCAGTGATTGGCATTTGGACCGTTGGTGCCACTGATGGAACGATCACGAGGGCCAAAGGCGATGGTTGCCTAAGCCTTTTGAGCGGATCTTTGAGGAGAAGGAGGCAGAGGGGCCGAGGCTGATGGCTGGGCCGAAGACGACGCCACGTGCCTAGGAACACCGGGGGACACGACCTCTAGCATTGAGTGTTGAGGCACAGCAGTCGGTCGAACATCTGCAAAACAATCGGAGTCGGATGAATCAGAAATAATAATGACCTCGTCTTCTTCATAAATACGACGAAGGACATCGTCTTTGTACAGAGACCGACCCTCCTCTAATGATTCCAACTCGGCCAAACTATAAAGGCCATCCACGTCCCTATAACTCCCTCTAAGCCCTGCAGTGAACATCATGCATACTAGAGGATAAAGCTGCCTAAGGTGACCCCACAAAGCTCCCATCGGCCACGCGGGCTCCAGCCCTTCGGCCTCTTCGCCCGGGTCATGCACAGACGGTACAGAGCCGTCCGAGGAGAAGTACTCGAAGAGAGGATGGTCACGAGGAATTTCCTCGACTCTTGGGTGAGAATGATCAGACTCGGCATAAAAGTTCCTACCTTGGGGGTCAATTCTAGTTGTGCCTCCCTCTTCTATTAGCTGTTCCATGCCTGGCCCTTCGCCCATACCTTCCTCATCAGAAGGGAATTGGACCATCGGTTCTTTTGCAGGTCCTTCGTTCACATTACCGCCCATAGAAGTTTCGGTTTCTGAGACCGGCGCCGTTTCACGCACCACAGAGGGCGAGGCTGAATCAATTTTTAAGGCCTACATCAAATCGTACAATATTAGTATCAGTATATCTCAAAGCATTATAGAGAAGGCAAATTCCGGGCTCGTACCTTAGAACGACGGGCCAACGGTACGTCCGAATCAGAGCTTTGGTTGGGAGAGGGCTGCTTCCTTTTGATGGACTTAGTCCTTTTTGGCTTAGAAGCCTCAGCAGCCTTCTTCGACCCCGATGACTCAGAAGGTTTGGGGGACAAGGAGATAGAAGAATACACCTTGGGTGCAGGCAAGGAGAAAAATCGTTCACGGGCCGATGGCCAGAAACGATCAAAATAAGGGTGAACGGATGTACAAGAAGTAAAAGAAGCTACAGCAAAAGCGGCTAGTAAGGATCGAGTCTCCTCCAAAGAATCCTCGACCTCTGAGACCGAAAAGACCTTAAAGCGGTCTGATGATGCAGAATACGAATGGAAAAATGCAAGAGGCCATCCTTGGATGAGGCCGAACTGACGAGCTACGAAATTGGGCGAATATACTTCTACCCCGGCCTTACCATTGGCCCCCGTTAAGATGTCATGAGCCAACTCACGGCCGCACAAAAATTTGCGCCATATGCGAAGGGCCGTCTCTTCCTTTTCAGACAGGGGAGGATCAAGGGCGAAGGACGGACTGTCGGACGCTGAAAAAGGAAAAAAGGAAGGGACACGGGAAAGAGTATAAAAATAGTCAAAAGTGGCTCGAGGGGAAACAGAAGATTGTCGAAGCTGGGCATAATGAAGACCGACACACGAGTAAGAGCGAGTCGACTCAATTGTGCCGAAGATAGGAAAATACGCTTTCAGCCAAAGCTGGACAATCCATAAAGGGCCAGAAGCAATGGCTGAAGACCCGGAGCGAAGCTGTTTTTGGAGGATGGCCAATCCCCTGTATGTGGCAGCAAGGAAAAAGGAGGCCAAATCTAGGCGACGGCCATTCGCAAGGTCAGAAGAGATGGAGAGATAACCCGCCGCGGGTTTCTGGCTGGGTGTGCAAATGATATACTTACACAGCCAGTAGTGAAGAAAAGTCGTTCGTTCCAACAGAGAAACCGACCCAGCCGTCTTCGAATAGGCACGAAGAAAAGAGGAGTACGATGACAAAGAAGAGGGGTCCATTTTAGGAGGAGGGAAGCGAAACGATGTAGAGGCCGATATGGTCGCTCCAAGAGGGGACAATCCAGTTAGGGCACCAACATCGCGAAGGGTGATGGTGAATGGCCCGACGGGAAAGATAAACACGTTATAATCAGATGACCAGAAAAGTAAAAAGATAGGGAATAGGCTGCGATCAAAAGACGACAGGTTCAAGGAAAGCTCGATAAGGGGAAGGAGGCGGTGCGTATCCAAGAAGGAACGGGTATCCTCATGCGAAAGCATACGTTTATACCAGGCTTCAAAAGCGATGTCGGGTCTAGGCCAAGTCCGAATTGGGTGGGCATAAGAGAGGGCATAAAGACTTAGCGGCTCAGAAAATGGAAGGCCGGAGGAAGTAGGAAATTGCTGAGCCACCGGGTTTGTCGCAATGGTTTCAGCGTCTGTAAACATATGACCGAGAGCGCATTGGGCGAATTCTTCATCCAAAGTATGAACACCAAAGACGCCCACAGAATCAGAGTCCAGCGCAGTCCGATAATCGGAAGAGGTCGAAGCATCAATTTTCGGGATTGAAGAAGAAGAAGCCATGAGGGATACATAGTTCAATATCACAGAGAAAGGCAAAGCGGTAGAAGAAGTAAAAATTCGAAAACGAAGGGAGAGTGAAGCCTTATAGCCAAACAAATGACATGTGTCGTGATAAGAATTGCCAAAGAAGTAAAACGGCGGGAAAATAAAAAGGGACGAAATTTACCCTAGACAGGTGTCCGAAAACGATTCACCGTGAGTAACGTGCTAGGGAAGGGGACATCGAAGCGACGCCAAAACGGCTCCTGAATAGGCCTCATGATGAAGCGTGGAAGAAAGGGTCACGCATTTATTGCAGATAAGATAGGTCTCAATGAGACTCCAAAGGGCGGCGCAACAAATTAGGACGAAAGGCTCGTTCCCTCGCCCTACCTTCACAAATTCGGTCTCAATCCATTCGGCCAAACTCAAGGCCTTACCTTCGGCCTACAGAATCGGCCAATGACAGCTGTCGGCATTACACTCTACAGAGAGTATTGCCCAAGCCTCAGCCATTATTGATGCTGGTAATGGCGAAAAAACTGATGTGACAGGATCATCAGGCCACAGGATCGCTTTGGGCAGAAACATACCTTAGGCAAAGGACCTCCAACCGATCGTGCAACGCGTGGAAAGACCCTTCACGTGCCAACAGTACCCGTTTTAGAAACATGCGCAACAGAAAGAGGAAAGGGCAAATTGGAAAGCTGCCCACCATTTTTTTAAGGACCGACCTACCTCACACCACCACGACCAAGTTCACCATAGCCAAGCAGAATCTAAAAAAAAAATGAAGAAAAGAAGATCGTGGAAAGTAATGAAATTTAGGCCACCAAAAAGTGAAGGTCCTTATGGAATAAGGTGTGAAGTGGAATGTAAAAAGGGTCGCTAGCGGCCATCCACATGAAGTAAGGTGCAAAATGGAATGTAAGGATGTGGATACAATATGTCCGTTAGCGAAAATTCTCCGAGAACCTTTTTTGCGGAAGGTACTGCATCCCCCAGGTGGTGAGTAGGTCACGCTCATTAGCAATGGCTTGCTTAAGCTTACCCACTCAGGACATGCTGCTTACGTGGGAGTACAGGTTCTCTGGACTAAGGAACTAGCCATACGATGGGCTGGTCTTTCGAAGGGTGATAGGGAATTGATGTTAGATGAACCCTAAATTGGGGCTGTAACCTTCCCTGAAATGGGGGAAGCAATGACCGGCAAAGATAGCCTCGATCCCCTCCAGGGTGATGGTTTTCCCCAGAAAAGAAGAACCAGATAGCCAGTCAGGCGGGAATGAAGAGCATCTACAACAATAGTCGTGATTATCCAACTGAATTTTCTACAGACCATGAGTGAAGAAAGAACGAACCACAACAAAAGATGAAATTCACCTCGATCGTCCCCCTCAGTTCAATCGAGGTAAATTTGGGGGACAATTGTTGGCCGATAAAATCCCCGCAGGGCGAATTCATCCTAGAACGAGAAGAGGTGCGAAGAAAAGAAGGGCGATAGAGCGAAGAACGATAAAAGGACTTGGGACGATCGAGCTAATGGTCAGGGCGAAAAGTGCGATGCAGTTATCTTCACTACCGAAGCAGTTAGGCGGTTGTTCCTCCACGATCAGGCAGTTAGGACACACAACCCAGTAGTTACAAGCATGATTCATAACTACAAAGGAATGGTAGAACTGCCCAAGTCAGTTACCAAGCGGCACTATAAAAGCTCGCCTATCCCAAGAGAGAAAAGGACAACAAAATGAAGACTCAATCGAGCATATTTTATCTTTTTATTTCTTAGCTTGTAACCTAGGACTGTAACTTGTGTGCTTGTGCCCCTTGGAGGCTTATCAATGATTCAATACACCCCACTGGACTTTGTCTCAGGAGGTTTGAACCTTACACGCTCTTTTTCCCTGCACGTGTAAAACCTGCGCAAACAGTTTTGGCGACCACAGTGGGAGAATTGTGTGTAACAAAGGGAGAAATCATTTGTATAATGTCATTACCATTAATAAAGTTTGAAATCATTTGTGAGTCTTTCAGTATTCGCTCCAACGAATATCCATATGTATATACTAGCTTCCAAAGCTCATGGTACATCGGGTTAAATTGTTGGAACTCCAATTCCAATATACGACATTTGCTAGTCTTATAGGTTATAGGAATTTGACTATATTCCAAAACCAACGACTATGAATATTTACTTTAAGAATAGTTTATAATGATAATACCATCACAAACCACCCAGTGTACAGTATTACTACAGGACTATTCTAAGGTCGATGTCATTTTAAGCATATTTATATATATCAATCTAATATGCATAATGTCATTACCATTAATAAAGTTTGAAATGAAAATGTGGTTATTTTATTAATAAATAATAAAATATAATGTACAATACATTATTTGAATTGGTGCTCCAAACACCAACTCTAACAACATGGACCTAGCCAGTGTCTTCAGTCGACATCGACTCCAAACGACAAAGACTTTGACAAACTTGATGTTTCGAAAAAACTTGGGCTTGAGGGAGAGACATTCACAAGGTAAATGATCACACATAAAGTAAACAAAAAAGTTCAAAATGAGAAACTTTTATTTGTTCATCACTTGAAAGTTTTCATTACAAGCTTTAAATTAGATAAGTTAATAAGTCTATGTACAAAATACTAAGTACAAAAGAAAAGCCCAAAATAATAAGAGAAATTGGTCTTTTATATTATGGACTTCGGGAACTTCACCAACAGGAGCATCAGCAGCCATGCTACCAGAGGGTGGAACATCCTTAGGACCATCTTCCACCAGGGCAACGCCTCATCCACTATATAGAAGCCTTCTTCAGTCTCAACCACTTCAACCCCAGCTTCATCGACACCGACTTGAGGCACCTCTCCAGCTTTGACTATAACCATACCTTCAGGAACTTCTCCTTCTACATCATCCCTCTCAGTTGATGAAGAGAGGTCGGCCTCCATCTTTTCATATATTTTGATCCACTTTACCGGAATCCAAGCACTCTGCTCATTCGCTAGATATTATCTCAGGAGGTTACTTATTTCCTTCATTATTGTCTCATAGGTGACCCATTCCAACTGGTCGACCAAATTAGACTTCTCACCCTATAGATGTTTGGGGCTCTCCTTATAAGACTCTATCTCAGCCTACCATGTCATCTTTTCCATTTTCAGTGTCGCCTGAGAAGTCTTGGCCATATCTTTAACCTTCTTTGAGTTTTCTCAAGGGCCTCATGTGCCGCCCAGTTCAGTTTAGCATTATCTTTTCCTACAACTGTATTGGACTTTATCACTAAGAGAAAGTCCTCGGTAACGAAAGAGAAAGCCAAAGAGGAACTTGCTTGGTCCGCGGTCCTAAGACCTTTGCATTTAGCCTTTGAGGTGCACGCATTGTTCTCTTTCATCAGGATTACATATTATTGGTGCCTACCTTCAGTTTCTGAATGACCACACACTACGTTATCTCTGGCTTTCATTTTACCTCATTTAATTTAGCTCTCTTTTCTAACATTGCTCTCTTCGGTTTCAACTTCTTCGATGGATACTTCTTTTTTTTAGTTGCCTCTCATCGTCCCTGACCCTTGTACCACAATTGTCTAATCATTCCTCCTAGATCCTCCTGACAGGTTCCCTCTTCCTATTCCTCTTGAGGCCGCTTCAGTGATTATCATCCTTCTCCATTCTTACAACCTTTCTATTGGTCTCTTATTTCCTAGGCTGCACATCTCGTTTGGTGATAGTCTCCTCCTCCTCTAATCCTGTTGACATGGGCTTTTCCCCTCTCTCACTCTTCTCCTTTCTCTTCGGCCTCTACCTTTGTTACCGCGTGGCAAGTCAAGCTCTTGTCTTCTTATCACCTTCTTTCTTAAACTTCAGTAGATAAATTTAAGGATAGACAATGGATAACATTCATGATAAGTAAGGCTAAAGGGCTCTAACAGCCTCTTAGAGGCCTAATTCGTGAGAGACCCTCATCCTCCTCAAACCGGGGCCGCGGGCCATCACAACTTGGTGAACTGCTAGACAGTTAAAATGGTTGTCTTCCATGGGGAATCTAATGACTATGTTTTCAATTCTTCCTCTAGGTTAATAAGAGCCTTTTGTTTCTTCGACGATTGTGTAGCCTCGGTCGACGACTTTATAGTTTCAGTTTAAATCTCAGCCAAAGCCACCTCATTTTGGTGCAAAGTATCGGATTCCCCCTCCACTTCCTTTCATTTGGCATTTTTTCCTTCCTCTTGGCCCTCATCTTCTCGATGGTTAGGAGCTTGAATTGACCAAACATTATTTCGGCTGCGCAAAAAATTTCTTTTGCAGTTAGCGGCTATAAAAACATGAACTTTCTTAACAGTAGCTGACCCAATCAGATTACCACTATGACAGCCAAAATAAGCTTATGAAAAGCCAAATGAGTACCTTCGATATCAAAGACTTCTTTCCAAATAGGCATGACTCTCAGTTGACGTTCTTATCTATTAGTCACCCTGAGCACCTCTTTACGTGTTATCCTATTATTTATTCATCTCCTTCTGAAACCAGTCTCTCATTTGGATTTTAGTGTTCTCTTGTTCTCGACTGAGAGATTCCTCATACTCGCTTCTCCAGGCATAATATCTTCTACTCCTGGTAGCTTTACGCCCCCACTCTAGATATCGTCCTAATTCGCTTTCCCCAAAACACAAGTTGTTACTAGATGATTCCAGGGTGTCCTATCATATTCTTCCTCCCATGGCTCTTCTAAAGGTACGACACTAGCCACAACCTCTGACCTTACTTTATGAGCATTTTTTCTCCTAGTTTCTCAATCCCTTTCTATGTCTGCTATCTTCTTTGCACTGGTAAATTCTTTTCTCATTTTATTGGGGTCTTGATCTTCTCCATCATGGTTTTCATAAAAGCCCGAGTTACCTCTGTTTCCTTTTGTGCATTCTCCATTTCTAATTGCTGCTTTTCTTCCATTTTTTCCATCCACTCTACCGTCGAAGTCTCCAAAGCTCTGTGGTTTTTTTCTCTTACCATCGTATGTCTTCTTATTTTCGTACCACTATCCACAGACATCGCCAACTTTTGACAGCTGTTTTTGGTTCCAAGGGAAAATTGGAAATCAAACCCTTGAACAAACCTCTCCCAACAGTGAATTTGTTCGATTCGAGGGGAACCAAAGAAAACTTAGCAAACAGTTAGATAAATCACAGAGACAAAGATTTACGTGGTTCGACGAAGAGTTGCTCCAACGTACTTCAACAAAAAGGTATTATATTACTTCTCAAGGTCAAGACCGACAAGAGATACAAGTGGCGTAGAGGGCATACAAAGATTGTATAACAAATAGGGTCTTAAAATATCCTGTTACAAATCTCTCAAGTGATCAGGTACCAACCAGCTTTCTCTTCATATCACTAGTTTTTAAACTCTTAGCTCTTTTACAAGTGTGATGCAAAAATTGGTAACACTTAAATTTGCGGCTTCAACCCCTTTATATAGGCTTACAAATCCACTATTCCACCAACCCATGATGTCAGCTCATGTCACTATGTTATCATTGCCCCATGCTCATTTTCCCCAACCACTCAACAAACAGTTGCTATGACACCGGCCAACCACCCCCTATTAGTAGAAATCCATCACTTCAATCTTTCATCCACTGCTGCACACTTTATTGACGTGATATCCTGCAGTTCAACCACTCCAATATTGTTTCGTCTGGCAGAGTCTCTTCCCAATGAGAGCCATTGACTTACTCGTGTCACTTCAGCCTGAAGCTCAAACTTCCAAATAGGCATACGTCATATGCCTTTAAATACAAAATAACATGTGATCTCAGCTTTGTTCCTCAGGTCGGCATGCCGAGGTAAATGATACTTGATCAACTTCCTGACTTCTTTAACCAGGTTAGGTCAGTAAGCATAGACCTCCTCTGGTCGATTTGGTGTCTGACAAGAATCCAGCCACTCAAGGAACATTAGATGTCACGGTCAGTAATATGGTATAGCCTTTTCAAGGTCCAACGGGGCCAATCACACTTTAGAAAGCTAAAAAGATCAGAGACGTAATGGTAGGACTAGCACATAATTCCATTGCCGAGGGTGACTGACAACCCCAGGGCATATTGGCGCCACATCAGAGCTTCAATGCAGTGGGTCTAAAGCTATTTCATGTGGCCCAAGTCATTCTAGAATACGTGCAATAACCGATTTTGAAGATATGACTTTTTTGAAGAATTTGGCCATTTTATGCTTTATATGTAATTCGGCGAAATGAGCTTGTATTTTGACCTTTTTCTTGACATCTTGACTCTAGTAGGCTATTTGTAACTTAGTTAGCTAGATCATTTTGGTCAAATTGGATTATAACTAAGTTAGTTAGTTAAATGACCTATTATGCATTTTTTAGATATGATGCCACTTTTGTTGAGTTTTTTTTTTTGATCTCTTTTTCACTTGCATAAAGATCTTGGTGGGGGGGGGGGAGGGTATTTATATTAATTAGGAAATAACTACTAAGTGCTTTACTTTTATGTAGCCATTGGGTAGTTTTAGGACCTTTTGGCCTTTTTACCTTTTAAGGGCATTTTAGTAAATTTGTCTTATCCTATATATTGTAAATTTTGTCTTCTTTAATGAAAACTTACCAATTTCAAATTTCTTCAAAGAAAAATGGCTATGGCCGAATTTCAAGCTTAAGGGAGGGATTCCCATTTTCTTCGACTTATCTAAGGCGTGGCAACCTTGGTGGCGTCTCCGTGCTAGCAGAACACTACAATGAATCATTGAGTGTTCTAATAATGCTCCAAGCATTTGATACATCTATATATTGTCTGAGAAAATTAGGAATAATTTAGACATTGGATTGAGTGTAACATACCTCAATCGTTCTGACTCCAAGACAAAACGAATGTTAGTTTCCCATTAAAAATATTTATCAGCTCCTTTCAATTTATTAGAATCCAAAAGTGTCACTGATGGACTTGCGGCAGCCATCTACAAGACAATAATTAAACACTAGCAAATAAATATTTTTCATTTCACTATAAAAACACTAATACGATTATGGATTTTAAATCTATTAGTGCCTCCTCTACTTTACGTAATTCTGTAATCTCTCTTAATGGAAAAATAGAAATTTGACAGACAACATTTCATAGCGGGAAATGGATCCCATGACATGTACTCCAGCCTCACACTAATGACGGTCTTGGCCTTCATAAACTCATTAGGTGGACTTGAAAGGTCAATCACATTCACGTGACTCCTTGTTTGATCCTGAACTGTTTCTTATCCTCATATTAATGACGGTATTGGATTAAGACATTTTATAGGTGTATACTTATCAATGTGCACTAATGAGCTTCGTAAGTACACCCTCACAATAATGACGGTATTAGGTGACTACGTTAACTCATCATGCTATATATAATGTTTTACCGGAGTGACCTAAGTTTCGAGCACTTATACCCTCACATTAATGATGATCTTAGGCATAAGTAGTAAGAACCCATTCATCTTCGTTCTGACAAGACGGATCATCCAATAATGCTCCAATATTATTAATACTATTACTTAAATAAAGAAATCACCTAATCACGGGAGATTTATGACAATCAAGTCATTAACATTCTTGGGTCAAAATAAAAATTTTTAATTTAAAACATACAATGCATATCCAATATGACTTATGCATAATTAAATTAAAATTATAGAGGCATAGATTAAAAAACATGTCAAACATGCAACACATGTTGGGTGGTTAAGACTTGTTCTGATACTATTCTGTTGGAGCAGATATGAGACTCATTGGGTCAGATTGGTGCCCTGTACAGTGAAAGTGGATCTAACCCATGGATATCAAACATGTGTGTATTTTTATATTATTTTAATGAAAACTACATTCCGTTACGAGTCTGTACGAAAAAATGGGGACCAAATTGGAGTTCGAAAACTCTAGAATGGAGAAAATTGAAGTGTCAGCGCTCATGAGCATCAGCTCTTGGCACATCGCAACACGCAGGCTTGGGCTTCGCAATGCCCAATCTGCAAGAGTCAGCGTCGTGTCGCGAAAGGATTAGAGTCGTGACTCTCAATCTGCAAGAGCTCGACATAAAGATTAGCGTACGCCAGAAGGTCTGAAAGCTCAGTGTCGTAACGCTAAGGTCCGTGTCGCGATGCTGCCATGTGTAAAATATTGGCAGAGAGTATTTTAACCTTCAAATATATTCTAAACGATTCCAATTTTCTCCAAACACTTCAAATACACCTAAAATCTATTTTTAACATTAAAATAAATATCAACACATGTTATACAACAAACATACATGTATTCAAAATATATATATTTATATATTTATTTGAATCAAAACATAAACCAAAATATAATCCCATAATGAAATGACTTATGAATAATTCTAGGTCACTCAAAGGTGGTCAAGTGATTCTATGATGGTAGCCATAGCTCCAAGCTATCATCTAGAGTTCCGAACACTAATTTAATATTCCTTGTCCAATATGAACATATTTGAACCAATTTCAAGCATATTGTGTTTATGCTTCCAAAGCATCCATACATAATTCATTGGCCTAATTTCAACTTCAAGCTATATTATTATGTATCAATACATAATACACCACTATATGATTCGGGATAAAGTATTCCAATTATCGTTACCTGGATCAGATTGATAGTGGCTAGTACCACTAACACCGAAACTGATTTCAGGTCTTGTACATAGCATAACAAACATAATGTTTCTAATAGAATAAGTATATGTCAAGTTAGACAATCTAACGCTCTCTTTCTCAGACTTAGGTGTCATTTTCTTCGAAAGATGTATGTCGTATCGGAAAGGTACATTTACTATCTTGCAATTGGTAAAACAATATATTTCTAATATTTTATCTATGTACGTCGATTGGGACAATCCTATAACTTCCTAACTCTATCCTAGTAGAGCCTTATACCCAGTATATAGGAAGCTTCACCCATGTCTCTCATGGAGAAGTTCTTAGAATGGTAGGCTTTCATACTTTGCATCAATCCTATATCATTCCCAATGATAATGATATCGTCTACATATGAAGCAATGAATATTATCATACTTCCACTAACTTTCTTATAAACACATTATTCTTCCTCATTTTTTATGAATCTAAATAATTTAATTATATCATCAAAACGATGTTTCAAGCTTCGAGATGACTGTTTAAGTCCATAAATACACTTCTGGAGCTTACAAACCAAGTTTGAAGTCTCACTGGATATGAAACTGTATGGTTGTTCCATATAGATATCCTCATCGAGCAATCCATTTAGGAAAATGGTTTTCACATCCATCTGCCATATCTCGTAGTTGTGATATACAACAATGGTGTTAGTGTCCTACACATGCCCAAGGTCTCTAAACAATGATTAAAGTGTGAATAAATCAAGTAAAATTTGTAGAAAAAACTTACATTGATCGGTTGAGAATTTCAAAATTCTTTGAATGGATGATGAACCTCCAAACTTTGTTGTGTTCTAAACTCTTAGGTGAGTTTCCCTAAGACCTCACTTGACTCCCAAAGTGCTAGCTTAAGCAAATTTTTGCAACAAAAATTTGTCTCCAATAAGTGAGAAAATCGGCAATGGAGGGAGAAAAGAAAGAGATGAGTGAATAGTCTTAGTTGACTTGGTAGGTGTGTTGTTAAATAATCCAATTAATTGTCCCCAACCAATTCCATCAAATGTCTAACAATTGATGTAAGTAAAGTGGGTCCCACCACTTTAAATTCAAAATTTAGTTGGCTTACACAACACACTTTGAGCCCAGGTTCGTTTAATCCGATTAAACGGATTTTTCATCGCGACGTAATTAAATCCAATTTAATTAAATAATAATACCTAGCAAAATTATTACGAAAGTCGCTTATGAATTAATTCCATATTAATTCATTAGCCCGAATTAAAATCCAATTTTAATTCCGTATTGAAACCTAATTTCAATTAATAAATCCAATATATTATTTAATCGATTAATCCTAAATTAACCGCGTTCTCTATTCTTAACGAAATTAATCCCAGATAAATTATTGCCGTAATTAATCCCAGATTAATTTCCTCTTTCATAATTAATCCCAGATTAATTATGTTCGAGTCAAATGTCATTGGTGAATCTTTGGGAAGCGACCCAAGAGATCCCTGGATATTTTGGCGGTAAATGCAGTCTATCTGAACACGTTAATACCCCGTACCACGTTCTCACTGATTTACAAGACATGGTTGGCTTCTAGCAAAGCACCGTGCCTACCAAATTCTCCAGAAATTTTCAACGAAGAATATATAATTTGTATCAGGCATAGTATACTATGTATTGCGTAATACGATCCAGTATCAGATGTCACATGCTAGGGCTAGGGCTGGAATTGTGTCTGCCCCGTACGAATCATATATCAGATCACTAGCAACTAGTCTCATGACCTAGTCATACTATCCCGATAGCTGCAGCATTTAAGAGTATTAGTTCTGTATCCTGCATGATCATCATCTCAATATGACTGAAGTGATACTCCCATCTTGACATCACACCCAATACACTACGATTCTCAGTAAACCCAGCAGAGGCGCACACAGAACATGTTAAAGCTCCAGACGACCAAAACCAAAGTATACTGATTGTCGCAAGTATTACTGATGCAAGTCTCAGGTTAAAGACCACATACACCTACCCTGATTCGGATTTCCATAGACACATTGTCATACTACCAATGAGACTCCGATGGGTCTATCTAGAGCGAAGCTGTTCCCGGTCCAACGGCTAACATAACCTCCTATCATATTTACATAAGTATCCAATACTTAAATATATGAGAACTATATCGTTAAGCTTCCATAACGCGCACAAGTGTAATACTAGTCTATTCTGCATTATCGATGTCCAGTCTCGATAATACTACAACTTGGGATATTTAATGATTAAACCATTCGTGGATTAATATTGTCTCATATCTTATTAATCTGATTTAACCATATGGACTTTTATCATTTATATATCCAAGTAATCCAATTACAAAATGATAAAATAGCAATTTCCTTTGTCACATAGTTAATTTGTACAAAAACACCATGTCTTTTACAAATAGTGATGCTATGGGTCATAATTACCCAACAATCTCCCACTTGGCTTATAGCCAATCACTCAACTATCTAACACTTGAACTATGTACATGTCGCTCAAACGTTTGCTGAGAAATAACTTTCGTCAGCGGATCTACAATGTTGTCATCTGAAGCGATCTTTTCGATCTTCACATCGCCACGATGTATGATCTCACGAATCAGATTAAACCGTCAAAGTACATGCTTGGATCGTTGATGAGACCGCGGTTCCTTAGCATGTGCTATAGCCCCGCTATTATCTCAATACAAAGGTACGGGCTCAGCTGCTAACAGAACTACTCATAATCCAATTAGGAATTTATGGATCCAAACTGCTTCTTTTGCTGCCTCAATTGCAGCAATATATTCCAAATCTGTTGTTGAATCGACAACAGTCTCTTGCTTGGAAGATTTCCAGCTCACTGCTCTGTTGTTCAAACAAAATATATACCCTGATTGCGACTTATAGTCGTCTTTATCGGTTTGGAAACTTGCATCGGTGAACCTAGTCACCTCAAGTTCTCCATCTCCATAGACTAAGAAATCATCCTTAGTTCGTCTAAGATACTTAAGGATATTCTTAACAGCAATCCAGTGACCATCACCTGGATCGGCCTGATAGCGATTGCACATGCTCAAAGCATACGAGACATCAGGTCGCGTACATGATCGATCCGACTACGGAAGAATACGAGATCCAACTCATCCATGTTGAATCTCTTCAACACTTTGTCAATGTACGAGCTCTAGAAGAGTCCAAGCAGCTTTCTAGATCTATCCTGGTAGATCCTTATTCCCATAATAAAGGTTGTTTCTCCCAGGTCTTTCATGGATAATTTTAATGAAAGCCAAGCTTTCACCGATTGTAGCATGGGAATGTCATTGCAAATAAGCAATACATCATCAACATATAAGACAACGAATGTGAGTGCGCTCCCACTAACCTTCTTATATACACAAGAATCAACTTCGTTTTGAATGAAACCATATTCTTTTATGATCTCATCAAAACATTGGTTCCAAGAACGCGATGTTTGCTTCAATCAATAAATGGATCGATTTAACTTGCAAACCTTGTTTGCATGTTTTGGCACGACAAAACCGTCAGGTTGTTGTATATAAACATCCTCCAAAAGGTTTTCATTAAGGAAAACGGTTTTGACGTCCATCTACTATATGTCATAATCAAAATATATAGCAATAGCAAGCATTATATGAATGGATTTAATCATGGCAACAGGTGAAAAAGTTTCGTCGTAATCGACATCATGTCGTTGACGATACCCTTTCACTACAAGCCTAGCTTTGTATGTTGCCATCCATGTCTGTCTTCTTCTTGAAGACCAATTTATAACCAATAGGCTTAACGCTTTCTGGTGCATGAACCAGTGTCCAAACTTGGTTGGTATACATGGAATTCATTTCAGACTTCATGGCATCTTGCCATAAAGCGGAGTCGAAACCTTGTATCGCTTCCTCATACATAGCCGATTCATCTTCCTCAATAAGATTGATATCTACATGAGGTGAGATCAGAAACCAATATCTCTCAGGTTGTTTTCTGACTCTCTCTGACCTACGCGGTTCTTATGTATTAGAAGATTATGGAATAGTCTCATCCTTGATGAACTGTTCATATTCCGTGAAGGGGTCGTTGCCAGGAACTGTATCACTCTGATTTTCATCGAGTTCTACTTTCATCCCACTTATCACTGCATCTAAGAATTCCTTTTTGAGGAAAACTGCATGAAGAGCAAGAAGTACCTTGTTCTCATGTAGGTTGTAGAAGTAATATCATTTGGTCTCCCTAGGATAACCTACAAATATATACTCATCCGATTTGGGTTCTAGTTTGGTACTATCCAAACGTTTAACATATGCCCAGCATCCCCAAATATTCAGGATTGAGAAACCTGGTTTCTTTCCTGTCCATATTTCATATGGAGTCTGTCCAACAGACTTTGACGGAACCTTATTCAAAATAAGTATTGCACTATTCAATGCATATCCCCAGAAGGAATTTGGTAGCTCAGTACGACTCAGCATAGACCTTACCATGTCCAACAAAGTTCGGTTTCTCCATTCAGACACACCATTCAATTGAGGTGTTTCGGGAGGAGTCCGCTGTGAAAGAATACCATATTCTTTCAAGTAATCGAGAAACTCATTGCTCAAGTATTCTCCACCATGGTCCGACCGCAATGTTTTAATACTTTTGCCGGTCTGTTGTTCTACTTCGTGTCGAAACTCTTTGGATTTCTCAAAAGTTTCCGACTTGTGTCTCATAAATACACATAACCATAACGCGATGCATCATCCGTAAAGGTTTCGAAGTATTCATATCCACCTCAAGCCTGGCTAGACATGGGCCCACATACGTCACTATGAACGAAGGCTAACAGCTCGGTGGCACATACATATTTACCGCTAAAAGGCATTTTAGGCATTTTTCCTAATAAACAAGATTCGCAAATGTCATATGAATTAGGATCAAATCTGTCCAAGTATCCACTCTTCGAAAGTGTGGATATACAAGTCTTGTTAATGTGTCTCAGACGACAATGCCACAGATAAGTTTCATCCGTGTTACTCAATTTGAGCATTTTGTTTGTCATGTTATATGTTTGAGATTCATTTATATTCAAAATATAAAGACCATTATTAACATCTGCTGTACATATCAAAATATCATCTTTATATACAAAACATCCAATGTTCCGGAATACAAAGGTATACATGCACCGGGTTAAACTAGATACGGAGATGATGTTCCTTATCAAACTATGTAAAAAATAACAATCACCTAATGTAATTACATGCCCCGAGGGCAGGTTCAAAACATAGGTCCCAACGGCCAAAACAAAATCCAATCCGGGAGTTACCCCATAAGCCCAGAAATCAATTTAGGCCCATTAGTCCCAATTAAACTTTAAAGGTCCATTAAGTCGCATTTGGGCTTTATGGAAGCGGTTTTGGGCCTAATTGGATCCAACCAACTTTGCCTAAACCCAACTTTGTACAACAAAGCCCAATAAGCCCAATAACAACATAACAAAACCAAATCCAATTTCAAGCCCAACTAATTTAATTCAAAAAATTCCAAATTTCTCAATTAAATTACCTAAAGTGTATAGCATTATTAATTACCCAAATCAATATTCCCAAAATACCAAATTTGTCTAATTAATCATGCTTATCATCATTGAATCATGTCCAACATAATTTGACAAAAATCAAACCCAATAAACCATGCTTTATTCTCGGCAATTTGGGGAAAATTATGCCCAATTTGAATTCAATCCAATTAAACCTAATTAAACATAAAATCAATATCCCCAATTAATTCTAACTCATCCAATGAATCAAAAATCAAAATTCCAAGCAATTTAGGGTTCAGGTTTTTCGGCCAACACACCAAAATTGGGGAAAATTGTTCAAAACACTTTTTCATAAAATTGATCCAATCAATCATCAATTCAACAACATTTAAGCATACTAATTCATCCAATTTCATTAAATCATGCCCAAATTAGTTTTGCCCAATTTTAACCCTAAAATTAATTTCATGCTCAACCTTAGCTCTGATACCATTGTTGGTCTACTCTAAGCTTCCCAAGATCATTGCAAGCAAGAAAATAACATGTGAATACAATCATATGAGGTATGGAAAACTCACAATGAACGGATTGGATGCATGTGGTGATGACCCAAATACGAACTGCCCTCCTCCATGTTGCTCGGCAGTGAGCTGCTCAAAGTGTGGACTGCATGGCAGTGGGTGGTTTTCCTCCTCCAATAATCGACCATGGGTGATCCTCCATGGAAGCTCCAAGCTTGTGTTGATTCCTTACTCATGAAAACACTTCCCTATCACCTTGGTATATCTGTAGGACATAGAAAATGGACGACGTTGTTCCGGGCTCGTGGCCCGGTCGGGAGTACAGAGTAGCCCGCGGGGGACTAAACTGGAGAAATAAAATAGAGTCGCCACCCGGTGTGAACCGGGAAAATGATTTAAGGCCGCACTCACCCCTCGCAAGGGAAGACCTCAAACCGTTTGGTTCGGAATGGTCCCTTACTTATGCCACTTGTAATGAAGGGATTCGTGCAATAATTTAACCAAGTCTACACAACATACATGTCCAAGAATAACCTAAATCTAGTTCGCATTCATAAAAATAAATTATATGCCTAAGTCATCATGGTTTCAAAGTAATTATAACAACGGCAAACGTACGATATCACACAATGAGCATGTTGAATCATCAAATACAAAGAATAAATAATAACCTAGGCATAAACGTAGATTAAACTCTTATTACGAAAGAAAATAACTATAATATACATAGGGAAATAACGTACTAACGACCTAATCATCCTTAAGAAACAAATAACATATTGGGCCTAATCATGCTTGAATACAAGGTTTGGATGAAACGAAACACGTGTGTCTCTCGAGTGGTACGTGGCATTGTATCCCGAGTACAAACCGTAATACCATCTATTCGGATTCGGCTACGGAATTTACGTCCGGGTTTCCATCCGATATACCATAAGAGAGGGCACATGTTCCGCTCATCCGGAAATCACATCATGCACCAATCCACAATACTTATGCGAAATAAAACAATAAAATAACACATGCGGAATAAATATGTGGCCAACTATTTTGGCCGTTCTCAATGTAGGACCTCACATACCCGGTTGGACGTATTCCACGTCAACCGAGCATGTCGTGTCCGGGGTAACAAAATAAAATATAACAAAGGGTGCCCTCAGGTCTTACCTTTTAAGTCGTTTTCCGGGAGTGCGTTTCTCGGTGCCGGAAGGGTTATCATCTCCACTGTTTTCATTGTTTTCGCTGGTTCACTGTTTCCATTATTTTCACGGGTCCGCTGTTTCTGCTGTTTTCACTGTTTCTATCCGTTGTTTTCAGGCTGTTCGAAGGTACAATTTGCTCACTGTTTTGGCTCGCTGTTTTCTGAATGTTTTTCCTCTGTTTTCACTGTAGCTTTTAGTCTATTATTCCTCACTGTTCGGGGCTATTTGCTGTTCATTCATGTGTGCAATTTCAAGCAGAATTTTCGGTGGTCAGGAGGGTTATTTTCAGTGTAGTTTTCGGTTAGAACAATGTGGTTCAGGGAGGTTATCTAGTTGCCAAATGAGAGAAAATGGGTTAGGGTTTTATTTGGTGTTTGGTCTGTGTATGAACGTCGGTTTATTTGTTTGGCTCAGTCGGTGAGTGAAGGGACAGCTTACGTGAAGGCATGCGAGTGAAGGGATAGCTTACGTGAAGAAGGGCTCGGCAGGGAGAGGTTTGTGCGTGGCAGTGGCGAGTGGCATGAAGCTTGGTGGGTTGCAGTTGGCTTGCAAGGTGTCAAGGGGCTGTTGAAGGTGCTACTGATGTGTGGAGGGTTGGTTCACGGCTTATTGAGGGTTGCATGGTGCATGGGGTTTTGACATGAGAAGCTAGGGTCATTTATTTTTCTATTACGTGGACAAGGGATTTGTTATGGCATGGTGGTGGTTGTCTTCGTGGCAGTGAATGTCTAAAGGTTTTGGTGAGTGCTGTTAGGGTTGTTGTTGCTTGAGACGTGGAATAGTCTGTAAAGGGGTAGTTGATGAAAGTGGGCTTAAGGGCTGCTGTTGGCTGGTTTAAGGGTCAGGTGAGGGTGGTGCGTGAACAAGGCAAGGGCATGAACACGACAAGGGCGTGAAGGGTCTATGGCAGTGGCTGCTAAGTGTTCAGTGGGTGCCGTGAATGAGGCTGATTGTTTGAATGGCGTGAGGCAGTGGATTGAAGGCAATGGCTAGGCGTTTGGCGTGAAGGGAATATATGTGTCTTCTGAATGATCAAGGGGCAGTTAAGGGTCACGGGTTGATTGTGAAAAGAGGCAAATGGGTTGCTAAAATGGTTAGTTTGTGGTCAGTTTGTGGGCAATCTCCAGGGTTCTCTGGCGTGTGAAGAGGAGGGTTTATTTAAAAGGCAGTGGGTGAGTTACTGGCATGAACAAAGGAGTTAATTTTGGGCATGATTGAAGGAAGAAATGAGGTGTGATTTGATGAGCTTTTCGGTGAGATGATGGAGGATGATTGAGGCAAAACAAAGGAACTTTCGGTGATTGAAGGGATTTGTTGAATTTTTGGGAGAGGAAATGGCGTGATGGAGGGAAAATAATGGAGTGTGGGGTTGTTTTTTTGTTTGGTTTTGTTTGGTGGAAGATGGGAATAGGCGTGTGGGGTTGAAAGGAAATTTGGTGTGTGGTTTTTGTTTTGGTTTGTGTTTTTTTTACTGTTTGTGTTGTGTATTTTATTTTTTGGGTTTTAATTATTTGTTATTTTTTTTGTTAAAATTGTTATTTAATTGGTTTGTATTTTTAATGGTTTGATTTAATTTGAATTTATTTAATTGGTTGGTGGTTTTTATTTTTGCATGGAAGTTGAAGGGACACAGGGGTAGGTTTAAGGTTCGGGGCGAGAATAAATTTTGATACAGAGGCTCCATGAGCAAACCCGAGGTTAAGCGAGCGAACAAAAATCCAACAAAACGTCAATTCTTGACTTTTTCCTTCCGTCGTCCATTTCCCGCGACTCCCGCGACTTAAAAGGTGGTGCCTCCGTACGAGGCTCATCATTGGGCTGGTATGCAAAAATACAATGCCTACAATATCTCCAATGGTGTGCTAGCACTTGTGATTTTCTTTGCCACAAAAATCATCACATCTCTTCTTGCCATTTTCGGTCAAACCAGAAGAAAAACAGAAGAAATAAGGCCTTTCGGCTGAGAGAGTAGAAGAGGAGCATTTGGATCCAAAACCGTGAAGAGAGAGAGAGAAAATAATAAAGTGTATTAGGTTTTATATATTTCCAAAATAATTAACCATTAACCACTTTTTAATCTAAAAAAGACAAGCATTAAATGCTTTCAATCATCTCACATTAACTCACTTCAATCAATCAAATGTCACATCACTCAAAGTGACATGTGATTTGACGCTTGATGTGACTTGCGATTTGACGCTTGATTTGACTTGTGGGCCTCACTCGAATTCGAAATGCGAATGCACTCGCAAATAATCTCGGGCTTGGGTTCGCTAATTCCAAATTAACGATTTTTCCGTTGCGACGTAATTAAACGATTACGCCTAGTGAAATCACTATTCACGTCGCTAACGAATTAATTCCAAATTAACTCGTTCGCCCGAATTAAAATCTAATTTTAATTCTCCGTCGAAATCCAATTTCGTTAAATATATCAAATATATTATTTTATCGATTAATTCCAAATTAATCGTTCACTCTCTTTAATTGATATTTTATCCCAGATAAAATATCTCCGTAATTAATCCCAGATTAATTTTCTCTCTCATTAAATTAATCCCAGATTAATTAAAGTGCGATTCATACGTCATCAGTGAATCTTCGGGAAGCGACCCATGAGATCCCCGGATATGTTGGCAGTAAATCGGGTCGTCGGACTATTCGAACACGTAAGTACCTAGTACTACGTTTACACCGATTCACAAGACAAGGTTGGCTTCTAGCAAAGCGCCATGCCTACCCAATTCTCCAGAAACATGCTTACAGGAATAAGCGATCTATATCAGGCGTAGTATATGTGGTATTGTGTATGTCGATCCAGTATCGAATGATCACGTGCTAGGCCTGGGGCTGGAATTATGTCTACCCCGTACGAAGCACATGTCGGATGTCTGGTAACTAGTCTCTATAATCAGATAAATATGACCTAGTCATAATATCCCGATAACTCGAGCATATAAGAGAACGAGTTCCGTATCCTATGTGACCATCATCTCCACTATGACTGGAGTGATACTTCCATCTCGACATCAAACCCAATACACTATGATTCTCAATATACCCAGCATTGGCGTACACAAAACCTGTTAAAGTTCTGGACGACCGCAACAAAAGTATATTGATTGTCGCAAGTATTAGCGGTGCAAGTCTCAGGTTAAGACCAAATACACCTACCCTGATTTCGGACTTCCATAGACACATAGTCATACTACCAATGGAATTTCGAGGGGGTCTATCCAGAGCGAAGCTGTTTCCCGTACCATCGGTAAAACACATCCTCCTATTACACTTGCATGAGTATCCTATACCCAAATATATGAGAACTATATTGTTGTGCCCTCACAACGCGCACAAGTGTAATATTAGTCTTTTACGCATTATCGATGTCCAATCTCGATAATACTCTGACTAGGGATATTTAATGATTTATCCTACGTGGACTGATACTGTGTCATATCATTCTCCGTCCATGAACAAATCACAAGGACCTCTCATCATTTATAGATCAAGGTGATCTAATCACAAATGATAAGAGTGCAATCTCCTTTGTTACATAGTTAATTTGTACAACAACACAATGATCTGTACAAATAGTTACGCTATGGGTCATAATTGTCCAAAAATCTCCCACTTGGCCTATAGCCAGTCACTCGAGTGCCTGACACCCGAACTATGTACGGTTGGCTCAAATTACTGAGAAATGCTTTCGTCAGCGGATTTGCATGATTATCGTCTGATGCGATTTATTCGATCATCACATCGCCATGATGTATGATCCGAATGAATCAGATGAATATCGAAGTATATATCTGGATCGTTGATGAGACCATTAATTCTTTAGCCTGTGCTAACGCCTAGCTCAGCTGCTAACATAATTATATCTAATCTAATTAGATTTGTTATCGACCCAGAAGGCTTCTATTGCTGCCTCAGCTGCAGCAATAACCCGCATTAGTTGTTTATTCAGTAACAGTGTCTTGCTTGGAAGATTTCCAGCTCACTGTACCTTTATTCAAACTGTATAGTACCGTTTCTGACTTATAGTTGTTTAATCGGTTTAGGAAACTTGCTACAGTGATCCCAGTCACTTCAAATTCTCCATCTCCACAGATTAAGACAGCATCCTTAGTTTTCTAAGAAACTAACGGATGTTCTTAATATCAATCCAGGGACTATCACTTGGATTGGCCTGTTTGTGAATCCATATGCTCAAAGTGTATGAGACACCAGGTCGCGTACATTTTTCAATGTACGATTTCTCGGAGAGTTTTTAATGAAAGCCAAGCTTTCATCGATTATTATTATGGGAATATCATTTCCAAGAAATGATATATTATCATTATTTATAGGACAGCGATTGGCAGTGCTCTCCCACTAACCCTCTTATATACACAAGAATCATTTCGTTTTGAATTAAATCATAATCCATTATGATTACATCAAAAAAACAATTCCTAGAACCTATGCTTGCTTCAATCCAAACATTGATCAAAAAACCTGCAAACCTTGTTTGCTAGTTTTGGTATGACAAAATCCGACAGGATGTTGTAAACATCCTCCAAAAGGTTTCCTTTTCAGGAAAGCGATTTTCCCGTTAAGCTGACATATTTTATAAATGAAACATGCAGCTTAAGCAAGCATTATCCAAATGGATTTATCGTGGCAACAGGTAAAATGTTGAATCGTAATCGACACAATGTTGATAACGAAACATTTTCGCTACAAGCCTAGCTTAGTACGTTGATATGTTGCCTTCCATGTATGTCTTCCTTGAAGACTTATACAGTACCAATAGGCACAATGCCTTGTTGTACATCAACTAGTATCCAAACTTGTTGATATACATGGAATCCAATTCGGATATCATGACACTTTACCATGATAGGGAGTCGATACCTTGTATCACTTCCTCATACGTAGTCAGTTGGTATACCTCAATAAGATAGACGTCTTTATGAGGTGAGATCAGAAACCCATACCCCAGGTTGTTTTCTGACTCTCTCCGACTACGCAGTTCTTGTGTATTCGAAGATTAATGGTTTAGTTTCATCCTTGATGAACTATTTATCTTCCATTAGGACTCGTTGCCTGGAATAGTATTACTCTGATTTTCATCGAGTTTTACTATCCTCCCACTTACCACTGCATATCGGTATTCCTCTTAGGAAAACCGCATGGCGAGCAACAATCTAATTGTTCTCTTGTGAGATGTATAAGTACTATACTTATGTATCCGTAGGATAACCTATAATTGGCACTTATCCAATTTGGGTTTTAGTTTAGTATCATCCAAACATATGCCTAGCATACCCAAACTATCAGGAATGAGAAACCCGGTTTTTTTCCCTCATATCTAATATGAGATTTGTCAAATAGATTTTATGGAACCTTATTCTAAATAAGTTCTTGCACTGTTTAAAGCTTATCCATTGAAGGAAATGGTAGCTCAGAGTGACTCATGATTAATCTTATCATGGCCAACAAAATTTGGTTAGTCATTGTTCGGACACACCGTCAAACTGACATGTTCCAGGAGGAGTCCTCTTTGAAAGAATACTATACTCTTTCGAGTATATAAGAAACTTATTGCTTAAGTATTTTCATTACGGTCTTACTGTGACGGTATAATACTATAGCCGATCTGTTTGTCTATTTTGTGTCGAAAACTTTAAAAGTTTCCGATTTGTGTTCTAAAAGAAACACATAACCATAACGCGATGCCACATCCGTAAAGGTCACGAAATATTCATATCAACCTCTAGCCTAGCTAGACATGGGCCCACTTGCTTCACTATGAACTAGGGCTAACAGATCAGTGGCATTTACACTTTTACCAAGTAAATAGTGTTATAGGCATATTGCCCAATAAACTAGATTCGTAGACTTTATTTGAATGGAATCAAATCAGTCCGAGTGCCCACTCTTCAAAAGTGTGGATATACGAGTCTTGTTTAATTGTGTCCCAGACAACAATGCCACAATATGTTTCTTCTGATCAAATCAGTTTGAGCTATTTGTTTGTCATTGTAGAGATTTTATTTATACTCAAAATATAAATTTTGTTATTCACATCTAATGTGTTTATCTCAATATCATCTTTATATAATAAAATACTTTAGTGTTCTAGAATATAAAGGTTCACCCGCAGTGGGTTAAACACTGATATAAAGATAATGTTTCTAGTCAAACTAGTTACATTATAACAGTTTCCAAATTTAGGTACACACCCAAGGGTAGTTCCTAAAATTAGGTATCTACTGTTAAAACAGCGACTTTCGTCCCGTTTATAATCAGCAGATTAAATCTCAATTGAGGTCAGTATCCTGCTCATAGCAGATTCTGAACATCAATACATACATTTATGTATCACACTAAGTAATTAAAATCTAATTTCAATACTAGTCATGAACATATTGTTGACAAACATATTTGAAGTCAGAGCCTTGCCCTGTCTTCAATTCTTCATGTCTGCTTTGTCCAAACGGCAATCACGCTTCCGCGATCCCATTTGACACAATTTAAGTAGACATTTTGGGATATGTCATTTATCTTCCTAGAATATTATAATGATTTTGCCTTCGTCCTTTTCCATATTCCAGAAGCCTTTGGCCAAGCCTCGGGTTTCTAGAATATCGAAGTAATGTGCGCCTTGCGCTACTTGCCTAATTGCAAACTTTGACTTTATCTCCTTGAGAATAGTCATTAACTCTCCAAGAGTTTACTATTGCAATTTAGTACTTCTAAAATCTAAAGATAGATTTATGAAGATCCTTCAATTTCAGTATCATACTTTAAGAATCTAATCCTTAGTTATGATAAAGAAATTAAGGAGTCTATATGACAAATATAATGGATTAAGCACTAAATTTATCATTACATGAATATTCCAAATATCATGTTCCACTTATTTGCTTAACTCCAGGCTTAGGCCTAATATGTTATTTTATCAAATAAAGTAACTTATTAGTTTCCAGGACCATCCTGAAACTTTATTCCCAATTTGAAAATTATAGTCGTTTAAATACATTTTCAGCCATGATTATGTTTTAAACACTAATCTTTCATTTATCTTGATTCTAATAGTCCAACTATTTAATCAACGATTTGTGGAACTATTTATTATAATGATTATTATAGTCCAACTATATAATCAAACATAATTTAAATTAATTAACCTCAATTACATTTATTACTATAATCCAATTATAAAATCAACTGTAAATTGAAATTAATTAATTCAAATATATTGATTACTATAATCCAATTATATAATCAACTATAATACAGTCCAACTGCTTTAATTAAAACAACAATTAAATATTAGTCCAACTAATATATTAATTTATTTGACGAATGATATTTATTTTGAGCGTGTATGGCAAGTAATTAAACGAATATTGCAAATTCAATTCTTGCCTCCCATTATTTTTCGGCGATCCTCTAACCCTCTGTTGAGTACTCGGGAAACTGTGTTTCCTAGTGGGCTAGGATCCCGTTAAATATCACACAATCTTGACTTTGGCCAACAAATTGTATGATAATTAACTAGGTAGATCTCTAAGATCGATTGGATCCAATCCAATTCCTAGATCCGATAGGGGGACATCAAAGTCTGAAACATATATCTTATATATGCCAATACATCCAATGTATTACCTAACCTTTTACCTCTAAATCAACTAAGCCTTGGCTTTGGCACAAAAAACTTAGTGATCCCAGTTAAGCGCGACCCATTGACCATGGAAAGCTTCGTAATCAATGTCGATTGACAAGAAGTGGTTTTGACTTTGGCCAACAAACCACAACTTGGACAAGACACCAATATGTAACAAAGCCTTTGTGATTCAAACACATCCTCGACGGAAAAAGGCCTTGACTTTGGCCAACAAACCAATGCCAGTCTCGGATCTTGAGTGAGAATCACTCAATGGAAGGAAAGACGCTTAATATTTTGCGAGGGTTTTTCGAGTGCAAATTGGCAACCAATTTATTATCTTTGTTAAGGACTCATCATCATACACCCTTAAGCATGCATTCTAAACACATAATAAAGCACATATGATAAATAATAATGATATGCGGATGGATACTTTACACATTGATCCTAGATCAAATCTCTCATTTTCTCTCTCCAGCTAGCACATGTATTACTTCTACCCGTTACACTACACTTCTAAAGAAATCTCATTTACATTGAGGGGAATAGGTGAGAAGAGAATACAAAGAATTGAGAGGTAATAAGGCTGGACACGCAGGTCCAATTAATAAATCAAATTTATTACAACAATTTCAAAAATTGTCCCACCCATATAATATCCATCCGATATACATTATTCATGCATCGTAACCATGTATTCACACAAGCATGTTATCAACCAATCTAATCAAATTAATTAATCTGATAATTAGTGACCATCCAATGTTCATACAACGATTTGATTTTGTTCGAGTCAAACTCGTTTTGCGAATAAGTACTTAAAGTACGGATTCTCGAATTAAATTAAACTACATAATTAAATCCAATTTAATATGTATTTAATCCTAATTCATTATTTAATTCCAAATTAAATATTACACTTTATTAATAAACCTTTACGACTTAAACTCCAAATTTAATCGTTACGGGTCTCAAAGCCCGATTAATATCCAATATTAATTTAATTAAAGTCCAATAGGCTTTTAATTAATTTCTTAAGGCGTGGACTTTTGGTCAACTCGGGTCAAACCCAAAAACCAAAATCCAATTCGGGAGTTACCCCATAAGCCCAGAAATCAATTTAGGCCCATTAGTCCCAATTAAACTTTAAAGGTCCATTAAGTCGCATTTGGGCTTTATGGAAGTGGTTTTGGGCCTAATTGGATCAAACCAACTTTTCCTAAACCCAACTTTGTACAACAAAGCCCAATAAGCCCAATAACAACATAACAAGCCCAAATCCAATTTTAAGCCCAACTAATTTAATTCAAAAAATTCCAAATTTCTCAATTAAATTACCCAAAGTGTATAGCATTATTAATTACCCAAATCAAAATTTCCAAAACACCAAAATTTTCTAATTAATCATGCTTATCATCATTGAATCATGTCCAACATAATTTGACAAAAATCAAACCCAATAAACCATGCTTTATTCTCGGCAATTTGGGGAAAATTATGCCCAATTTGAATTCAATCCAATTAAACCAAATTAAACATAAAATCAATATCCCCAACTGATTCTAACTCATCCAATGAATCAAAAATCAAAATTCCAAGACAATTTAGGGTTCAAGTTTTTCGGCCAACACACCAAAATTGGGGAAAATTGTTCCAAACACCTTTTCATCAATTGATCCAATCAATCATCAATTCAACAACATTTAAGCATACTAATTCATCCAATTTCATTAAATCATGCCCAAAATCGTTTTGCCCAATTTTAACCCTAAAATTAATTTCATGCTCAACCTTAGCTCTGATACCATTGTTGGTCTACTCTAAGCTTCCCAAGATCATTGCAAGCAAGAAAATAACATGTGAATACAATCATATGAGGTGCGGAAAACTCACAATGAACAGATTGGATGCATGTGGTGATGAACCAAAATGAACTTCCCTCCTTCATGTTACTCGGCAGTGAGCTACTCAAAGTGTGGATTGCACGGCAGTGGGTGGTTTTCCTCCTCCAAGAATCGGCCATGGGTGATACTCCATGGAAGCTCCAAGCTTGTGTTGATTCTTTGCTCATGAAAACACTTCCCTATCACCTTTGTATATCTCTAATGGTGTGATAGCACTTGTGATTTTCTTTGCCACAAAAATCATCACATCTCTTCTTGCCATTTTCGGTCAAACCAGAAGAAAAACAGAAGAAATATGGCCTTTCGTACGAGAGAGAAGAAGAGGAGCATTTGGCTCTGAAACCATGAAGAGAGAGAGATAAAATAATAAAGTGTATTAGGTTTTATATATTTCCAAAATAATTAACCATTTACCACTTCTTAATTTCAAAAAGACAAGTATTAAATGCTTTCAATCATCTCATATCAACTCACTTCAATGAATCAAATGTCACATCACTCAAAGTGACATGTGATTTGACGCTTGATTTGACTTGCGTGCCGCACTCGAATTCGAAATGCGAACGCGCTCGTAAATAATCTCGGGCTTGGGTTCGCTAATTCCAAATTAATGATTTTTCCGTTGCTACGTAATTAAACGATTACGCCTAGTGAAATCACTATTCACGTCGCTAACAAATTAATTCCAAATTAACTCGTTCGCCCGAATTAAAATCTAATTTTAATTCTGCGTCGAAATCCAATTTCGTTTAATATATCAAATATATTATTTTATCGATTAATTCCAAATTAATCGTTCTCTCTCTTTAATTGATATTTTATCCCAGATAAAATATCTCTGTAATTAATCCCATATTAATTTTCTCTCTCATTATATTAATCCCAGATTAATTAAAGTGCGAGTCATACGTCATCGGTGCATCTTCGAGAAGCGACCCATGATATCCCCGGATATATTGGTAGTAAATCGGGTCGTCGGACTATCCAAACACGTAAGTACCTAGTACTACGTTTATACCGATTCACAAGACAAGGTTGGCTTCTAGTAAAGCGCCATGCCTACCCAATTCTCCAGAAACATGTTTACAGGAATAAGTGATCTATATCAGGCATAATATACGTGGTATTGCGTATGTCGATCCAGTATCGAATGATCACGTGCTAGGCCTGGGGCTGGAATTGTGTCTGCCCCGTACGAAACACATGTCGGATGTCTGGTAACTTGTCTCTATAATCGGATAAACATGACCTAGTCATAATATCAATGATGAATATATAATTTGTATCAGGCGTAGTATACTATGTATTGTGTAATGCGATCCAGTATCGGATGTCACATGCTAGGCTTAGGGCTCGAATTGTGTCTGCCCCGTACGAAGCATATATCGGATCACTAGCAACTAGTCTCTATAATCGGATAATCATGACCTAGTCATATTATCCGGATAGCTGCAGTATTTAAGAGTACTAGTTTTGTATCCTGCGTGATCATCATCTCCATATGACTGAAGTGATACTCCCATCTTGACATCACACCCAATACACTACGATTCTCAGTAAACCCAGCAGAGGCGTACACAAAACCGTTTAAAGCTCCGGATGACCAAAACCAAAGTATACTAATTGTCGCAAGTATTAGCGATGCAAGTCTCAGGTTAAAGACCATATACACCTACGCTGATTCTGATTCTCATAGACACATAGTCATACTACCAATGGGACTCCGAGAGGTCTATCCAGAGCGAAGCTGTTCCCGGTCCAACGGCTAACGGAACCTCCTATCACACTTGCATAAGTATCCAATACTTAAATATATGAGAACTATGCTGTTAAACTTCCATAACGAGCATAAGTGTAATATAATACTAGTCTATTCCGCATTATCGATGTCAAGTCTCGATAATACTACGACTATGGATATTTAATGATTAAACCATTTGTGGACTATCTCATATCTTATTAATCTGATTTAACCATATGGTTTTTATCATTTATATATCCAAGTAATCCAATTACAAAATGATAAAATAGCAATTTCCTTTGTCACATAGTTAATTTTTACAAAAACACCATGTCTTTTACAAATAGTGATGCTATGGGTCATAATTGTCCAACAAATGGCTAAAGAATCCTAATGGATTTTAGCATGGCTATTGGTGAAAATGTTTCCTCATAGTCAATCTCAGGACGTTGAGTGTAACCTTTCACTACCAGTCAAGCTTTAAAGGTTTCCACCTTTCCATCGAGCCATCGCTTCCTTTTATTAAGACATTTACAACCAATAGGTATAACTTCTTCAAAAAGTTCAACTAAGTCCCAGACTTGATTGAAATACATAGAATCCATTTCGAATTTCATGGCTTCATGCCATTTTCCTGAATCGATATCCAATATCGCTTCTTTATACGTAGTCTTCCTCCAATATGAGAACATCAAGACTCGCATCAGATGTTAAAAATAGTCTCTCATGAGGCATTGATATTCTATTCGACTTACATAGAACTTGTATTGTAGATTCTTCACCTAATTGGATTTATTGTTCCGTCTCAGGTTCCATAATTTTGGGATCAAATTCATCAAGTTCAATCTTTCTACAATTCCCACTTTTGCTCAAAAATTCATTTTTTCAGAAAAGTAGCAAAGCGAACAACAAATATATTTCGTTACTCAGAATCATAGAATTGATATCCTAAATAATTTTTAGGATATCCAACGAACATATATTCATACCTCATGGGTGATAGTTTATCTCGCTACACAACTCTAATGTATGTAAGACAACCTCAAATCTTTAAATATCCAAGACTTGGATTTCTACCATATCAAATATGATTCCAAGCTCACAAGTTGGTTTCCCTATCACCTTCGCAAGACTCAAATGGTCTGCTAGCACTTTTGATTTTTGCCACAAAAATCACTCTTTGCTTCTCCTTCATTCTCGGTAGATGACAGAAAATAGAAGAAGAAATTGGTCATAGACCGTGTGAGAGAGATGAAGTTTTGGCTTCAAAACCGTGAGCCTTGAGGAAAGAGAGAGAGATGGAAAATGTGTATATATTAATTGATTTCCAAAATCAATTAAACATATACCAAATATTTGATTTTCAAAAAGTCAAACAAGTACAAGCATTAAAGTTTATCCATCTACCACCATCAATCAATCAAGTGACAAGTTGTCACATCACTCAAAGTGACATGTGATTTGACGCTTGATGTGACTAATGATTTGACACTTGATGTGACTTGCGTGCCGCACTCAAATTCGAAATGCGAATGCGCTAGCAAATAATTCCGGGCTCGGGTTTTCTAATTCTAAATTAACGAATTTTCCGTTCCGACGCAATTAAATGATTATGCCTAGCGAAATCACTAGTCACGTCGCTAACAAATTAATTCTAAATTAACTCGTTCGTCCGAATTAAAATCTAATTTTAATACCGCGTCGAAATCCAATTTCCTATAATATATGGAATATATTATTTTATCAATTAATTCCAAATTAATCGTTATCTCTCTTTAAATAATATTTTATCCTAGATAAAATATCTCCGTAATTAATCCTAGATTAATTTTCTCTCTCATTCTATTAATCTCAGATTAATAAAGTGTGAGTTATACGTCATCGGTGAATCTTCGGGAAGCGACCCATGAGATCCCCGGATATGTTGACAGTAAATTCGGTCGTCAGACTATCCGAACACGTACGTACCTAGTACTATGTTTGTACCGGATTACAAGACAAGGTTGGCTTCTAGCAAAGCGCCATGCCTACCCAATTCTCCAGAAATATCCTTACAGTAATATGTGATCTATATCAGGCGTAGTATACGTAGTATTGCGTATATCGATCCATTATCAGATGTCACGTGCTAGACCTGGGGCTGGAAATGTGTCTGCCACGTACGAAGCACATATCGGATCTCTGGTAACTAGTCTCTATAATCGGATATACATGACCTAGTCATAATATCTCGATAGCTGCAGCATTTAAGAGAACCAGTCCTGTATCCTACGTGACCATCATCTCCACTATGACTGGAGTGATACTTCCGTCTCGACATCACACCCAACACACTACGATTCTCAATATACCCAGCAGAGGCGTACACAGAACCTGTTAAAGCCCTGGACGACCTAAAACCAAAGTATATTGATTGTCGCAAGTACTAGCGGTGCAAGTCTCAGGTTAAGACCAAATATACCTACCCTGATTTCGGACTTCCATAGACACATAGTCATACTACCAATGGAATTCCGAGGGGTCTATCCAGAGCGAAGCTGTTTTCCGTACCATCGGTAAAACACAACCTCCTATTACACTTGCATGAGTATCATATACCCAAATATATGATAACTATGTTGTCATGGCCTCACAACGCGCACAAGTGTAATACTAGTCTTTTACGCATTATCGATGTCCAATCTCGATAATACTCTGACTATGGATCTTTAATGATTAAACCATCATGGATTGATACTGTCTCATATCATCTCAATCCAGGAACTAATCATAAGGACCTCTTATCATTTATACATCTTGGTGATCTAATCACAAATGATAAGAGAGCATTTTCCTTTGTCACATAGTTAATTTGTACAACAACACCATGATTTGTACAAATAGTGACGTTATGGGTCATAACTATCCAACAATCTCCCACTTGGCCTATAGCCAGTCACTCAAGTGTCCTACACCCGAACTATGTACGGTTCGCTCAAATTACTGAGAAAAGACTTCCGTCTGCGGATTTGCATGACTATCATCTGATGCGATTTATTCGATCATCACATCACCGCGATGTATGATCCGAACGAATCAGATGAATATCGAAGTATATATATGGATCGTTGATGAGACCCTTAATTCTTTAGCCTGCGCTGTAGCCTAGCTCAGCTGCTAACATAACTATATCTAATCTAATTAGATTTATTATCGACCCAAATGGCTTCTTTTGCTGCCTCAGCTGCATCAATAATCCACTTGTGTTGTTTATTCGGTAACAGTATCTTGCTTGGAAGATTTCCAGCTCACTGTTCCGATATTCAAACTTTATAGTACCGTTGTTACGACTTATAATCATTTTTATCGGTTAGGAAACTTGCAGCAGTTATCCCAGTCACTTCAAGTTCTCCTTCTCCATAGTTTAAGACAACATCCTTAGTTCATCTAGGATACTAAAGGATGTTCTTAACATCAATCCAGTGACTATCACTTGGATTGGCCTGATTGTGAATCCATATGCTAAAAGCATATGAGACATCAGGTCACGTACATTTTTCAATGTACGAGTTCTTAGTGTTGGATAATATGACCCATAGCGTCACTATTTGTACAGATCATGGTGTTGTTGTACAAATTAACTATGTGACAAAGGAAATTGCACTCTTATCATTTGTGATTAGATCACCTTAGATGAATAAATGATTAGAGGTCCCTATGATTTATTCCTGGACTGAGAATGATATGAGACAGTATCAGTTCACGAAGGATTAATCATTAAATATCCCTAGCCGGAGTATTATCGAGACAGGACATCGATAATGCGGAATAGGCTAGTATTGCACTTGTGCGCGTTGTGAGGGCACAACGGCATAGTTCTCATATATTTAAGTATTGGATACTTATGCAAGTGCGATAGGAGGTTGTGTTTCACCGATGGTACGGGAAACAGCTTCGCTCTGGATAGACCCCTCGGAATCCCATTGGTATTATGACTATGTGTCTATGGGAGTCCGACATCAGGGTAGATGTATTTGGTCCTAACTTGAGACTTGCACCGCTAATGCTTACGACAATCAATATACTTTAGTTGAGGTCGTCTAGGACTCTAACCGGTTCTGTGTACGCCAACTGCTGGGTATATTGAGAATCGTAGAGTATTGGGTGTGATGTCAAGACGGAAGTATCACTTCAGTCATAGTGGAGATGATGTCACGCAGGATACGGTATTAGTGCTCTTAAGTGTTGCGCAACCATCGGGATTTATGACTAGGTCATGCATATCCGATTATAGAGACTAGTTACCAGACATCCGACATGTGCTTCAGACGGGGCAGACACTTATCCAGCCCCAGCCCTAGCACGTGACTATCCGATACTGGGCCGATATATACATAATACTTGGTATACTACGCTTGATACAGATCTTAAATATTATTAGATGGATATGACCATAGAATTTGGTAGACTTCGTGCTTTGCTAGAAGCCGATCGTGTCTCGTAAATCGGTAGAACGTAGTACTTGGTACGTACGTGATTCGGATACTCCGACGACCGTATTTACTACCGAATTATCCGGGGATCTCATGGGTCGCTTCCCAAAGATTCACCGATGACGTATGACTTGCACTTTTATTAATCTGGGATTAATATGATGAGAGAGAAAATTAATCTGGGATTAATTGCGGAGATATTTTATCTGGGATAAAATATCAATTTAAAGAGAGAGAATGATTAATTTGGAATTAATCGAGGAATTAATATATTTGATATATTAAACGAAATTGGATTTCGACGCGGAATTAAAATTAGATTTTAATTCGGGCGAGCGAATTAATTTAGAATTAATTCGTTAGCGACGTGAATAGTGATTTCGCTAGGCGTAATCATTTAATTACGACGCGACGGAAAATTCGTTAATTTAGAATTAGCGAATCCGAGCCCGAGATTATTTGCGAGCGCTTCCGTATTTCGAATTCGAGCGCGGCTCATCAAATCAAGCGTCAAATCTCTAGTCGCATCTAGCGTCACATCAAGCGTCAAATCATGTCACTTTGAGTGATGTGACAATTGATTAGATTGATTGATTGATTGACTTATATGACTTAAGTGATGTGTGGGTTGGCATTAAAGCCAAATGTGTAGGAAATGAATTTGAATTTCATTTCATGTGTATTAGATACACACATTACACACAAAATACGCATCTCACGTTTCCCTCCTCCTCTCTTCTCTCTTCTTCTCTTCTCCTTCTTCCTCTCTTCACGCATTTTCTGTCTGTTTTTGGCTAGGCAAAAACAGTGAGCAGTAAAGGGAAGCAAGTGCGTTTTGATGCAAAACAAGTGCTAGCACACTCTGAGATCAATGCGAAGGTGATAAGGAAGTCCCCCATGAGCCGGAACGTTTTGATGAAGCTTGGAGCTCGTTTTTGATGTTCAAAATGGCGCAAAACAGAAGCCAAAACTGCTGCAGTGGGCGTACATGAGCAGAGGGCAGTGAGCAGAATTTCAGTTCGTTTTTGTTCTCTCAACCGCTCGATGTAAGTATTCCGCAACTTCGTCGTTGTATTCGCTTGTGTTTCATGCTTAGATTTGATCTTGGGACCTATAGAAAATCCAACAATGGCATCAAGAGCTTGGGTTAAAAGCATGAAAATGTTAGGGCTAAAATTTGGGCAAATTTGATTTTGAGCATGATTAATGAAATTGGATTGATTAGTATGCTTAAATGTGTTATTATTGAGGATTGATTGGATCAATTTGTTGAAATAATGTTTGGAATATTTTTCCCCAAATTTATCACCTTGGCCGAATTTAACAATTAATTTAATGTCTTGGGATTTTTGATTTTTGACAATTGGATGTGTTGGAAATCATTCGGGATGATGATTTAACGATGATTGCGGAATCAATTGGATTGAATTCGATTCGGACGTAAAATCCCCAAATTGCCAAGTATGTTATTTAGCATGAAATTGGGTAAAATGAATTTGAGCATGTAATTATGAAATTGGATGATTAAGTATGCTTGAATATGTTTTAATTGATAATTGATTGGATCAATTTGATGAAATTATGTTTGGAACAATTTCCCCAAAATGCTTGTGTTGGCTGAATTGATGAAGTGCCCTTATTGTCTTGGTATTTTGTTTTTTGATTCATTGGATGACTTGAAAACATTGGGGATGTTGATTTAATGTTGATTTGGATTCAATTGGATTGGGTTTAAAGTTGGACATTAAAATCCCCTTTGGCCGAGACTTAATGTAGCATGTATATGGGTTTGATTTTAATCAAAATATGTTGGACATATGATGATGAATATGATGTGAATGAATTGAGCATGATTAGTTAGCCTATTTGTGTTTTAGAATGTTAATTATGGTGATTAATCATGATATACACTTTAGGTAATTAAATTGCGAAATTGGATTTGTGTAATTTAATTAATTGGGCTAATTTTGGAAATTGAGCTTGAATTGTTGTTATTGGGCTTATTGGGCTTTGTTGTACAAAGTTGGGTTAAGGAAAATTGGATTGGATCCAATTGGGCCAAAACCACTTCCATAAAGCCCAAATGCAACATAATGGACCTTTGTAATTTAATTGGGCCTAATGGACCAAAATTAATTTAAAGGCTTATGGGGTAAATCCCGATTGGACTTTGGTTGCGGGTTTGACCCGAGTTGACCAAAAGTCCACGCCTTAAGAAATTAATTAAAAGCCCATTGGACTTTAATTAAGTTGACGTTGGACGTTGATCGGGCTTTGAGACCCGTAACAATTAATTTGGAATTTAATTCGTAAAAGGTTTATTAATAAAGTGTGATATTTAATTTGGAATTAAATAGTGAATTAGAATTAAATACAAATTGAATTGGATTTAATTGTGTAGTTTAATTTAATTCGGGAATTCGTACTTTAAGTACTTATTCGCAAAAACGAGTTTGACTCGAACAAAATCAAATCGTTGTTTGAACATTGGATGATCACATAATTATCAGATTAATTAATTTGATTAGATTGATTGATAGCATGCTTATGTGAGTGAATACATGGTTGTGATGCATGAATAATGTATTTCGGATGGATATTAGATGGGTGGGGCAATTTTAGAAATTGTTGTAATAAATTTGATTTATTAATTGGACCTGCGTGTCCAGCCTTATCACCTCTATTCTTTGTATTCTCTTCTCACCTATTCCCCTCAATGTAAATGAGGTTTCTTTAGAAGTGTAGTGTAACGGGTAGAAGAAATATTGTGCTAGCGGGAGAGAAAAGTGAGAGATTTGATCTAGGATCAATGTGTAAAATATCCATCCGCATATCATTATTATTTTATCATATGCGCTTTATTATGTGTTTAGAATGCATGTTTAAGGGTGTATGATGATGAGACCTTAACAAAGATAATAATTTGGTTGCTAATTTGCACACGAAAAACCATCATCAAATATCATGCGTTTTTCCTTCCATTGAGTGGTTCTTGCTCAAGATCCTAGATTGGCATGGGTTGTTGGCCAAAGTCAAGCCCTTGTCCGTCGAAGATGTGTTTGAATCACGAGGCTCTGTTCCATATTGGTGTCTTGTCCAAGTTGTGGTTTGTTGGCCAAAGTCAAGACCACTTCTTGTCCATCGACATTGATTACGAAGCTTCCATGTCAATGGGTCCGCGCTTGACTGGGATCATTAGGTTTTTGTGCCAAAGCCAAGGCCTAGTTGATTCAGAGAAAAAGGTTAGGTAATACATTGGATGTATTGGCATATATAAGATATATGTTTCGGACTTGGATGTCCCCCTACCGGATCTAGGAATTGGATTGGATCCAATCGATCTTAGAGATCTACCTAGTTAATTATCATACAATTTGTTGGCCAAAGTCAAGATTGTGTGATATTTAACGGGATCCTAGCCCACTAGGAAACACGGTTTCCCGAGTACTCGACAGAGGGTTAGAGGCTCGCTGAAAAATAGTGGGAGGCAAGAATTGAATTTGCAATACTCGTTCAATTACTCGCCATACGCGCTCATTTAAATTATTTCGTCGTTAGATTAAATGTTAGTTGGACTAATATTTAAATTGTTGTTTTATTTAACAGTTGGACTGTATTATAGTTGATTATATATAATTGGATTATATTAATCAATATATTTGAATTAATTAATTTCAGTTTACAGTTGATTTTATAATTGGATTATAGTAATCAATGTAATTGAGGTTAATTAATTTAGATTATATTTGATTATATAGTTGGACTATTATAATCATTATAATAAATAGTACCACAAATCTTGATTAAATAGTTGGACTATTAGAATCAAGATAGAAATGAAAGATTAGTGTTTAAGACATAATCCTGGGTGAAAATGTATTTAAACGACTTTAATTTTCAAATCGGAATAATTTTCAGGATGGTCCTGGAAACTAATTAGTTATTTTATTTGATAAAATAATATTATGCCTAAGTCCGAATTAAGCAAATAGTAGAGCATAATCTTTGGAAGATTATGTAATGATAACTTTAGTGCTTAATCCATAATACTTGTCATATAGACTCCTTAATTTCTTAATCAGAATAAGGATTAGATTCTTAAAGTATGATATTGAAATTGAAGGATATTCAAAGATTAGATCTTGGAAGTACTTTTAAAATTGCAATAAATAATTCTTGGAGAATTAAAGACTATTCTCAAGGAGATAAAGTCAAAATTTGCAATTAGGCAAGTAGTGCAAGGCACCCTTACTTCAATATTCTGGAAACCCGAGGCTTGGTCAAAGGCAACTGGAATATTGAAAATGACAAAGGCAAAATCATTATAGTCTTCTTGGAAGATAAATGGCATATCCCAAAATGTCTGCACAATTGTGGCAAACGGAATCGCGAAGCGTGACTGTCGTTTGGACAAAGCAGACATGAAGGAATTGAAGACGAGCAAGGCTCTGACTTCAAATATGTTTGTCAAAATTATGTTCATTACTAGTATTAAAATTGGATTTTAGATACTTAATATGGTACAAATAAATATATATTGATGTTCAGAATCTGCTATGAGCAGGATTAGAGAACTGTTATATGTAACTAGTTTGACTAGATACATTATCTCTTATCAGTGTTTAACCCACTGCGGGTGAGCCTTTATATTTTAGAACACTAAAGTGTTTTTATTATATAAGGATGATATTGAGATAAACACATTAGATGTGAATAACAGAATTTATATTTTGAATATAAATAATCTCAAATATATATATAATGACAAACAAAAAGCTCAAAATGATTTGATCAGAAGAAACTAATTATGGCATTGTTGTCTGGGACACAATCGAACAAGACTCGTATATCCACACTTTCGAAGATGGGTACTCGGACTGTTTTGATTCCAATCAAATAAAGTCTACGAATCTAGTTTATTGGGCAATGTGCCTAAAACACTATTTACTTGGTAAAAGTGTAAAATGCCATCGATCTATTAGCCCTTGTTCATATTGAAACAAGTGGGCCCATGTCTAGCTAGACTAGATATAGATATGAATATTTCGTGACCTATACGGATGTGGCATCGCGTAATGGTTGTGTGTTTCTTTTGAAGAACACAAATCGGAACTTTTAGAGTTTCGACACGAAATAGACAAATAGATCGACTATAGTGTTATAACCGTCACGGTAAGACCGTAATGGAAAATACTTAAGCAATAAGTTTCTTATATACTTGAAAGAGTATAGTATTCTTTCAAATGAGGACTCCTCCCGGAACACGTCAAAGTGACGGTGTGTCCGAACAGAGTAACCGGATTTTGTTGGACATGATTAGGTTAATCATGAGTCGCTCTGAGCTACCATTTCCTTCAACAACGGATAAGTTTTAACAGTGCAATAACTTATTTAGAATAAGGTTCCATAATAATCTGTTTGACAGATTACATATTAGATATGAACGGGAAAGAAACCGGGTTTCTCATTCCTGACCATTTGGGATGCTAGGCATATGTTTGGATGATACCAAACTAGAACCCAAATTGGATAAGTGTCAATTGTAGGCTATCCTAGGGATACCATAAGTATTGTATTTATACATCTCACCAGAGAACAATTAGATTGTTGCTCACCATGCAGTTTTCCTGAGAGGAATACAGACATGCAGTGGTAAGTGGGAGGATAGTAAAACTCGATGAAAATCGGAGTAATACTATTCAAGGCACCTATTCCTAATGGAACATAAATAGTTCATCAAGGATGAAACTATTCCATTAATCTTCGAGTACACAAGAACCACGTAGATCGGAGAGAGTCAGAAAACAACCTAGGGTATGGGTTTCTGATCTCACCTCATAAAGATGTTAATCTTTTAAGGTATACCAACTGATTACGTATGAGGTAGTGATACATGGTATCGACTCCCTATTATGACAAAGTGTCATGAGTCCGAAATGGATTCCATGTATATCAACAAGTTTGGATACTAGTTGATGTACCATAAGACATTGTGCCTATTGGTACTTTATAAGTCTTCGAGGAAGACATACATGGAAGGCAACATACCAACGTACTAAGCTAGGCTTGTAAAGAAAAGGTAGAGTTATCAATATTGTGTTGATTCCGACGAAACCTTTTACATGTTGCCATTGTAAATCCATTTGGATAATGCTTGCTAAAGCTGTGTATTTCATTTATGAAATATGACAGCTTAACGGAAAATCGCTTTCCTGAAAAGGAAACCTTTCGGAGGATGTTTATAACATCTTGTCGGTTTTGTCGTACCATAACAAGCAAACAAGGTTTGCAGGTTATTCAATCCATGTTTGGATTGAAGCAAGCATAGGTTCTAGGAATTATCGTTTTGATGTAATCATAAAGGAGTATGATTTAATTCAAAACAATATGATTCTTGTGTATATAAAAGGGTTAGTGGGAGTGCACTGACATGAATGTCATGTAAGATAATGATAATATGTCATTTCTTGGAAATGATATTCCCATAAAATAATCGGTGAAAGCTTGGCTTTCCTGATAACGACTATGAGTCGTAACAAAGGTACTATACAATAGTATAACGGTACAGTGAGCTGGAAATCTTCCAAGAAAGATACTGTTGCCGGATAAACAACAAATGCGGATTATTGCTGCAGCTGAGGCAGCAATAGAAGCCATTTGGATCGATAATAAATCTAATTAGATTAGATATAGTTCTGTTAGCGGCTGAGCTAGGCGTCAGCACAGGCTAAGGAATTAAAGGTCTCATCGACGATCCAGATATATACTTCTATATCATCTGATTCGTTCGGATCATACATCGTGGCGATGTGATGATCGTGTAAATCGCGTCAGACAATAATCATGCAAATCCGCTGACGAAAATCTTTTCTCAACAATTTGAGCGAACCGTACATAGTTCGGGTGTTAGACACTCGAGTGACTGGCTATGTGCCAAGTGGGAGATTGTTGGATAATATGACCCATAGCGTCACTATTTGTACAGATCATGGTGTTGTTGTACAAATTAACTATGTGACAAAGGAAATTGCACTCTTATCATTTGTGATTAGATCACCTTAGATGAATAAATGATTAGAGGTCCCTATGATTTATTCCTGGACGGAGAATGATATGAGACAGTATCAGTTCATGAAGGATTAATCATTAAATATCCCTAGCCGGAGTATTATCGAGACAGGACATCGATAATGCGGAATAGGCTAGTATTGCACTTGTGCGCGTATTGAGGGCACAACGGCATAGTTCTCATATATTTAAGTATTGGATACTTATGCAAGTGCGATAGGAGGTTGTGTTTCACCGATGGTACGGGAAACAGCTTCGCTCTGGATAGACCCCTCGGAATCCCATTGGTATTATGACTATGTGTCTATGGGAGTCCGACATCAGGGTAGGTGTATTTGGTCTTAACCTGAGACTTGCACCGCTAATGCTTACGACAATCAATATACTTTAGTTGAGGTCGTCTAGGACTCTAACTGGATCTATGTACGCCAACTGCTGGGTATATTGAGAATCGTAGAGTATTGGGTGTGATGTCAAGACGGAAGTATCACTTCAGTCATAGTGGAGATGATGTCACGCAGGATACGGTATTAGTGCTCTTAAGTGTTGCGCAACCATCGGGATATTATGACTAGGTCATGCATATCCGATTATAGAGACTAGTTACCAGACATCCGACATGTGCTTCAGACGGGGCAGACACTTATCCAGCCCCAGCCCTAGCACGTGACTATCCGATACTGGGCCGATATATACATAATACTTGGTATACTACGCTTGATACAGATCTTAAATATTCTTAGATGGATATGACCGGAGAATTGGGTAGACTTCGTGCTTTGCTAGAAGCCGATCGTGTCTCGTAAATCGGTAGAACGTAGTACTTGGTACGTACGTGATTCGGATACTCCGACGACCGTATTTACTACCGAATTATCCGGGGATCTCATGGGTCCCTTCCCAAAGATTCACCGATGACGTATGACTCGCACTTTTATTAATCTGGGATTAATATGATGAGAGAGAAAATTAATCTGGGATTAATTGCGGAGATATTTTATCTGGGATAAAATATCAATTTAAAGAGAGAGAATGATTAATTTGGAATTAATCGAGGAATTAATATATTTGATATATTAAACGAAATTGGATTTCGACGCGGAATTAAAATTAGATTTTAATTCGGGCGAGCGAATTAATTTAGAATTAATTCGTTAGCGACGTGAATAGTGATTTCGCTAGGCGTAATCATTTAATTACGACGCGACGGAAAATTCGTTAATTTAGAATTAGCGAATCCGAGCCCGAGATTATTTGTGAGCGCATTCGTATTTCGAATTCGAGCGCGGCTCATCAAATCAAGCGTCAAATCGCTAGTCGCATCTAGCGTCACATCAAGCGTCAAATCATGTCACTTTGAGTGATGTGACAATTGATTAGATTGATTGATTGAGTTGACTTGATATGACTTAAGTGATGTGTGTGGTTGGCATTTAAAGCCAAATGTGTAGGAAATGAATTTGAATTTCATTTCATGTGTATTAGATACACACATTACACACAAAATACGCATCTCACTTTTCCCTCCTCTCTTTCTTCTTCTCCTTCTTCCTCTCTTCACGAATTTTCTGTTCTGTTTTGGCTAGGCAAAAACAGTGAGCAGTAAAGGGAAGCAAGTGCGTTTTTGATGCAAAAACAAGAGTGCTAGCACACTCCGAGATCAATGCGAAGGTGATAGGGAAGTCCCTCCATGAGCCGGGAACGTTTTGATGAAGCTTGGATCTCGTTTTTGATGTTCAAAATGGCGCAAAACAGAAGCCAAAACTGCTGCAGTGGGCGCACATGAGCAGAGGGCAGTGAGCAGAATTTCAGTTCGTTTTTGTTGCCAAATCGTCTCTCAACCGCTCGATGTAAGTATTCCGCAACTTCGTCATTGTATTCGCTTGTGTTTCATGCTTAGATTTGATCTTGGGACCTATAGAAAATCCAACACTTAGAGAGTATTAACAACCTTTAGATCTATCCCAGTAGATCTTTATTCCTAGAGTAAAGTTTGTTTCTCCCAAGAATTCTACGGAGAATTTTCATGAAAGCCAAGCTTTCACCGATTGTTATTATGGGAATATCATTTCCAAGAAATGACATATTATCATTATTTATAGGACATTCACTTTCAGTGCGCTCCCACTAACCTCCTTTTATACAAAAGAATCTTTTTCGTTTCGAATTAAATCACATTCCATTGTGATTACATCAAAACGATAATTCCAAGAATGCTATGCTTGCTTCAATCCATCAATGGATCGAATAACCTGCAAACTTTGTTTGCTAGTTTTGGTACGACAAAACCGTCAGGATGTTGTAAGCATCCTCCAAAGGGTTTCCGTTAAGGAAAGCGGTTTTGGCATTCAACTGACATATTTCATAAATGAAACATGCAACATCAGCAAGCATTATCCAAATGGATTTACCTTGGCAACAGGTAAAAGGTTTCGTCGTAATCGACACAATATTGATAACGATACCTTTTCGCTACAAGCCTAGCTTAGTACGTTGGTATGTTGCCATCCATATATGTCTTCATTGAAGACTTATATAGTACCAATAAGCACAATGCCTTGCGATACATCAACTAGTATCCAAACATAGTTGATATACATGGAATCCATTTCGGATGCATGGCACTTTGCCATAATAGGGAGTGGATACCTTGTATCACTTCCTCTTACGTAGTCAGTTGGTATTCCTCAATAAGACTGACATCTTTATAAGGAGAGATCAGAAACCTATACCCCAGGTTATTTTCTGACTCTCTCCGACTTACGCGGTTCTTGTGTATTCGAAGATTAATGGTATAGTTTCATCATTGATGAACTATTTGTGTTCCATTAAGGAATAGGTGCCTGGAATAGTATTACTCTGATTTTCATCGAGTTTTACTTTCCTCCCACTTACCACTGCATATAGGTATTCCTCTTAGGAAAACCGTATGGTGAGCAACAATTACATTGTTCTCTAGTGAGTTGTATAAGTACTATACTTTGGTATCCCTAGGATAACCAACAATTAGGCAATTATCCAATTTGGGTTTTAGTTTGGCATCATCCAAACCTATGCCTAGCATACCCAAATCATCAGGAATGAGAAAACCCGGTTTCTTTCCTGAATTCTGTCAAACAGATTTTTATGGAACCTTATTCAAAATAAGTTTTGCACTGTTTTATGCATATCCGTTGAAGGAAATGGTAGCTCAGAGCGACTCATGATTAACCTTATCATGTCTAACAAAATTCGGTTAGTCTGTTCAGACACACCGTCAAATTGATGTGTTCCGGGAGGAGTCCTCATTGAAAGAATACTATACTCTTTCAAGTATATTATAAACTTATTGCTTAAGTATTTTCATCATGGTCTAACCGTGACGGTTTAATACTTTAGCTGATCTGTTTGTCTATTTCGTGTCGAAACTTTAAAAGTTTCGATTTGTGTTTCAAAAGAAACACATAACCATAATGCGATGCCACATCCGTATAGGTCACGAAACATTCATATCTACCTCTAGCCTAGCTAGAAATGGGCCCACTTGCTTCACTATGAACTAGGGCTAACAGATCGGTGGCATTTATACTTTTTACCAAGTAAATTGTGTTTTAGGCACTTTGCCTAATAAACTAGATTCGTAGACTTTATTTGATTGGAATCAAATTAGTCCTAGTACCTACTCTTCAAAAGTGTGGATATACGAGTCTTGTTTAATTGTGTACCATACAACAATGCCACTTTTAAGTCTCAACTGATTAAATCAGTTTGAGCTAATTGTTTGTCATTTTGTACATTTGAGATTTATTTATATTCAAAATATAAATATTGTTATTCACATCTAATGTGTTTATCTCAATATCATCTTTATATAATAAAACACTTTAGTGTTCTAGAATATAAAGGTATATCCGTAACAGATTAAACCCTGACATAGAGATAATATTCCTAGTCAAACTAGTTATATTTTAACAGTTTCTAATTTAAGTACACACCCGAAGGGTAGTTCCTAAACTTAGGTATCTACGGTTAAAACATCGACTTTCGTCCCGTTTCCGACTCGCAGATAAATCTCATCTGAAGTCAGTATCCTGCGTACAACAGATTCTACACAACAGTACATATTTATGTACCACACTAAGTATTTAAAATCAAATTTTAATACTAGTAGTTGACCGGTGTAAACACACACGTATAACGCAAGCGCACGTATCGTTCAAGTAGTATAAAAATATCGATCCCACGAGGACTTAATTCCTACTATTGTTATTAATTGTTGATACTATTTATTTACAAATATATAATTGAGGGAGAAGGGAATTGATTGCTTGCATGATTTGATTTGTAGATTTGCTAAATAAATAAATAAAAAGAAAAAAGAAAATACTAAGGAAAATAAAAGACTCAAAGATCTACGGTTGTGAATCTTTCTAATATCTTTAAAATGATGAAGTGATTATTTTATCTATGTGTAATAAATCAGTTTACTAACCTGGAACACGAATTTATGCGAAAGCATCTGTCGATGGTCAGACGCAAATACCCAGTTTAACCCAATTGAATCATATGTCTATGTCAATTAAATTACCCTGATTCATTAAGTTTAAGTTCCAATTATGGCTACCCCCGCGCGACAGGTATATGTCTATCCTGTAAGGAAATCTATTAAAGGGTTATCTATCCTCAAAGAAGATCGTGGGCTATTAAGTCAAAGGTTGAAACCTAAAATCCATATATCTAGTTCATTTTAGATTTACCATATCAATCTTATTGGTGATCAAACAATAACAAGCATTAAGCTTAAGACGTAATAAGTAAACCTTTAAATTACTCAAACTATAAAATAACCTCTTATAAACCGGTGAAATTAGATTTTATCACAACCCTAGAAAACTAACTTTAGTTACAACATATAATTAGGACAAGTAAAAAAAGACATAAAAAAGTAAATGCAGAAAAATAAATAAAATGCTAAGGTAAAAGGAATTAACTTCTACTATTTACTATTTAGATATCTCCCACAATATAATATATGTACTTGTGATAATTTTACCAACCAGCCATATAGGTGGTAACCTGATTAAGTCAAATTAAGTTCAACCAGCCATTAAGGCGGTAATATTTGTTAATAAACCAGCCATAAAGGCGGAACAAAAATAAACCAGCCATAAAGGCGGAACCAAAATAAACCAGCCATAAAGGCGGAAAGAAAATTTAATTACCAACCGACCAGTATGGCGGTATCCTCATTAACTCAGGTTTAACCAGATTAAATTGAATAACCAAGCGACCAGTTTGGCGGTATCCTCATTTAGTCAGGTTTTAGATAGTTTATATATTATATTTAAGGGAGATAAATCTAAATAGCAATAGTAAAAGAATTACATTTTTACCGTAGCAGGGAAAAGTTACCTCCTCATAGTAAAACGGTAAAAGTAAAAATAAATTACTATTAAAAAAAATAGAATTACTATTACTATTTCAGAACGTAATTAAAACTAATTACAAAACTGAAAATAAAAGAAACTAAGAAGAAAACTCCCTATTTACATCAAAGGATTTCAAGAAAAAGATCCATTTGAAACTGAAAATTCGAGCTGAATTTATAGGGTCGGGTAAGGGGTGCGCGTCGCGCCGCGCAAGCATTGCGCGCGTCTCGACACACTGACATGGCACTCTCTGATTCGTTCCTCAAATTCTTATTTGACACGTGGCAGAGGGGCTGAAGCGATAAGGTGACACGTGGCAAGGCGGCTGGCTGATGTCGGCTCGTTGAAATTTTGACATGTGGCATGCGGCGCACGTTAGCAGATCGCTTGTGATGATGACACGTGGCACGACGCACGTTAGCAGATTCAAACTTCTCAAACTCTGACTTGTGGACCCGGCGCACGTTAGCAGCTCTCGGTGCATGTTAGGCGTCGCAACGCGCAAAATTACCAAAAATGCCCTTTTTGCCAATTTTCATAGTTTTGCTCCAAATCACCTCCAGAATGTCTTGAAACTTTATTTATCTAGAAAATAACACAAAACACATCAAAATATTCACAAAACTCAAGAAACTATACAAAATATTAATGATACATTTACCACTAATCACACCCCCAAACCTAACATTTTGCTAGTCCTCGAGCAAAATAAAATAACATAATAAAATTTAACTAAGCCAATTTCATAGGGATCACGGTTGCATTTAGCATATGTAACAAGCCTTTAAACCCCTAGGTGTCCCTAGTGGACGAGTTGTAGTCTTGTGAGGTTTTATAGCAATGATACCCACAAACATTTTATAAAAGTAAAAAGGTAGTAAAACTAATGCACACAAAAGTAAAAAGACAAGAGAAAAGAGAATAAAGAAGATAGTGACTAATTAGGTGAAACTTCTACTCTAAGTTACTAGTTGTTTTCTTTCTTTCTAAATTACTGAATAAGTAAATTCTCCGATTATATTTACCATTCTCTATATACACAGCGAAGAAAATATTATATAACTCATTTTTGCCCACAACAGTCATAAGTGCAGTTGATAAGAGAGTAATATTTTTGTCCTAAAGATTTATCAGAATTTACACCTTTTTGCAGCAATGGAATAAATTTTCTGATTTTTCTGATTTTTTCTTTGATTTTTTTTTTTATCTATTTTTTATTTATATACAATATCTTCCATCTATGTAGCGAGATTTGGGTAGGTGGCTCCCAAACCAGTTGGTTTAAGGCACCAGGTGTTAAGACACCCTTACGGACTTAATTACTCAGACTTCAGATATATATATATATATATATATATATATATATATATATATATATATATATATTTGTAGCATCTTTGATCCATGTAGCGAGCTTTGGGCCAGTGACTCCCAAACCAATTGGTTTTAGGGCACTAGGTGTTAAAACACCCTTACAGACTTAATAACTCGGATCTCAGTGTTTTTTTTTCTCCATTGCTTTTTGAGATGCTTCCTCCAATTAAACTAGAGCACTGAATATTAAAAACTTTTCAATTTTAGCTCATGTCTGTATGTTACTATGCATGTTGATAATACCTGCCAACTGAGCATATGAAGATCCGTTTTAGTCAATTTATGGAGAATTCACAAATTAAATAATTCAAAAGGAAATAAACAAAAATTAACTTGTTTCATAAATGGTTTAAGATAAGTCTCAGAAGTGAAAACTCCTTACTCAGCCATCTCTTACCAATTTCATCTCTTTAGTAAAAAAAAAATACAAAAACGCAAATTTTTTTTGTAATTTTTGAAAAATTTTCAATTTTTTTGTATTTTTCGAAAAAAAATTGGATTAAAAATAAAAACAACACACAAACTAAAAATAAGGTACTACTGATCAACTAATTCCCTCTAAACAAGGTACTACTGATCAACTAATTCCCTCCCCAAAACCTAAATGAGACATTGTCCCAATGTCTTAAACAGTAGAAGAATAGTTTAGAAGATAGTACCTGGTTAGCTGAAATTCTACACGAAAAGTTAAAGGTTAAGATCCAGATTAACACGACGCCTCTTACCACGATCGTCCTCGGACCAATTTATCTTTGAAAGGACAGGGTCAATTTGTGGTTCATAGGCTAAGAGTTGGTCTATTAGATCCGGAGCAGTTCTGGCAGTAAAGAGGAGTTCTTTTAAAGGTTTTGACACGAACCCATTTCTTCGGGCATCATCAAGAAACACACAAAGAAAATCATAAAATCCATCAACGTTAAACAGCCCAATTGGTTTCTGGTGTATGTTCAAGTTCGCCCAAGATAACACAATAAAAATTTCCTCCAATGTGCCCAAGCCACCTAGCAAAGCAATAAAAGCATCAGAACGGTTAATCATTTCCACTAGTTGTTCGGACATGCCTGGCACGATCAGTTCCTCTCCATTTGATGATTCAATAAGATTTGCCTCCGTCAAGGGTTTTGGGATGATTCCCAAAACGTGACTGCCTCATTCCTGTACAGCTTTTGAAACGATCCCCATAAGTCCAAGATTGCCTCCGCCATATACTAAGTGCATATTTCTTGCAGCTAATACTCGACCCAATTCATGTGCTGCCTCTACGTATTGTGGTTTAGTACCAACACTACTACCGTAAAACACACAGATGTTTTCAACTCGTCTTCTTGAAGTGGCTTCCATGTTTTACTCTGGATGTCTTCAAAAGTGCAATGATGAGTTGAATTTATAATACCTGAAATGGGTGAGTAAAATAATAGCACTAGTACCTGCCAAATGAAAATTATTAGTTAAACAGTAATACAAATCGTGATAGTCAAAAAGGTCTGGATCATGTCGGAGAAAATAAAGGAAATTACAACAGAATAGAAAATCAAAGCAATAATTAAGGCAATGGAATTGTGTACGCAATACGCCATTCGCTTAGTATAAATTCATTAGGATGCGTCTCAAGAATTCATTCCTTACTCATCCATCGCTAATGAATTATCTCTTATCTTTGTCAAACACCATTCCTTCTGTCTTATGCTTTGGTTGAGCTTTTCCTACAAAAATAACACACAAAACTCTACAACATGTATACAAAAAATATAAAAAATAGAAATTATAACAAATTACATGGGTTGCCTCCCTGCTAGCCCTAATTTTTTTGTCTTCAGACAGACGTGACTGAAATCCATTTGTCAAGGCGGTTTCAGCGTCGTTTTGGATGTCCTATTAAAATCATTCCCATGTGTGTTTCTTTTGAAGGGTCTCTTCCAACAGTAAGGTGGTAAAAAGAATTTTGTTCCATTCAGTGTTTGAGCCACTTTTTTAACCTTTGTTGCTCCAGTGATTCCTGAAAAGAAAGAAAGAAAATCACGAGATCTTGTTTGATGCTTGACTTGGAATGGGATTTCCATTCTGTCAAGCTTCTGAGTAATATCTCTAAATTGTACTCCCTAAAACAGTGATGTTTCGCCTGAATTCACTGTATCTTTAATTTTGTCTGACAATTGCTCCTCTATTTGCTCTACTTCTTGCTCCATCTTTTCTTCACAGATGAATTTTAGGATCTCACCATTCAGTTCTTCATCTGTCATCTGTGAAATGCATGCTCCTGAAATATCAATGTGAGAATGTAAAGAAATGTTAGATTTTAGGTCTTCATCCTCTGATATGAGTGAAGTGATTGGCTTAGGTAGATCGTCTTCAAACATTAGTGCAAAGGATTCTCCAAGATCTGCATTCTGAGGATGGAAAGTTTCATCCTTCCTTGTTGGTGTAGTTGGTACAAAAAGCTCAGCTTCTTCATCCTTGTAAGAGTCAGAAGATTAATAAAAATCAAATTGAGACTTTGTTGGTGCAGGCTCCTAAACTGATACCTCAGATTCTTGATATTGCTCAGCCTCGTCCTCTATTATGATGTCATGATGAATCTTAGGATATTCAAAGGCTTCTTCAATATTATTCGAATTTGCTCCGTGAGATATGTGATTCAGGTTATCTGTTAATTGTCTAACTTGATCTGTCATCCTCTGTATAGACGCCGCTTGACTCTGAATTTGTACATCAAATTAAGCTTCTCGTTTCTCGAGCCAATCTTTTAGCATGTCATTCAATTTATCTTCCTCTGATGGATCTGGTTCTTGATGAAGATCGTAGATGAATGGTGGATAAGATGGAAAATGTGATGATTCTTCGTACCTTGAATGATTCCAATAATTCTGCCACTCTGAAAGGTATGTACATTGATCGCTCGGGTGGTTGCCATCACAAATTACACATCTCCCCATTTCATTCTGATGAGCAAATGTAGTATTGCTTGGTTCTGGCATCCAGTGATAGTTGCTAGGTTGGACAACAGGCTTCAGAAAACCGGACTGTTGCTCCCGGATTTGGGGTGTATCTTTTTCTAGTAAAACTCGTAATCTTTCAAAATGTTCCATTTTTTCAACCACCAGAAAACAAAGGAAAGAAATAAAAATTACAGATAAAAATAAAGAAAAATAGATATAAGTAAATTAGATAGCTTCAAAATTAATAACTCAAGAAAAATAAGTCACCGGCAACGGCGCCAAAAACTTGACCGGCGTAAACACACACGTACAACGCAAGCGCACGTATCGTTCAAGTAGTATAAAAATATCGATCCCACGAGGACTTAATTCCTACTATTGTTATTAATTGTTGATACTATTTATTTACAAATATCTAATTGAGGGAGAAGGGAATTGATTGCTTGCATGATTTGATTTGTAGATTTGCTAAATAAATAAATAAAAAGACAAAAGAAAATACTAAGGAAAATAAAAGACTCAAAGATCTAGGGTTATGAATCTTTCTAATATCTTTAAAAAGATGAAGTGATTATTTTATGTTTGTGTAATAAATCAGTTTACTAACCTGGAACACGAATTTATGCGAAAGCATCTGTCGATGGTCAGACGCAAATACCCAGTTTAACCCAATTGAATCATATGTCTATGTCAATTAAATTACCCTGATTCATTAATTTTAGGTTCCAATTATGGCTACCACCGCGCGACAGGTATATGTCTATCCTGTAAGGAAATCTATTAAAGGGTTATATATCCTCAAAGAAGATCGTGGGCTATTAAGTCAAAGGTTGAAACCTAAAATCCCTATGTCTAGTTCATTTTAGATTTACCATATCAATCTTATTGGTGATCAAACAATAAAAAGCATTAAGCTTAAGACTTAATAAGTAAACCTTTAACTTACTCAAACTATAAAATAACCTCTTATAAACCGGTGATATTAGATTTTATCACAACCCTAGAAAACTAACTTTAGTTACAACACATAATTAGGACAAGTAAAAAAAGACATAAAAAAGTAAATGCAGAAAAATAAATAAAATGCTAAGCTAAAAGGAATTAACTTCTACTATTTAGATATCTCCCATAATATAATATATGTACTTGTGATAATTTTACCAACCAGCCATATAGGCGGTAACCTGATTAAGTCAAATTAAGTTCAACCAGCCATTAAGGCGGTAATATTTGTTAATAAACCAGCCATAAAGGCGGAACAAAAATAAACCAGTCATAAAGGCGGAAAGAAAATTTAATTACCAACCGACCAGTATGGCGGTATCCTCATTAAGTCAGGTTTAACCAGATTAAATTGAATAACCAACCGACCAGTATAGTGGTATCCTCATTTAGTCAGGTTTTAGATTGTTTATATATTATATTTAAGGGAGATAAATCTAAATAGCAATAGTAAAAGAATTACCTTTTTACCTTAGCAGGAAAAGTTACATCCTCATAGTAAAACGGTAAAAGTAAAAATAAATTACTATTAAAAAAAAATAGAATTACTATTACTATTTCAGAACGTAATTAAAACTAATTACAAAACTGAAATTAAAAGAAACTAAGAAGAAAACTCCCTATTTACATCAAAGGATTTCAAGAAAAAGATCCATTTGAAACTGAAAATTCGAGCCGAATTTATAGGGTCGGGTAAGCGGTGCGCGTCGTGCCGCTCAAGCATTGCGCGCATCGCGACGTGCTGACGTGGCACTCTCTGGTTCGTTCCTCGGCTTCTTATCTGACACTTGGCAGAGCGGCTGAAACGATAAGGTGACAAGTGGCAAGGTGGCTTGCTGATGCCCTTTTCACATTCCAGAAGCCTTTGGCCTAGCCTCAGCTTTCTAGAATATCGAAGTAAGGTGCGCCTTGCGCTATTTGTCTTATTGCAAACTTTGGCTTTTACTCATTGAGTGTAGCCATTAACTCTCCAAGAGTTTACTATTGCAATTTAGTACTTCTAAGATCTAAAAATAGATCTATGAAGATCCTTCTATTTCATTATCATACTTTAAGGATCTAATCCTTAGTTCTGATTAAGAAATTAATGAGTCTATTTGGCAAGCTTAATGGATTAAGCACTAAAGTTTTCATTACATAAATCTTCCAAAGATTATGCTCTACTATTTGCTCAACTCCGGGCTTAGGCCTAATATGTTATTTTATCAAATAAAGTAACTTATTAGTTTCCAGGACCATCCTGAAATTTTATTCCCAATTTGAAAATAAAATCATTTAAATACATTTTCCCTAGGATTATGTTTTAAATGTCAATCTTTCAATTTTATCTTGATTCTAATAGTCCAACTATTTAATCAACGATTTTAGGTACTATTTATTATAATGATTACTATAGTCCAACTATATAATCAACTATAATTTAATAGGTTAAATTCAATTATATTGATTACTATAATCCAATTATAAAATCAACTATAATTAATTAAATCAAATATATTGATTACTATAATCCAATTATATAATCAACTATAAATGAATAGTTTGAATACAGTCCAACTGTTTTATTAAAACAATAATTAAATATTAGTCCAACTAATAAGTAATATATATGACGTAATATTTGAAATGAGCGCGTATGGCAAGTAACTAAACGAATATTGCAAATTTAATACTTGCCTCCCACTATTTTTCAGCGAGCCTCTAACCCTCTGTTGAGTACTCGGGAAACTGTGTTTCCTAGTGGGCTAGGATCCCGTTAAATAACACACAATCTTGACTTTGGCCAACAAATTGTATGATAATTAACTAGGTAGAACTCTAAGATCAATTGGATCCCATCCAATTCCTAGATCCAGTAGGGGACATCCAAGTCCGAAACATATATCCTATATATGCCAATATATCCAATATATTGCCTAACCTTTTTCCTCTGAATCAACTAAGCCTTGGCTTTGGCACAACAAACTTAGTGATCCCAGTTAAGCGGAACCCATTGACCATGGAAAGCTTCGTAATCAATGTCGATGGACAAGAAATGGTCTTGACTTTGGCCCACAAACCACAACTTGGACAAGACACCGATATGGAACAAAGCTCTCGTGATTCAAACACATCCTCGACGGACAAAGGCCTTGACTTTGGCCAACAAACCAATGCCAGTCTTGGATCTTGAGTAAGAATCACTCAATGGAAGGAAAAACGCTTAATATTTTGTGAGGGTTTTTCGCGTGCAAATTGACAACCAATTTATTATCTTTGTTAAGGTCTCATCATCATACACCCTTAAACATGCATTCTAAACACATAATAAGGCGCATATAAATAAATAATAATGATATGCGGATGGATACTTAACACATTGATCCTAGATCAAATCTCTCCATTTCCTCTCTCCCGCTAGCACAAGTATTTACTTCTACCCGTTACATAACACTTCTAAAGAAACCTCATTTACATCGAGGGGAATAGGTGAGAAGAGAAATACAATGAGAAAAGAGGTAATAGGCTGGACACGCAGGTCCAATTAATAAATTCTAAATTTATTACAATAATTTCCAAAATTGCCCCACCCATCTAATATACATCCGATATACATTATTCATGCATCGCAACCATGTATTCACACAAGTATGTTATTAATCAATCTAATCCAATTAATTAATCTGATAATTAATGACCATCCAATGTTCAAACAACGATTTTATTTTGTGCGAGTCCAACTCGTTTTGCGAATAAGTATTCAAAGTACGAATTCTTTAATTAAATTAAACTACATAATTAATTCCAATTCAATTTTTATTTAATACTAATTCACTATTTAATTCCAAATTAAATATTAAACTTTATTAACGAACCTTTACGACTTAAATTCCAAATTTTATCGTTGCGGGTATCAAAGCCCGATTAACGTCCAACATTAATTTAATTAAAGTCCAATGGGCTTTAAATTAATTTCTTTAAGGCGTGGACTTTTGGTCAACTTGGGTCAAACCCAATAACCAAAGCCCAATCAAGGAATAACCCCATAAGCCTAGAAATCAATTTAGGCCCATTAGGCCCAATTAAAATTATTAAGGTCCATTAGTCGCATTTGGACTTTATGGAAACGGTTTTGGGCCCAATTGGATCCAACCAATTTAGCCTAAACCTAACTTGGTACAACCAAGCCCATTAAAGCCCAATAACAACTTTTAAGCCCAATTTCCAAAATTAGCCCAATTAATTTAATTCCAAAAATTCCAAATTTCTCAATTAAATTAACAAAAGTGTATTACACAATTAATTACCCAAATCAATATTTCCAAAACACCAATTAGCCTAATTAATTATGCTTATCAACATTAAAACATGTCCAACACATTTTAATCAAAAATCAAACCCAATTTCATGCTTTAACTCTCGGCAATTTGGGGATTTTTCAAATCGATTCGGTTTCAATCCAATTAAATCCACAATCAAAAATTCCCAATTGATTCCAACTCATCCAATGAATCAAAAATCAAAAAATACAAGACATTAGGGCATCATGAGTATTCGGCCAAGCCAACCCATTTGGGGAAAATTGTTCCAAATCAATTTTCATGAAATTGATCCAATCAAACTTCAATTAAACTACATTTAAGCGTACTCAATCATCCAATTTCATCAAATCATGCTCAAATACATTTTACCCAATTTTAACCCTAAATCAAGTTTCATGATTTTACTCGCTCTGATACCATTCTTGGGAAATCTCTAAGTCCCGAGGATCGAATAAAGCATAGAAACATACATGTGAATACACGAGGAAGTTGCAGAATACTTACATCGAGCGGTTGAGCGATGCGACGAAGAACAAAAATCTTTTATGCCCTCCTTGGAAGTCTCGGCAGTGTACTGTTTTGGCTCATCCATTTTCGGTTTAAGCTCCAAGCTTTTGGGTGGTGATTCCAAGCTCACAAGTTGGTTTCCCTATCACCTTCGCAAGACTCAAATGGTCTGCTAGCACTTTTGATTTTTGCCACAAAAATCACTCCTTGTTTCTCCTTCATTCTCGGTGATGACAGAAAACAGAAGAAGAAATTGGTCCTAGACCGTGTGAGAGAGATGAAGTTTTGAGGAAAGAGAGAGATACATATTAATTTAGCCTTGAGGAAAGAGAGAGAGATGGAAAATGTGTATATATTAATTGATTTCCAAAATCAATGAAACATATACCAAATATTTGATTTTCAAAAAGTCAAACAAGTACAAGCATTAAAGCTTATCCATCTACCACCATCAATCAATCAAGTGACAAGTTGTCACAACACTCAAAGTAACATGTGATTTGACGCTTGATGTGACTAATGATTTGATGCTTGATGTGACTTACGTGCCGCACTCGAATTCGAAATGCGAATGCCCTCGTAAAAAATCCCGGGCTCGGGTTCGCTATTTCCAAATTAACCAATTTTCCATTCCGACGCAATTAAATGATTATGCCTAGCAAAATCACTATTCACGTTGCTAACGAATTAATTCTAAATTAACTCGTTCGCCCGAGTAAAATCTAATTTTAATTCCGCGTCGAAATCCAATTTCGTATAATATATCGAATATATTATTTTATCGATTAATTCCAAATTAATCGTTATCTCTCTTTAAATAATATTTTATCATAGATAAAATATCTCCGTAATTAATCCCAGATTAATTTTCTCTCTCATTCTATTAATCCCAGATTAATAAAGTGTGAGTCATACATCATCGGTGAATCTTCGGTAAGCGACCCATGAGATCCCCGGATATGTTGGCAGTAAATTCGGTCGTCGGACTATCCGAACACGTACGTACCTAGTACTACATTTTTATCAGTTTACAAGACAAGGTTGGCTTCTAGCAAAGCGTTATGCCTACCTAATTCTCCAGAAATATCCTTACAGGAATATGTGATCTATATCAGATGTAGTATACGTAGTATTGTGTATATCGATCTAGTATCGGATGTCACGTGCTAGGCCTGGGGCTGGAAATGTGTATGCCCCATACGAAGCACATATCGGATCTCTGGTAACTAGTCTCTATAATCGGATATACATGACCTAGTCATAATATCCCGATAGTTGTAGCATTTAAGAGAACCAGTCTTGTATCCTACGTTACCATCATCTCCACTATGACTAGAGTGATACTTCTGTCTCGACATCACACCCAACACACTACGATTCTCAATATACCCAGCAGAGGCGTACTCAAAACCTGTTAAAGCCTTGGACGACCTAAATCCAAAGTATATTGATTGTTGCAAGTATTAGCGGTGCAAGTCTCAAGTTAAGACCAAATACACCTACCTTGATTTCGGACTTCCATAGAGACATAGTCATACTACAAATGGAATTCCGAGGGGTTTATCCAGAGCGAAGCTGTTTTCCGTACCATCGGTAAAACAAAACCTCCTACTAAACTTGCATGAGTATCTTATACCCAAATATATGAGAAATATGCCGTCATTCCCTCACAACGCGCACAAGTGTAATACTAGTCTTATACGCATTATCGATGTCCAATCTCGATAATACTCTGACTAGGGATCTTTAATGATTAAATCTTCGTGGATTGATACTCTCTCATATCATCTCAATCCAGGAACTAATCATAAGGACCTCCTATCATTTATAAATCTTGGTGATCTAATCACAAATGATAAGAGAGCAATTTCCTTTGTCACATAGTTAATTTGTACAATAACACCATGATCTGTACAAATAGTGATGCTATGGGTCATAACTGTCCAACAATTCAGTCCATAGACACATAGTCATACTACCAATGAAATTCTGAGGGGTCTATCCAGAGTGAAGCTGTTTCTATACCATCAGTAAACACAACCTCCTATCACACTTGCATAAGTATCCAATACTTAAATATATGAGAACTATGCAGTTATGCTCCCACAATGCGCACAAGTGCAATACTAGTCTATTCCGCATTATCGATGTCCAATCTCGATAATACTACGACTAGGGATGTTTTAATGATTAAACCTTAGTGGATTAATACTGTCTCATATCTTATTAATCCGGTACTAATCATATGGACTTTTATCATTTATGTATCTTGGTAATCCAATTACAAATGATAAAATAGCAATTTCCTTTGTCACATAGTTAATTTGTACAACAACACCATGTTCTGTACAAATAGTGATGTTATGGGTCATAATTGTCCAACAATCTCCCACTTGGCCTATAGCCAATCACTCAAGTGTCCTACACTTGAACTATGTACGGGTCGCTCAAACTTCTGCTGAGAAACTGCTTTCATCAGTGGATTTGCAAAGTTATCATCTGATGCGATTTATTCGATCATCACATCACCACGATGTATGATCCGACGAATCAGATGAAATAATTGAAGTATATATTTGGATCGTTGATGAGACCATTAATTCTTTAGCCTGTGTTGTAGCCTAGCTCAGCTGCTAATAGAACTACTCCTAATCCAATTAGGATTATATAGATCCAAATCGCTTCTATTGCTGCCTCAGCTGCAGTAATATTCCGCTTTTGTTGTTTATTTGGCAACAATATCTTGCTTGGAAGATTTCCAGCTCACTGTTACGTTATTCAAACTATTTAGTACCCTTATTACGACGTATAGTCATTTTTATCGGTTAGGAAACTTGCAACGGCGAACCCAGTCACTTCAAGTTCTCATTATCCATAGTATAAGAAAGCATCCTTAGTTTATCTAAGATACTTAAGGATGTTCTTAACATCAATCCAGTGAATACCACTTGGATTGGCCTAATTGTGACTCCATATGCTCAAAGCATATGAGACACCAGGTCACGTACATGTCTTTCAATGTACGAGTTCTGGGAGAGTGCCAACAACTTTTAGATCTATCCCAGTAGATCCTTATTCTTAGAATAAAGGTTGTCTCTCCCAAGAATTCTACGGAGAATTTTCATGAAAGCCAAGCTTTCACCGATTGTATTATGGGAATGTCATTTCCAGGAAATGATATATCATCATTTTATATAGGACAATCACTGTCAGTGTGCTGCCACTAACCTCCTTATATACACAAGAATCATTTTTGTTTTGAATTAAATCATATACCATTATGATTACATAAAACTATAGTTCCAAGAACGCAATGCTTGCTTCAATCCATAAATGGATCGAATTAACTTGCAAACCTTGTTTGCTCATTTTGGTTCGACAAAACCGTCAGGATGTTGTAAACATCCTCCAAAAGGTTTCCTTTTAAGGAAAGTGATTTTGACATTCAGCTGCCATATTTCATAAATGAAACATGCAGCATTAGTAAGCATTATCCGAATGGATTTAACCATGACAACGAGTTAAAAGGTTTCGTCGTAATCGACACAATGTTGACAACGATAAATTTTCGCTACAAGCCTAGCTTAGTACGTTGGTATGTTGCCATCCATGTATGTCTTCTTTGAAGACTCATACAGTACCAATAGGCACAATGCCTTCCGGTATATCAACTAGTGTCCAAACATAGTTGGTATACATGGAATCCATTTCGGACATCATGGTACTTTGCCATAATAAGGAGTCGATACCTTGTATCACTTCCTCATACGTAGTCGGTTTGTCTTCCTCAATAAGATTGACATCTTTCGAATGTTAGATCAGAAACCCATGCCTCCCAGGTTGTTTTCTGACTCTCTCCGACTTGCGCAGTTCTTGTGTATTTGAAGATTGTGGTACAGTTTCATCCTTGATGAACTGTTTATGTTCCGTTAAGGAATCGGTGCCTAGAACAGTATTACTCCGATTTTTCATCGAGTTTTACTTTCCTCCCACTTACTGTATATAGGTATTCCTTTTAGGAAAACCATATGGAGAGCAACAATTAAATTGTTCTCTTGTGAGTTGTATAAGTACTATACTTTGTTTACCCTAGGATTACCTACAGTTTAGGAACTTATCCAATTTGGGTTCTAGTTTGGTATCATCCAAATCATATTCCCAATATACCCAAATCATCAGGAATTAGAAAACCTAGTTTCTTTCCTGTTCATATCTAATATGAAATCTGTCAAACAGATTTTTCATGGAACCTTATTCAAAATAAGTTTTGCACTGTTAAATGCGTATCCCTAGAAGGAAAATGGAAACTCAAAGCAACTCATAATTAACCTTACTATGTCCAACAAGGTTCGGTTTCTCTGTTCGGACACACCGTCAAATTGAGGTGTTCTGTGAAGAGTCCTCATTGAAAGAATACTATACTCTTTCAAGTTATCGAGAAACTTATTGCTTAAGTATTTTCCACCACGGTCTAACCGTGACGGTTTAATACTTTAGCCGATCTGTCTATCTACTTCGTGTCAGAACTCTTATTAATTTATCAAAAGTTTCTGATTTATGTTTCACAAGAAACACATGACAATAACGCGATGCCACATCCGTAAAGTTTGTGAAGTATTCATATCCACCTCTAGCCTAACTAAATATGGGCCCACTTACGTCACTATGAACGAGGGTTAATAGATCGGTGGCACTTGTAGTTTTACCAAGTAAAAGGTGTTTTAGGCACTTTGCCTAATATACTAGATTCATAGACATTATTTGAATAGAATCAAATCTGTCCTAGTACCCACTCTTCAAAAGTGTGGATATACGAGTCTTGTTTAATGTGTCCCAAACAACAATGCCATAAAAAAGTCTCATCTGATTAATTCAGTTTGAGCTATTTGTTTGTCATGTTATACGTTTGAGATTCATTTATATTCAAAATATAAATTCTGTTATTTACATCTAATGTGCTTATCTCAATATCATCTTTATAAAATGAAACACTTTAGTGTTCTAGAATATAAAGGTATACCCGCAACGAGTTATACTCTGATATAGAGATAATGTTTCTAGTCAAATTAGGTACATTTTTAACAGTTTCCTAATTTAAGTACACACCCGAAGGGTAGTTCCTAAACTTAGGTTTCTACGGTTAAAACAACGACTCTTTGTTGGATAAAATGACCCATAGCGTCACTATTTGCACAGATCATTGTGTTGTTGTAGCAAATTAACTATGTGACAAGGAAATTGCACTCTCATCATTTGTGATTAAATCACCATAGATATATAAATGAAGAGAGGTCCATATGATTAGTTCCTGGATTGAGATGATATGAGACAGTATTAGTCCACGAAGGATTAATCATTAAATATCCCTAGCCGGAGTATTATCGAGACAGGACATCAATAATGCGGAATAGGCTAGTATTGCACTTGTGCGCGTTGTGAGGGCACAACGGCATAGTTCTCATATATATAAGTATTGGATACTTATGCAAGTGCGATAGGAGGTCGTGTTTCACCGATGTTACGGGAAACAGCTTCGCTCTGGATAGACCCCTCGGAATCCCATTGGTATTATGACTATGTGTCTATGGGAGGCCGAAATCAAGGTAGGTGTGTATAGTCTTAACCTGAGACTTACATCGCTAATACTTACGATAATCGATAGACTTTGGTCTTGGTGGTACAGGGCTTTAACCGGTTCTGCGTACTCCACTTCTGGGTTTATCAGAGAGTCGTAGTGTATTGGGTGTGATGTCAAGACGGAAGTATCACTTCAGTCATATTGGAGATGATGTTACGCAGGATACGGTACTAGTGCTCTTAAGTGTTGCGCAACCATCGGGATGTTATGACTAGGTCATGCATATCCGATTATAGAGACTAGTTACCAGACATCCGACATGTGCTTCGGACGGGGTAGACACTTATCCAGCCCCATTCCTAGCACGTGACTATCTGATACTGGGCCGATATGCACAATACTATGGTATACTACGCTTGATACAGATCTATATATTCCTGTAGGAATATTTCTGGAGAATTGGGTAGGCATGGCGCTTTGCTAGAAGCCAACCTTGTCTTGTAAATCGATATAAATGTAGTACGAGGTGCTTACGTGTTCGGATACTCCGACGACCGTATTTACTGCCAACATATCCGGAGATCTCATGGGTCGCTTCCTGAAGATTCACCGATGATGTATAACTCGCACTTTAATTAATCTGGGATTAATTAGAAGAGAGAGAAAATTAATCTGGGATTAATTGCGGAGATATTTTATCTGGGATAAAATATTAATTAAAGAGAGAGAACGATTAATTTAGAATTAATCGATAAAATAATATATTTGATATATTATTAGAAATTGGTTTCGACGGGGAATTAAAATTAGATTTTAATTCGGGCAAACGAATTAATTTAGAATTAATTCGTTAGCGACGTGAATAGTGATTTCGCTAGGCGTAATCATTTAATTACGACGCGACGGAAAATTTGTTAATTTGGAATTAGCGAACCCGAGCCCGAGAGTGATTGCGAGCGCATTCGCATTTCGAATTCGAGCGCGGCACGCAAGTCACATCAAACGTCAAATCGTTAGTCACATCATGCGTCAAATCAATTGTCACTTTGAGTGATGTGACTTGACAACATGTCACTTTATTAAAGTGATGTGATGTGACTTAAAGTAAAAAGTATAAGTGATATGATTGTTGGAAAAAGCATTAATAAACTTTTACTTTTTGACTTTTGGTATTTTGGAAAATTGAAAAGTTGTATATGGTTTATTTTATTTTTGAAAATATATAAACCAAAATTACATTTTTCTTTTTACATCATTCTCTCTCACTTACGGTTTCAAGGTGAAACCATTTTCCCTCTCTTTTCTCTCTTCTCCCTCTCACGGCTCACTGCCGATTTCTTCTTGTTTTTGTTCTGGTTTGACCGAGCAAATGAGAAGCAAAGAAGATGAAGAAGTGCTAGCACACACCTTGGGTTATATTATGGTGATAGGGAAACGAATTTGTGAGCTTGGAAAGCTTGAAGCTTGAAGCTTCCATGGTGTTCATCAATGGCCGAACATGGAAGAGGCAAACCAGTCCCCAACCGAGCAGTCCACTGCATGAGGAAGCTACTGCCGAGCTTGATGTGTATCAAAAACGCAACTTGTTCTTCATTTCATCAAAACCCATCAATGTGAGTATGAATTCCGCCTTACTCCTTTGTGTATTCAACTCGTTTTTATGCATGTTTGTGATCCTTGGGACTTGATTGAAACACTACAATGGTATCTTGAGCTATTAGTTGCATAAAAACGAATTAGGGTTCTTGAGCAAAATTTGGGGCTTTTTGATTTAAGCATGATTTTGACAAATTGTTTGTTTAAGAATGCTTGTATATGAATTAATTTGAGTTATATGTAATCAATTTGATGAAAAATTAATTGGATTGATTTTCCCTAATTTGCTTATTGTTGGCCAAAACTTTAATTTGGGTAAACTCAATTTGAGCATCAAATGATTAAATTGTTTAGTATAGTATGCTTGAATGAGGTTGAATTGATGTTGTGCATAATCAATTTCATGAAATTTGGTTGGATCCATTTTTCCCTAAATTTTGGGCATGACAAATTTGGGTAAACTTGATTTTGAGCATGTTTAATGAAATTGGATGATTTAGAATGCTTAAATGTTGTTTAATTGATGATTGATTAGATCAATTTGATGAAAAATGTTTAGAACAATTTTTCCCCAATTTGCTTGTGATGGCCGAATTTGGCAAGTGCCCTAATGTCTTGGATTTTTGATTTTTTGTTCATTGGATGACTTGGAAATCATTTGGGGATGTTGAATTTATGTTTGATTGGGTTCAATTGGATTGAATTTGATTTGGGCATATTTTTCCCCTTTGGCCGAGACACTTGAAGCATGATATTGGGTTTGATTTTGATTTAATTATGTTGGACATGATTAATTGATGTTAAGCATGATTAATTGGACAAATTTGATGTTTTGGAAACTTTGATTTGGGCAATTAATAATGCTATACACTTTAGGTAATTTAATTGGAAAATTTGGAATTTTTGGAATTAAATTATTGGGCTTAAAATTTGATTTGGGCTTTTTAAGTTGTTATTGGGTTTATTGGACTTTGTTGTACAAAGTTGGTTTAGGCCAAAATTGGTTGGATCCAATTAGGCCCAAAACCGCTTCCAAAAGGCCCAAATGCGACTAATGAACCTTTAACGTTTAATTGGGCCTAATGGGCCTAAATTAATTTATGGGCTTATGGGGTAACTCCCGGATTGGACTTTGGTTGCGGGTTTGACCCGAGTTGACCAAAAGTCCACGCCTCAAGAAATTAATTAAAAGCCCATTGGACTTTAATTAAATTAATATTGGATATTAATCGGGCTTTGAGACCCGTAACGATTAAATTTGGAATTTAAGTCGTAAAGGTTTATTTTATAAAGTGTAATATTTAATTTGGAATTAAATAATGAATTAGAATTAAATGCGTATTAAATTGGATTTAATCATGTAATTTAATTTAATTCGTAGAAATCGTACTTTGAATACGTGTTCGCAATACGAGTTTGACTCGAACAAAATCAAATCTTTGTTTGAACATTGGATGATCACTAATTATCAAGATTAATTAATTGGATTGATTGATTGATAACATGCTTGTATGAATACATGGTTGTGATGTTTGAATAATGTATATCGGATGGATATTAGCCGGGTGGGGCGATTTTGGAAATTGTAATAAATTTGATTTATTAATTGGACCTGCGTGTCCAGCCTTATCTCCTATTCTTTGTATTCTCTTCTCACCTATTCCCCTCTATGTATATGAGGTTTCTTTAGAAGTGTAGTGTAACGGGTAGAAGAAATATTTGTGCTAGCGGGAGAGAGAAAATGAGAGATTTGATCTAGGATCAATGTAAAATATCCATCCGCATATCATTATTATTTTATTTCATACTCGCTTTATTATGTGTTTAGAATGCATGCTTAAGGGTGTATGATGATGAGACCTTAATAAAGATAATAAAATGGTAGCCAATTGCACGCGAAAAACCCTCGTTAAATATCAAGCGTTTATTTTCCTTCCATTGAGTGATTCTTACTCAAGATCCTAGATTGGCATGGGTTGTTGGCCAAAGTCAAGCCCTTGTCCGTCAAAGATGTGTTTTAATCACGAGGCTTTGTTCCATATCGGTGTCGTTCCAAGTTGTGGTTTGTTGGCCAAAGTCAAGACCACTTCTTGTCCATTGACATTGATTACGAAGCTTCCATGTCAATGGGTCCGCGCTTGACTGGGATCACTAGGTTTGTTGTGCCAAAGCCAAGGCCTAGTTGATTCAGAGGAAAAAGGTTAGGGTATACATTCGATGTATAGGCATATATAAGATATATGTTTGGGACTTGGATGTCCACCTACTGGATCTAGGAGTTGGATAAGATCCAATTGATCTTCGAGATCTACCTAGTTAATTATCATACAATTTGTTGGCCAAAGTCAAGATTGTGTGATATTTAACGGGATCCTAGCCCACTAGGAAACACGGTTTCCCGAGTACTCGACAGAGGGTTAGAGGCTCGACGAAAAATAGTGGGAGGCAAGAATTGAATTTGCAATACTCGTTCAATTACTCGCCATACGCGCTCATTTAAATTATTTCGTCGTTATATTAAATGTTAGTTGGACTAATATTTAAATTGTTGTTTTAATAAACAGTTAGACTGTATTATACTTGATTATATATAATTGGATTATATTAATCAATATATTTGAATTAATTAATTTCAGTTTACAGTTGATTTTATAATTGGATTATAGTAATCAATGTAATTGAGGTTAATTAATTTGGATTATATTTGATTATATAGTTGGACTATTATAATCATTATAATATATATAGTACCACTAATCGTTGATTAAATAGTTGGACTATTGTAATCAAGATAAAATTGAAAAGTTGGATATTTAAAATATAATCTGGGATTAAAATATTTTAAATGATTTAATTTTCAAATTGGGAATAAATAATAGGTTACTTTATTTGATAAAATAACTTATTATATCTTAAGCCCAAAATTAAGCAAAATAAGTAGAGCATAAAATCTTTGGAAGATTTATGTGATGATGACTTTAATGCTTAATTTAATATACTTGTCATAATCTAATTTTAGATTTAAGAAGTATTAAAATTGCAATTTATAATTCTTGGAGAATTAATTGACTATTCTAGAGGAGATAAAGTCAAAGTTTGCAATTGGGCATGTAGCACGAGGTGCACATCGTTTCGATATTCCGAAACCCATGGCTTGGCCAAAGGTTTGTGAAATATTGAAAAGATAATTGACATATCCCAAAGTGACTACCATTTGGATATGGCAGACACGAAGGAATTAAAGAAAGGGCAAGCCTCTTACTTTAAAAATGTTTGTCTTAGTTATGTTCACAGCTAGTATTGAAATTAGATTTTAAATACTTAGTGTGGTACATAAAATATATGTATTGATGTTCAGAATCTGCTTTGAGCAGGATACTGACTTCAAGCTGAGATTGCTCTACGAATCGGAAACGGGACGAAAATCGCTGTTTCGACCGTAGATACCTAAGTTTAGGAACTACCATTCGGGTGTGTACTTAAATTAGGAACTGTTATAATGTAACTAGTTTGACTAGAGACATTATCTCTATATCAGTGTTTAATCCGTTGCGGATAAAACCTTTATATTATAGAACACTAAGTGTTTTATTATATAAAGATGATACTGTGATGAGTGGTATTTATATCACTTATTCCCACTCATTTAACTTAATGTTTTGTATTGTTTCTCGAGATTTATGAACGTTTTGATATGTTTTGTTGTTATTTTGCAGCTAAATAAAGTTTGGACAGTACTGGAGGCAATTTGGAACAAAACCGGACAAAAATGCGTCAACAGGAATAATTTCATCTTCTGCGCATCGCGACTCTAGAGCTTTGCGCGCCGCGACGCCCAACATGCGCCGGTTTTGCTAAAATGCGCCATGGTCAACGGGTCAACAATCTGAAAAGTTGACTTTGCTAACGTGCGCCGTGACACGTGTCACCATCACAGAAGATTTGCTAACGTGCGCCTGCCACGTGTCATCATCCTACGGTGCCGACAATCATCATCTACGCTATCGTGCGCCTTGCCACGTGTCGACATCTCAACGATTTGCTAAAATGCGCCATGCCACGTGTCAAGATCAGACGCTGCCGACAATCATGCCTCAGAGTGACGTAAGCAATGACGTCATGAACAGTGCCACGTCATCGGATAAGATCTGAGTCAACGAACCAGCAAGTGACACGTGTCACTGTAGCGCGGCGCGACGCGTACCGTGCGTCGCGACGCGCAACCGCCATCCGCGCCTATAAATAGAGCGCGAGGGTTCAGTTTTTGTGGTACCATCCTTTCTCTTCAATTCCTTCTAAAGAGAGAGTTTCTCTCTCTAAAACTCTTTAGTTTTTAGTTTTTTTTAGTTTTGTAAATAATTTTAATTACATTTTGTAATAATAGTAATTCAATTTTTACTTTTTACTTTCTTTTACAGTTTTTACTATTTACTATTTACTTTTTACAGTTTTTACTATTCACCATGATGAGGTAATTTCCTTATGTTCGGGTGAAAGGTAATTTCTTTTACTATTACTATTTAGATTAATCTCCCTTAAAAATAATATATTTACTATTTAAATTGGACTTAATCAGGATACCGCCAGATTGGTCGGTTGGTAATAAAACATTTATTCCGCCTTTATGGCTGGTTATTTTGGTTCCGCCTTTATGGCTGGTTATTTTGGTTCCGCCTTTATGGCTGGTTATTTTGGTTCCGCCTTTATGGCTGGTAATAATCACAAGCTTATATATTATTTTAATGGGAGATATCTAAATAAGTAGTAGTAGAAATAATTCCTTTTACCTTAATATTTTATTTTATTTTACTTTTCAGTATTTTTATTTTATGTCTTTTATTTTTATGTTTTTATTAGTCCTAGTTATGTGTTAGTTATCTAGGGGTTGTGATGACTTTTAATATCACTAGTTTATAAGGGATTATTTTATAGTTTGGGTAATTTATAAGTTTACTTATTAAGTCTTAAGCTTAATGCTTCTTATTGTCTGATCACCAATAAGATTGATATGGTAAATCTAAAATGAACTAGACATAGGGATTTTAGGTTTCAGCCTTAGATTTAATAGCCCACGATCTTCCTTGAGGATAGATAACCCTTTAATAGATTTCCTTACAGGATAGGAATATACCTGTTGGGCGGGGGTAATCATAATTGGAACTTAGACTTAATGAATCCAGGTAATGTGGTTGACATAGGAATATGGTTCAATTGGGTTATACTGGGTATTTGTAGTTGACCATCGGAAGAGGCTTTTACATAATTTAGTGTTCCAGGTTAGTAAACTGATTTATTACACAAACATAAAATAATCACTTCATCTTTTAAATGATATTAAAAGAATTCACAACCTTAAGAACTTTGTGTCTTTTATTTTCCTTAGTATTTTCTTTTATCTTTTTATTTATTTATTTAGCAAATCTTCAATCAACCAAATCAATCAAGCAATCAATTTCATTCTCCATTTAATTAGATATTTGTAAATAAATAGATTCAATAATTATTAACAACAGTAGGAATTAAGTCCTCGTGGGATCGATATTTTTATACTACTTGAACGATACGTGCGCTTGCGTTATACGTGTGTGTTTACGCCGGTCAAGTTTTTGGCGCCGTTGCCGGGGACTTATATTTCTTGAGTTGTTAATTTTGAAGCTATCTAATTTACTTGTATCTAATTTTCTTTATTTTTATCTGTAATTTTTATTTCTTTCTTTTGATTTCAGGTGACTTAAAATGGAACAATACTGGGAGATTGAGAGACTACGTGCTTTACAAAAAGATACACCCCAAATCTGGGAGCAACAGTCCGATTTTCTGAGGCCTGTTGTCGAGCCCAATGATTATCACTGGATGCCAGAACCAAGCAATACTACATTTGCTCAACAGAACTCAATGTGGAGATGTGACATATGTAATGGTGACCACCCAAGCGATTATTGCGAATACAACTACCATCCAGGGTGGCAGAACTATCAAGATCCTTCCTGGTATGACGAGCCATCACATTTCACAGAACCACATTTCTCATCTTATCCACCATCTATCTTTGATCTTCATCAAGAACCAGAACCATCCGAGGAAGATCAGTTGATTCACATGTTCAAAGAACAGACAGCTCGATTTGATGCACAAGTTCAGAGTAACACAGAATCCATACAGAGAATGACAGATCAGATCAGACAATTAACAGAAAACCAGAACTATATACCTCAAGAACCAGTTCCAGATGACACTGATGAAGCCTTCGAGTACCAATCATTTCATCATGACATCATAACAAAGGATGAGGCTGAGCAGTATCAAGAATCAGAGGTATCAGTTCAGGAGACCGAACCTGCAAAGTCTCGATTTGATTTTTATTATTCTGACTCTGACGAGGAGGAAGCTGATCCATTTATACCAACTGCACCAACAACGGAGGATCAAACTTTCAAGCCTCAAAATGAAGATCTTGGAGATTCCATTGCACAAATGTTTGATGAAGATCTACCTGAGCCAATCATTTCACCCAGATCAGATGATGAAAACCTAAAATCTGACATTTCTTTTCATCCTCAGGTTGAAAATTTTGAAACATGTATTTCACAGATGACAGATGAAGAGCTGAATATGGAAATTTTCAAATACATCTGTGAAGAAAATGTGGAACAAGAAGCAGAGCAAATGAAGGAGCAAATGTCTGACCTTAATAAAGATCCAGAGCATTCAGGAAAAACATCGCTGTTTTGGGGAGTGCAAATCAAAGATATCACCCAGAAGCTTGACAGAATGGAATTTCCATTTCAAGTCAAGCACCATACGAGACCTCCTGATTTTCTTTCTTTCTTTGCAGGAACCACTGGAACAACAAGGAGTAAAAAGGTGGCACGAGCACTGAATGAGACAAAATTCTTTTTGCCACTTTACCGTTGGAAGAGACCATTCAAAAGCAACGCTCACGGGATTGTCCTTAATCGGACATCCAAAACGACATTGAAACCTCCTTAACAGATGAATTTCATTCATGTCTGGCTGAAGACGAAAAATTCAGCGCTAGCAGGGAGGCAACCCATGCAATATGTTGTGATTTGTTTTCATATTTTGTGTGATCTTTTTAATTTTGTGTGTTATTTTTGTAGGGAAAGGCATAAACGAAGCATTTTAAGACAGAAGGAATTGTGTTTGGCAAGCAAATATAAGAAATAATTCATTAGCGATGGCTGAATAAAGAATGAAATCTTGAGACTCATTCTAATGAATTTATATACTAAGCGAGTGGCGTATTGCATACACAATTCCGTTACCTTAATTATTGCTTTGATTCGCTTTTCTGTTGTAATTATCTTTATTTTCGTAGACAGGATCCAGACTTTTTGACATTTCACGATTTCTTTTGTTGTTTAGCTAACAAACGTCCTCTGGAAGATACTTCTGCTATTATTACTCACCCTTTTTCAGGTACTATAAATTCAGCCCGTCATTGCACTTTTGAAGGCATTCAGAGTCAAGAAAGATAAACATAAAAAATGGAAGCCACTTCAAGAAGACGAGTTGAAAACATCTGTGTGTTTTGTGGTAGTACTGTTGGTACTAAACCACAATACATAGAAGTAGCACGGGAATTGGGTCGAGTTTTAGCTGCAAGGAATATGCACTTAATATATGGCGGAGGAAATCTCGGACTTATGGGGATCGTTTCAAAAGCCGTACAGGAAGGAGGCAGTCACGTTTTGGGAATCGTCCCAAAACCCTTGGCAGAGGCAAATCTCATTGGATCATCAAACGGAGAGGAACTGATCGTATCAGGTATGTCTGAACGACTGGTAGAAATGATTAACCGTGCTGATGCTTTTATTGCTTTACCAGGTGGTTTAGGTACATTGGAGGAAATTTTTATAGTTCTATCTTGGGCGAACCTGAACATACATCAGAAACCGCTTGGACTACTCAACGTTGATGGATTTAATGATTTTCTTTGTGTGTTTCTTGATGATGCTCGGAGAAATGGGTTCGTGTCAAAACCTATGAAAGAACTCCTCTTCACTGCCAGACTTGCTCCGGATCTAATAGACCAACTCATAGCCTATGAACCACAAGTTGACCCTATCATTTCGAAGATAAATTGGTCCGAGGACGATCGTGGTAAGAGGCGTCGTGTTAATCTGGATCTTAACCTCTAATTTCCTATAGATTTCAGCTAACCAGGTACAACCTTCTAACTCTCCTTTTACTGTTTAAGACATTGGGGACAATGTCTCATTTAGGTTTGGGGGAGGGATTTAGTTGATTAGTACATTGTTTTTAGTTTATTTTCAAAAATTACAAAAATATTTTGCATTTTCGTGTTTTTGTTTTGACTAAAAAGGTGAAATTGGTGAGAGGTAGCTGAGTAAGGAGTTTCACTCCTGATACGTATCTCAAACCATTTATTTCGGAACAAGTTAATTTTTGTTTATTTCATTTTAAATTATTTAATTTGTGAATTCTCCATAAATCTGACTAAAATGGACCTTCATATGTTCAGTTGACAGGTATTATGAACTTACATGGAAACATACAGTCATGAGCTAAAATTGAAAAGTTTGTAATATTCCGTGCTATAGTTTAATTGGAGGAAGCATCTCTAAATAGTGATGGAGTAAAAAAAAAAAAAAAAAAAAAAAAAAAAAAAAAAACGTCTGAGATCCGGGTTATTAAGTCTGTAAGGGTGTTTTAACACCTAGTGCCCTAAAACCAACTGGTTTGGGAGTCACTGGCCCAAAGCTCGTTACATGGATCGAAGATACTGCAAAAATATATAAATATCTGAAGTCTGAGTAATTAAGTTCGTAGGGGTGTCTTAACACCTGGTGCCCTAAAGCCAACTGGTTTAGGAGCCACCGACCCAAAGCTCGCTACATAGACAGATGGTATTGTATATAAATAAAAAATAGAGAAAAAATCAAAGAAAAAAAATCAGAAAAATTAGAAAATTATTCTATTGCTACAAAAAGGTGTGAAATCTGATAGAACTTTAGGACAAAAATATTACTCTCTTATCAACTGCACTTATGACTGTTGTGGGCAAAAATGAGTTGATTAATATTTTGTTGGCTGTGTATATGGAGAATGGTAAAAATAATCGGAGAATTTACTTATTCAGTAATTTAGAAAGAAACAAAACAACTAGTAACTTGGAGTAGAATTTTCACCTGATTAGTCACTAACTTTCTTTATTCTCTTTTCGCTTGCTTTTTGCTTTTGTGTGTATTAGTTTTACTATATTTTACTTTTGTAAAATGTTTGTGGGTATCATTGCTGTAAACCCTCACGAGACTACAACTCGTCCACTAGGGACACCTAGGGGTTTAAAGGCTTGTTGCATACGCTAAATGCAATCGTGATCCCTACGAAAGTGGCTTAGTTAAATTTTATTTTCATGTTATTTTATTTTCTGTTTTGCTCGAGGACTAGCAAAATGTTAGGTTTGGGGGTGTGATGAGTGGTATTTATATCACTTATTCCCACTCATTTAACTTAATGTTTTGTATTGTTTCTCGAGATTTATGAACGTTTTGATATGTTTTGTTGTTATTTTGCAGCTAAATAAAGTTTGGACAGTACTGGAGGCAATTTGGAACAAAACCGGACAAAAATGCGTCAACAGGAATAATTTCATCTTCTGCGCGTCGCGACTCTGGAGCTTTGCGCGCCGCGACGCCCAACATGCGCCGGTTTTGCTAAAATGCGCCATGGTCAACGGGTCAACAATCTGAAAAGTTGACTTTGCTAACGTGCGCCGTGACACGTGTCACCATCACAGAAGATTTGCTAACGTGCGCCTGCCACGTGTCATCATCCTACGGTGCCGACAATCATCATCTACGCTATCGTGCGCCTTGCCACGTGTCGACATCTCAACGATTTGCTAAAATGCGCCATGCCACGTGTCAAGATCAGACGCTGCCGACAATCATGCCTCAGAGTGACGTAAGCAATGACGTCATGAACAGTGCCACATCATCGGATAAAATCTGAGTCAACGAACCAGCAAGTGACACGTGTCACTGTAGCGCGCGGCGCGACGCGTAGCGTGCGTCGCGACGCGCAACCGCCATCCGCGCCTATAAATAGAGCGCAAGGGTTCAGTTTCTGTGGTACCATCCTCTCTCTTCAATTCCTTCTAAAGAGAGAGTTTCTCTCTCTAAAACTCTTTAGTTTTTAGTTTTTTTTAGTTTTGTAAATAATTTTAATTACGTTTTGTAATAATAGTAATTCAATTTTTACTTTTTACTTTCTTTTACAGTTTTTACTATTTACTATTTACTTTTTACAGTTTTTACTATTCACCATGATGAGGTAATTTCCTTATGTTCGGGTGAAAGGTAATTTCTTTTACTATTACTATTTAGATTAATCTCCCTTAAAAATAATATATTTACTATTTAAATTGGACTTAATCAGGATACCGCCAGATTGGTCGGTTGGTAATAAAACATATATTCCGCCTTTATGGCTGGTTATTTTGGTTCCGCCTTTATGGCTGGTTATTTTGGTTCCGCCTTTATGGCTGGTTATTTTGGTTCCGCCTTATGGCTGGTAATAATCACAAGCTTATATATTATTTTAATGGGAGATATCTAAATAAGTAGTAGTAGAAATAATTCCTTTTACCTTAACATTTTATTTTATTTTACTTTTCAGTATTTTTATTTTATGTCTTTTATTTTTATGTTTTTATTAGTCCTAGTTATGTGTTAGTTATCTAGGGGTTGTGATGACTTTTAATATCACTAGTTTATAAGGGATTATTTTATAGTTTGGGTAATTTATAAGTTTACTTATTAAGTCTTAAGCTTAATGCTTCTATTGTCTGATCACCAATAAGATTGATATGGTAAATCTAAAATGAACTAGACATAGGGATTTTAGGTTTCAGCCTTAGATTTAATAGCCCACGATCTTCCTTGAGGATATATAACCCTTTAATAGATTTCCTTACAGGATAGGAATATACCTGTTGGGCGGGGGTAGGTAATCATAATTGGAACTTAGACTTAATGAATCCAGGTAATGTGGTTGACATAGGAATATGGTTCAATTGGGTTATACTGGGTATTTGTAGTTGACCATCGGAAGAGGCTTTTACATAATTTAGTGTTCCAGGTTAGTAAACTGATTTATTACACAAACATAAAATAATCACTTCATCTTTTAAATGATATTAAAAGAATTCACAACCTAAGAACTTTGTGTCTTTTATTTTCCTTAGTATTTTCTTTTATCTTTTTATTTATTTATTTAGCAAATCTTCAATCAACCAAATCAATCAAGCAATCAATTCCATTCTCCCTTTAATTAGATATTTGTAAATAAATAGATTCAATAATTAATAACAACAGTAGGAATTAAGTCCTCGTGGGATCGATATTTTTATACTACTTGAACGATACGTGCGCTTGCGTTATACGTGTGTGTTTACGCCGGTCATACTGAGATAAATACATTAGATGTAAATAACAGAATTTATATTTTGAATATAAATAAAATCTCAAACATATAAAATGACAAATAAATAGCTCAAATTGATTTGATCAATAGAGACTTATTTGTGGCATTGTTGTCTAGGACACAATTTAACGAGACTCGTATATCCACACTTTTGAAGAGTGGGTACTAGGACTGATTTGGCTATTCAAATAAAGTCTACGAATCTAGTTTGTTAGGTAAAGTACCTAAAACACTGTTTACTTGGTAATAGTGTAAAAGCCACCGATCTGTTAGCCCTATTCATGGTGAAGTTAGTGGGCCCATATCTAGCTAGGCTAGATGTGAACATGAATATTTCGTGACCTTAACGGATGTGGCGTCACGTTATGGTTATGTGTTTCTTTTGAAGAACACAAATCAGAAACTTTTAGAGTTTCGACACGAAATAGACAAACAGATCGGCTATAGTATTATACCGTCACGGTAAGACCGTAATGGAAAATACTTAAGCAATAAGTTTCTTATATACTTGAAAAAGTATAGTATTCTTTCAAATGAGGACTCCTCCCGGAACACGTCAAAGTGACGGTGTTTCCGAACGGATTAACCGAATCTTGTTAGACATGATAAGGCTAATCATGAGTCGCTCTGAGCTACCATTTCCTTCAACGGATAAGTTTAAACAGTGCAATAACTTATTTAGAATAAGGTTCCATAATGATCTGTTTGACAGATTACATATTAGATATGAACGGGAAAGAAACCGGGTTTCTCATTCCTGACTATTTGGGATGCTAGACATATGTTTGGATAATACCAAACTAAGGACCCAAATTGGATAAGTGCCAATATAGGTTATCCAAAGGGAAACCATAAGTATAGTACTTATAAATCTCACATGAGAACAATGTGATTGTTGCTCACCATGCAGTTTTTCCTGAGAGGAATACCGATATGCAGTGGTCAGTGGGAGGATAGTGATACTCGATGAAAATCGGAATAATACTGTTCAAGGCACGAAGTCCTTAATGGAACACAAATAGTTCATCTATGATGAATCTATACCATTAATCTTCGACTACGTTTCAAGGAAGTGATACAAGGTATCGACTCCCTATTATGGCAAAGAGCCATGAGTCCAAAATGGATTCCATGTTTAACAACTATTTTGGATACTAGTTGTTGTACCACAAGGCATTGTGCCTATGGTACATTAAACGTCTTCAAGGAAGACATACATGGAAGGCAACATACCAACGTACAAAGCTGGGCTTTTGACGGAAAGGTATCGTTATCAACATTGTGTTAATAACGGTTCAACCTTTTACCTGTTGCCATGGTAAATCCATTTTGAAGATGCTCGTTGATAACTGCATATTTCATTTATGAAATGTGTCAGTTATAGATCAAAATCGCTTTCCTGAAAAGGAAACCTTTTGGAGAATGTTTATAACATTCTGACGATTTTGTATAACCAACAAACGAGGTTTGCGGGTTATTCGATCCATGTTTGGATTGAAACAAGCATAAGGTTCTTGGAACTGTCGTTTTGAAATAATCATAATAGTTTATGATTTGACTCAAAACGAAATGATTCTTGTGTATATAAGGAGGTTAGTGGGAGAGTGCACTGACATGAATGTCATGTAAAATATTGATAATATGTCATTTCTTGGAAATGAAATTCCCATAAAGCAATCAGTGAAAGCTTGGCTTTCATAAGAAATTCTCCGTAGAATTCTGGGGAGTAACAACCTTTATTCAAGGAATAAAGATCTACTGGGATAGATTTGGAGTTGTTAACACTCTCTGGGAAATTGTACATTTAAAATGTACTTGATATGGTGTCTCATACGCTTTGAGCATATGGAGTCACAATCAGGACAATCCAAGTGATAGTCATTGGATTGAAGTTAAGGACATCTATTAGTATCTTAGAGAACTAAAGATGTTGTCTTAAATTATGGAGTAGGAGAACTTGAAGTGACTAGGATCACTGCTACAAGTTTCCAAACAATTAAATAATACGGTACTATAAAGTTTGAATAACGGGACAGTAAGCTGGAAATATTCCGAGCAAGATAACTGTTGCCGAATAAACAACAAATTCGGATTATTGCTGCAGCTGAGGCAGCAATAGAAGCCATTTGGATTGATAATAAATCTAATTAGATTATATATAGTTCTGTTAGCGGCTGAGCTAGGCGTCAGCACAGGCTAAAGAATTAATGGTCTCATCGACGATCCAGATATATACTTCTATATCATCTGATTCGTTCGGATCATACATCGTGGCGATGTGATGATCGTATAAATCGCGTCAGAAGATAATTACGCAAATCCGCTGACGAAAACCTTTCCTCAGCAATTTGAGCGAACCGTACATAGTTCGGGTGTTGGACACTTGAGTGACTGGCTATGTGCCAAGTGGGAGATTGTTGGATAAAATGACCCATAGCGTCACTATTTGCACAGATCATTGTGTTGTTGTAGCAAATTAACTATGTGACAAGGAAATTGCACTCTCATCATTTGTGATTAAATCACCATAGATATATAAATGAAGAGAGGTCCATATGATTAGTTCCTGGATTGAGATGATATGAGACAGTATCAGTCCACGAAGGATTAATCATTAAATATCCCTAGCCGGAGTATTATCGAGACAGGACATCAATAATGCGGAATAGGCTAGTATTGCACTTGTGCGCATTATGAGGGCACAACGGCATAGTTCTCATATATATAAGTATTGGATACTTATGCAAGTGCGATAGGAGGTCGTGTTTCACCGATGGTACGGGAAACAGCTTCGCTCTGGATAGACCCCTCGGAATCCCATTGGTATTATGACTATGTGTCTATGGGAGGCCGAAATCAAGGTAGGTGTGTATAGTCTTAACCTGAGACTTACATCGTTAATACTTACGATAATCGATAGACTTTGGTCTTGGTGGTACAGGGCTTTAACCGGTTCTGCGTACTCCACTTCTGGGTTTATCAGAGAGTCGTAGTGTATTGGGTGTGATGTCAAGATGGAAATATCACTTCAGTCATATTGGAGATGATGTCACGCAGGATACGGTACTAGTGCTCTTAAGTGTTGCGCAACCATCGGGATGTTATGACTAGGTCATGCATATCCGATTATAGAGACTAGTTACCAGACATCCGACATGTGCTTCGGACGGGGTAGACACTTATCCAGCCCCAGCCCTAGCACGTGACTATCTGATACTGGGCCGATATGCATAATACTACGGTATACTACGCTTGATACAGATCTATATATTCCTGTAAGAATATTTCTGGAGAATTGGGTAGGCATGGCGCTTTGCTAGAAGCCAACCTTGTCTTGTAAATCGGTATAAACGTAGTACGAGGTACTTGTTGGAAATCTAATATCCATGTCCCAAGATCAAAACAAGCAAAATATATATATAAGAATGAACTATATTGAAGTATGGCGGAAACAATACTCACAAAAACGGAATGTGGATGCGTTTGATGAAACAAAACTTGCTCCTTTGTGCAGTGAAGGATTCGGCCAAGCAGAAAAGAGAAGCTCCAAGCTATATTTGATCCTTCCAAGCTCTAAGATGAGTTTCCCATAACACCTTGTATGATCCCTTGATGTTGCTAGCCAAAGTTGTGTATTAGAGTTCCAAACAAGTACACTTTCTTCTTGTCTTGCCACAAAACAAATGAAGAATTGGAGAGAGCTTTTAGGGCTTACTGTTTCGGTAATTTGAGAGAGGAAGAAGATATGATTTTTGTCCCAAAAATCAATTTATATTTATGTCATAATAATTATTAAATAATAATATATTTATGACACAAACCATGCAAAGGCTTAGAGTGTCTAACACTCAATTTCCATGCAATACCCTTGAGTGCTTTGTACACTATCTTCATGCAATACATCAATCAATAAATAATGTAAATAATGCCATGTGTCATGTGGGCCCCACACGTTTCCAAATGAAAGTGGGCCCACGTGCACTCACGCGTTCGGATCCGATATTTCCGAAATACCGAACTTACGTCGCGACGTTAATTAAATCGAATTTAAATAAATAATTGCGCCTAGCGAAATTATTATTTACGTCGCTAACGAATTAATTCTAAATTAACTCGTTTGCCCGAATTAAAATCTAATTTTAATTTCGCGTCGAAATCGAATTCCGATTATTATATCGAATATAATAATTTTACGATTAATTCTAAATTAATCGTTCTCTCTCTATATGTAGTACTTTATCCAAGATAAAGTCTCTCCGTAATTAATCCAAGATTAATCGAGTTTGAATCATACGTCATTGGTGAATCTTCGGGAAGCGACCCAAGAGACCTCTAGATATGTTGGCAGTAAATCCGGTTGTCGAACTATTCGAACACGTACGTACCAAGTACTACGTTTTTACCGATTTACAAGACAAGGTTAGCTTCTAGCAAAACGCCATGCCTACCCAATTCTCTAGAAATATTCTTACTGGAATATTAGATCTATAACAGGCGTAGTATACCGTAGTATAGTGTATATCGAACCAGTATCGGATGATCACATGTAAGGCCTGGGGCTGGATATGTGTCTGCCCCGTACGAAACACATATCGGACATCAAGCAACCAGTCTCTTTGAATCGGATAATCCTGACCTAGTCATATTATCCCGATGGTTGCAACCATTATAGAGTACTAGTTCTGTATCCCTCGCGATCATCATCTCCATATGTCTGAAGTGATACTTCCATCTTGACATCACACCCAGTACACTACGATTCTCGATAAACCCAGAAGAGGTATACACAGAACCCGTTAAAGCCCTGGACCACCAAACCTAAATTTTACCGATTGTCGTAAGTACTAGCGATGCAAATCTCAGGTTAAGATCATATGCACCTACCCTGAAGCGGACTCCCATAGACACGCAGACATACTACCAATGGGACTCCGCAGGGTCTATCCAGAGCGAAGCTGTTTTCCGTACCATTGGTAAAACACAACCTCCTACCGCACTTGCATAAGTATCCAATACTTAAATATATGAGAACTATGCCGTTGTGCCCTCACAACATGCACAAGTGCAGTACTAGTCTATTCCGCATTATCGATGTCCAATCTCGATAATACTACGACTAGGGATATTTAATGATTAAACCTTTATGGATTGATACTGTCTCATATCATCACAATCCGGAACTAATCATAGGGACTTTTACCATTTATATATCAAAGTAATTAAATTACAAAACAGTAAAAGGCAATTTCATTACTACATAGTTAATTTTGTACAATAATACAATATCATTTACAAAATAGTGACGCTATGGGTCATTACTGTCTAACAGTACTTACGTGTTCGGATACTCCGACGACCGTATTTACTGCCAACATATCCGGAGATCTCATGGGTCGCTTCCTGAAGATTCACCGATGATGTATAACTCGCACTTTAATTAATCTGGGATTAATTAGAAGAGAGAGAAAATTAATCTGGGATTAATTGTGGAGATATTTTATCTGGGATAAAATATTAATTAAAGAGAGAGAACGATTAATTTGGAATTAATTGATAAAATAATATATTTGATATATTATTAGAAATTGGATTTCGACACGGAATTAAAATTAGATTTTAATTCGGGCGAACGAATTAATTTAGAATTAATTCGTTAGCGACGTGAATAGTGATTTCGCTAGGCGTAATCATTTAATTACGACGCGACGGAAAATTCGTTAATTTGGAATTAGCGAACCCGAGCCCGAGAGTGATTGCGAGCGCATTCGCATTTCGAATTCGAGCGCGGCACGCAAGTCACATCAAGCGTCAAATCGTTAGTCACATCATGCGTCAAATCAATTGTCACTTTGAGTGATGTGACTTGACAACATGTCACTTTATTAAAGTGATGTGATGTGACTTAAAGTAAAAAGTAGAAGTGATATGATTGTTGGAAAAAGCATTAATAAACTTTTACTTTTTGACTTTTGGTATTTTGGAAAATTGAAAAGTTGTATATGGTTTATTTTATTTTTGAAAATATATAAACCAAAATTACATTTTTCTTTTTACATCATTCTCTCTCACTTACGGTTTCAAGGTGAAACCATTTTCCCTCTCTTTTCTCTCTTCTCCCTCTCACGGCTCACTGCCGATTTCTTCTTGTTTTTGTTCTGGTTTGACCGAGCAAATGAGAAGCAAAGAAGATGAAGAAGTGCTAGCACACACCTTGGGTTATATTATAGTGATAGGGAAACGAATTTGTGAGCTTGGAAAGCTTGAAGCTTGAAGCTTCCATGGTGTTCATCAATGGCCGAACATGGAGGAGGCAAACCAGTCCCCAACCGAGCAGTCCACTGCATGAGGAAGCTACTGCCGAGCTTGATGTGTATAAAAAACGCAACTTGTTCTTCATTTCATCAAAACCCATCAATGTGAGTATGAATTCCGCCTTACTCCTTTGTGTATTCATCTCATTTTTATGCATATTTGTGATCCTTGGGACTTGATTGAAACTCTACACTCTCGTCCCGTTTCCAATTCCTAGATCAATCTCAACTGAAGTCAGTATCCTGCTAATCAGCACATTCTGCACATCAGCACATATTTATGTACCATATCCAGTATCAAAATCCAATTTTGAAACTAATAGTGAACATGTTTATGACAAACATACTTAAAGCCGGAGCCTTACCCCGTCTTAACTTCCTTCATGTCTGCCTTGTCCATACGGCAGTCACATATCCAGTGACTCCATTTGCCACAGTTTCGGCAGACATTTTGGGATATGTCATTTGTCTTCCCAGAAGACTGTGATGATTTTGCCTTTTCCCATTTTAGAAGCTCTGGCTTTGCCTCCTAGAGTATAACCATCAACTCTCCAAGAGTTTACTCTTGGTTCATAATGAACCTGCCCCATCTTTCAGGTAGAGATTGTAAGATTAAATCTTTGGTAGTCTCGGCCACGTAGGTAATGTCCATCTAACCTAGCTGATCGATGTCAGCAATCATCTGCGATACCTAGTGCTCGACAGATGTACCCTCTGACATACACGAGCTAAAGATCTTCTTATCCAATTTGTACTTCTAAGATTTAAGAATAAATCTATGAAAATCTTTAATTTCATCATCATGGTACAATGATCTAATCCTTAATTTTGACGACGGAATTAAAGAGTCATTGCTGTAAGCATAACGGATTGAGCACTAAAGTTATCATCATATGAATCTTCCAAAGATCATGTTCTATTATTTGCTCAACTTCGGGCTTAGGCCCAAGAGGTTGTTCAATCAAATAGAATAAATTCTCAGTTCTCAGGACTATCCTGAGGTTCTATTCCCAATCTGAAAAATTAGAGCCGTTTAAAGACATTTTCACCCATGATTATGTTATAAATGCTAATCTTTCAATTATCTTGATTGCTATAGTCCAACTATCCAATCAACGATTTTAGGTACTATTGAATATAATGATTACTATAGTCTAACTATATAATCAACTATAATTTGATTGGTTAAATTCAAATATATTGATTACTATAATCCAATTATATAATCAACTATAAATTGAAGTAGTTTGAATACAGTCCAACTGTTTATTTAAAACAACGATTAAATATTAGTCCAACTAATATATATATAAATAACGACGAAAATTGAAATGAGCGCGTATTGGCAAGTATCTAAACGAAATTACAAATTTAATACTTGCATCCCAATATTTTTCAGTGAGCCTCTAACCCTCTGTTGAGTACTCGGGAAACCTTGTTTCCTAGTGGTCTAGTATCCCGTTAAATAACACACAACCTTGACTTTGGCCAACAAGCTGTATGATATTTAACTAGGTAGATCTCTAAGATCAATTGGATCTCATCCAATTCCTAGATCCAGTAAGTGGACATCCAAATCTGAAACATATATCTAATATATGTCAATATATCTGATATATTCCCTAACATTTTTCCTCTGAATCAATTAAGCCTTGGCTTTAGCACAAAAAACTTAATTATTCCAGTTAAGCGGGACCCATTAACTTTGGAAAGCTTCGTAATCGATGTCGATGGACAAGAAGTGATCTTGAATTTGGCCAACAAATCACAACTTGGACAAGACATGCGATATGGAACAAAGCCTTCATGATTCAAACACATCCGCGATGGACAAAGGCCTTGACTTTGGCCAACAAACCAGTGCCAATCTTGGATCTAGAGAATTAATCATTCAATGGAAGGAAAAACGCTTGATATTTGTTGAGGGTTTTTTTCGCGTAATTGGCAACCAATTAATTATCTTTGATTAGGTCTCATCATACACTCTTAAGCATGCATTCTAAAAGCATAATAAGGCGCGATAAATAAATTAATAATGATATGCGAATGGATATTTAAAAAAACTTGTTCCTAAAACAAATCTCTCCATTTCCTCTCTCCCGCTAGCACAAATCTTACTTCTACCCAATTACATAACACTTCTAAAGAAACCTCATTTACATTGAGGGGAATAGGTGATAAGAGAAATACAAAGAGTCAAGAGGTAATAGGCTGGACACGCAGGTCCAATTTAATAAATTCTAAATTTATTACAATAATTTCCAAAATTGCCCTCACCCATCTAATATCCATCTGATATACATTATTCATACATCACATCCATGTATTCACAAAAAGCATGTTATCAATCAATCTAATCCAATTAATTAATTTGAAATTAATGACCATCCAATGTTCAAACAACGATTTGATTTGCGCGAGTCCAACTCGTTTAAGAATAAGTACTCAAAGTATGAATTCTTGAATTATATCAAACTACAATATTAAATCAAATTTAATTTGTATCCAATACTAATTCTTTATTTAATTCCAAATTAAATAATTACACTTTATTAATGAGCCTTTGCGACTTAGATTCTAAATCTAATCATTACGGGTCTTAAAGCCCAATTAACATCCAATGTCATTTTAATTAAAGTCCAATGGGCATTCAATTAACTTATAAGGCATGGACTTTGGCAACCAAAGCCCAATAAGGAATCACCATTTTTCCAAAAAATCAATTTAGCCCCATTAGGCCCAATTAAAATTTTAAAGGTCCATTTAATCATATTTGGACTTTATGGATATGGTTTTGGGCCCAATTGGATCCAACCAATTAACCTAAACCAAACTTGGCCCAACCAAGCCCTTTAAACCCAAATACAACTTTATAAGCCCAATTCTAAATTTAGTCCAACTTATTAAATTTCAATATTCCCAGTATCACAATTTAATTAATTTAAGTGTATTAGCCATAATTAATTATTCAAATTAACATTTCCAAAATACCAATTTAGATAATTAATCATGCTTATCATCATCAACACATGTCCAACATTATTGAATCAAAAAATCAATTCATTTCCATGCTATATAGGTCACGGCAATTTGGGGATTTTAAATCTGATTTCGATTTTAATCCAATTAAATCCTAAATCAATTTATCCAAAGTCTTTTAATTCATCCAATGATCAAAAAACAAAAATCACCATGACTTTAGGGCATACTACACTTTCGGCCAAGCAAAAAATTGGGGAAAATTTAATCCAATTCAATTTTCATCAAATTGATCACATATAACTCCAAGTTATCATCATTCAAGCATACTCAAACAATCAATTTTATCAAATCATGCTCAAATCAATTTTACCCAAATTTTACCCTAAATCAAATTTCATGCTTAATAATGGCTCTGATACCATTGTTGGGTCTTCTAGGTTAAACCAAGATCATATTAAGCTATGAAAAGTGCGAATACAACAAAGTAAAGTTGCAAAAATACTCACTTTGATCGACTTTTGGAAGTGATGAACACAAAAATTTCTTCATGAGACTCTCGGCCAAGCTCCTCTTTGTCCTCCTAGAGATGTTCTTCAAGCTCCAAGCTTTGAAAAGGATTCCATTCTCATGAATGGGTTTCCCTATCACCTTTGTGTGACCCCTTGGATGTGCTAGCATCATTCAAAAATTTTCCACAAATCATTCCTTAGCTTATTGTTGCTCTCGGCCATGAGAGGAAATTTGAGAGAATAAGGCACCTTGTGCCGTGAGATGAGGGAGAGGGAGAGAAGAAAAAAATGAGTTATGTATTGTGTATTTTGATTTCAAAAAATCAATTACCAAATTCAAAAAAGATACAAGGCATTAAAGCCTTCCAACAACTCACATCACTCACAAAAGTGACATCCATCACATCACTCAAAGTTGATGTTACTTCCATCACAAGAATGACTAATGATGTGACGCGTGAAGTGACCTGTGGGCCCCACTTGATTCAAAATATGAGTGGGCCCACAAACACTCCCGGGCTCGGGTTCACTAATTCTGAATTAACGAATTTTCTGTTGTAACGTAATTAAATCAAATTTAATTAAATAATTATGCCTAGCAAAATTACTATTCACGCCGCTAGCGAATAAATTATAAATTAACTCATTCGCCCGAATTAAAATCTAATTTTAATTCCGCGTCGAAATCTAATTTCGTTTAATATATCAAATATATTATTTTATCGATTAATTCCAAATTAATCGTTCTCTCTCTTTAAATAGTATTTTATCCCAGATATAATATCTCCGCAATTAATCCCAGATTAATTTTCTCTCTACTAATTAATCCCAGATTAATTATGTACGAGTCATACGTCATCGGTGAATCTTCGGGAAGCGACCAATGAGATCCCTGGATATGTTGGCAGTAAATCCGGTCGTCGGACTATCCGAATATGTATGTACCTAGTACTATGTTTTTACCGATTTACAAGACATGGTTGGCTTCTAGCAAAGCACCGTGCCTTCCCAATTCTCCAGAAGTATTCTTAAAGGAATATATAATCTATATCAGGCGTAGTATACATAGTATTGCATATTACCATCCAGTATCGGATGTCACATGCAAGGCCTGGGGTTGGAATTGTGTCTGCCCCGTACGAAGCATATATCGGATCTCTGGTAACTAGTCTTTTTGATCAGATAAACATGACCTAGTCATATTATCCCAATAGCTGCAACATACAAAAGTACCAGTTCTGTATCCTACGTGACCATTATCTCCATATGACTGAAGTGATACTTCCATCTTGACATCACACCCAATACACTACGATTCTCAATATACCCAGAAGAGGCGTACACAGAACCTGTTAAAGCCCTGGACGACCAAAACCAAAGTATATTGATTGTCGCAAGTATTAGCGATGCAAGTCTCAGGTTAAGACCAAATACACCTACCCTGATTCGGAATTTCATAGACACATAGTCATACTACCAATGGAATTCCGAGGGGTCTATCCAGAGCGAAGCTGTTTCCGTACCATCGGTAAACACAACCTCCTATCACATTTGCATAAGTATCCAATACTTAAATATACGAGAACTATGTCGTTATGCTCCCACAACGCGCACAAGTGCAATACTACTCTATTCTGCATTATCGATGTCCAATCTCGATAATACTACGAGTAGGGATGTTTTAATGATTAAACCTTAGTGGATTAATACTGTCTCATATCTTATTAATCCGGTACTAATCATATGGACTTTTATCATTTATGTATCTTGGTAATCCAATTACTAATGATAAAATAGCAATTTCCTTTGCCACATAGTTAATTTGTACAACAACACCATGTTCTGTACAAATAGTGATGCTATGGGTCATAATTGTCCAACATTTTTAACCCTAATGACCTGGATGGATTTGAAAATATGAGTGGGGCTGCCAGTGTCTACCACTCATCCACTGTTTGCATCTAAGGCTAATGAGATGTCAAAAATAGGAAAAATACAAAGCGTACCTGAGGGTCCTGCCTTTCCTTTCCGCTCTGGACAATCTTTCTTCTAGTATCCAGACTTCTTGCAGGGTAGACATTCATCACGAGCTACATGCGGTCTTATAGCTTTGTGCTTCTTGGAGTTTTTCTTTGATATCTTTTTCTTTTCCATTTTTATTTTCTTAGAATTCCTAGAAGTCTTTGAAAAGGTTGTTCCACCATGGAGGTACAAAGTGGGATTGTCTTTCTTCAAAGAAGACATAATCAAATTACGACCTAGCCGTTCATCAATCACAATGCCTTATCGTTCCAAATAATGGATCTGGTCGATCATGTTCAAAACATGAATACAGACTACTCCTCCATCCTTAAACATAGCATGGAATAATTCCTTAGACCTTCGATATATTTCTATTTCTTGATTTTCTTCAAACAACTCCTTGAGTGTTCTCCTAATGTTCCAAGCATTCGGTACCTCTATATACTGTTTGAGCAAATCTGGAACCATCGATCCTAAATTATAGGATTTCACCCTTACGTTATCATCCTTCAATTTTTCAAAAGTTTCTCACTCTTCGAGAGTGGAGTCAGGATCAATTTCAACAGGCAATGGATTGATCGTCACATAGCTAAACTTTTCAAACTATAAGGCCAGGCAGATGTTCATGTAAGAGTTCAAATCAAAGTCCCAAGGATCATAAATCATGCACAAAAACCGCATATAAACACATCAAAGGAGTAAGGCGGAAACATAACTCACATTGAACGGTTTTGATGAAATGAAGAACATGCGTTTTTAAGCTCCCTCCAAGCTCGGAAATGGCTTCTGGAACTGCAGTGAACGCACGGTGGTGACTGGTTCGGCTTCCTCCATGTTCGGCCATTGATGAGCACCATTGAAGCTCAAAGCTTCAAGCTTTCCAAGCTCATGAAGACACTTCCCTATCACCTATGTATAACTCAAGGTGTGCTAGCACTTGTTCATCTTCCATTTTGCTTCTCAAATTTTCGGTGAAACCAGAAAAATAAGAGAAGAAATCGCACCATGCGTGAAGGAGATGAAGAAGAAAAAGAGAGGGAAGAGAGAAACCGTACATGTTTGCATGTAAGAGAGAGAGGACCGAATGTGTGTGTAAAAGGAAAAGAAAAGTAATATATATTTATTCATTTATCTTCCAAAAATAAATAAAACATATATATATATTCCAAACCTTTTCATATTCCATCACTTTTACTTTTAACTTTAAGTCATATCACATCACTTTTCACATCACATCTATTCACTTTAATAAAGTGACATATTGTCAAGTCACATCACTCAAAGTGACAATTGATTTGACGATTGACGCGACTAGCGATTTGACGCTTGATGTGACTTGCGTGCCGCGCTCGAATTCGAAATGCGAATGCGCTCGCAATCACTCTCGGCTCGGGTTCGCTAATTCCAAATTAACGAATTTTCCGTCGCGTCGTAATTAAGTGATTACGCCTAGCGAATTCACTATTCCCGTCGCTAACGAATTAATTCTAAATTAATTCGTTCGCCCGAATTAAAATCTAATTTTAATTCCGCGTCGAAATCTAATTTCTAATAATATATCGAATATATTATTTTATCGATTAATTCCAAATTAATCGTTCTCTCTCTTTAATTAATATTTTATCCCAGATAAAATATCTCCGCATTAATCCCAGATTAATTTTCTCTCTCATCGAATTAATCCCAGATTAATTCTATCTCTCTCTTCTAATTAATCCCAGATTAATCAAAGTGCGAGTCATACGTCATCGGTGAATCTTCAGGAAGCGACCCATGAGATCTCCGGATATGTTGGCAGTAAATACGATCGTCGGACTGTCCGAACACGTAAGTACCTCGTACTACGTTTATATCGATTTACAAGACAAGGTTGGCTTCTAGCAAAGCGCCATGCCTACCCAATTCTCTTGAAATATTCTTACAGGAATATATAGATCTGTATCAAGCGTAGTATACCGTAGTATTGTGTATATTGGCCCAGTATCGGATAATCACGTGCTAGGACTGGGGCTGGATAAGTGTCTGCCCCGTACGAAGCACATGTCGGATGTCTGGTAACTAGTCTCTATAATCGGATATATATGACCTTGTCATAATATCCCGATGGCCGCGCAGCACTTAAGAGCACTAATACCGTATCCTGGGTGACATCATCTCCAATATGACTGAAGTGATACTTCCGTCTTGACATCACACCCAATACTCTACGACTCTCTGATAAACCCAGAAGTGGTGTACTCAGAACCCGTTTAAAGTCCCCTACCACCAAAACCAAAGTTTATCGATTATCGTAAGTATTAGCGATGCAAGTCTCAGGTTAAGACTATACACACCTACCTTGATTTCGGCCTCCCATAGACACATAGTCATAATACCAATGGGATTCCGAGGGGTCTATCCAGAGCGAAGCTGTTTCCCGTACCGTCGGTGAAACACGACCTCCTATCGCACTTGCATAAGTATCCAATACTTATATATATGAGAACTATGCCGTTGTGCCCTCACAAACGCGCACAAGTGCAATACTAGCCTATTCCGCATTATCGATGTCCAGTCTCGATAATACTACGGCTAGGGATATTTAATGATTAAACCTTCGGGGACTGATACTGTCTCATATCATTCTCAGTCCAGGTACTAATCATAGGGACCTCTCTTCATTTATATATCTATGGTGATCTAATCACAAATGATGAGAGTGCAATTTCCTTGTCACATAGTTAATTTGCTACAACAACACAATGATCTGTGCAAATAGTGACGCTATGGGTCATTTTGTCCAACAGTTCATTCCTCCTTCAAAATAGTTATCGGCTTCTTTCAGTTTATTGGAATCTAAAAGTCGCTATAATAGATTTGCGACAACAATCTACAAGACAACAATTAAACACTAGTAGAATATTTTTCATTTCAAAATAAAAATACTAATACGATGATGAAATTTTAAATCTATTAGTATCCTCTATTACTTTACGTAATTTCATAATCTTCCTTAACGGAAAAATAGAATTTTGACTATCAAAGTTTCATAATAGGAAGTGGATCCCATGAAATTTACTCTAGCCTTACACTATCGACAGTCTTGTTAGGGATATTCCCTATAACCAACTTGTGGATGGGCTATATGTACATGTATTTGTAATATTTTCATTAATTAATAAAATGACAATCTTTATTATACGTGTCTTACATAACTTATATGAGTCATCAAACACTGTAATAAAGCCCTTGGAGTAATAAGATGATGGCTTCCACGCCTTATGAGAATCATTACTCTTAAACGTTCCTAATCATAGTTTTGTGAATAATCTGGGCGTTCAGAAAGCAGAGAGACAAGCATGATGATATGATCCATCCTTAAGTGGGGTAGTCGATCTCATAGGCTACTAGCGGAGATCCGTCCGCTTGGTGTATCACACAGATGCATGAGTTACTCGTGTCCATCGAACTGACTGCCGAAATTTTTCACCTGGAGTGTTTATCCCATGTGTCTATGAGAACTTTCATGTATTGCTTGTATGACTAGTCCATAGACTTGAGGTCTTTACAATTTTATCTGTGGATCAAATAACTTTGACATTCTCCTTCCCCGGTTCCAAAGATCCGCTCATAAGGTATGATTGGGTCATTTGTTGAAACACATGAAGTTTGTAAAGATACAACAGAGAATCGCCACTCTCTCGGATAATATTTTCTTACAATAGTAGTATTCCAGTTCGCGTGTTGATATGTGTGATCATTGCTTGAGACTGTGGCCGCAGCGGAAGAATCATGTGAGATTCTTGGGTTAGCACAATTTATGACACTATCAACATCATACCTTTGACTATATGGACAGACATTTTCCGTATCCTAGGTCAAACGGTGGGGATACAGTTAGGCGATGGACTGTATCATATGTAAATCGCATACATAATGGGTATATATTTTTCCTTCTCATTTGGGGGCCTTGGTATATTGCTAGATGTCAACCTTGGTCATTGAAATCGAAAGACCATCTGATTAGAGGATAATTTATGTTCGATTAAATTATCACGATTCATTTCATGTCCAACTTGAGGGGAACCCAAAAGGTCACACACAACAAATTCGAAATCAATGGTTAACAATGCACGGTACAAATTTAACAACATATATGATTGTTGTAGGAATTGTTCATAAATGGTTCAATGTGTTTAATTATTGAACAGATCATTTATGAGTTTCCATAGTGGCTTAGGGATTGGTGAATGACGATAGGGGCACTTTGGGAATTGGAATAAATAAATAAAAGGGGCGCAGATGCGCCCCTTCATTTATTATTATTTTATTTATTTGTTATTTGTTTTCCAATATGGCCCAAACTCTTATTAGGGTTTTATAATCCCATTAAACCAATAAATTAAGATCCAATGGCTGAGATTAAATTAGCATTTATCCCACATCGGATTCTTAATTAACTTTGTTGTCTTTGGAGCACCTATATAAACCCAAAGAATTCTTTACAATTTTTTACACCAAAACCTTTCATATCTTGGGTTTATATAAGTGAGCAACTCTAAAGTTTAAAGAGTAAGCCACTGATTTTGAGGATCTTTAAGTCTAATTGACTAGAGGAACCTCAAGTTAAAAGTTTTGAGGTATTTGCCTAGGCTAGCACCAAGGGAAAAATACCCGTGCACTCAAGGCGTAGTCTTGCTGTTGAGTTTTGGCTTTGGTGTTTGCAACTTTGGAGGCGACACACTTGGGTGGCTCTTTGGAACGTAGAAGAGCTTGCTGAGTTCAAGAAAAGCTTGTAGATTTGAGCGTGGACTGTTATGGACAATTATGACCCATATCATCACTATTTGTACAGAACATTGTGTTATTGTACAAATTAACCATGTGACAAAGGAAATTGCTCTTTTATCATTTGTAATTGGATTACCGGGATATATAAATGTTAAAAGTCCATATGATTAATTCCGGATTAATAAGATATGAGACAATATTAATCCACTAAGGTTTAATCATTAAATATCCCTAGTCGTAGTATTATCGAGACTGGACATTGATAATGCAGAATAGACTAGTATTACACTAGTGCGCGTTGTGGGAGCATAACAGCATAGTTCTCATATATTAAGTATTGGATACTTATGCAAGTGTGATAGGAGGTTGTGTTTACCGATGGTACGGAAACAGCTTCGCTCTGGATAGACCCATCGGAATCCCAATGGTAGTATGACTATGTGTCTATGGGAATCCGAATCAGGGTAGGTGTATTTGGTCTTAACCTGAGACTTGCATCGCTAATACTTGCGACAATTAGTATACTTTGGTTTTGGTCGTTTAGGGCTTTAACAGGTTCTGTGTACGCCTCTTCTGGGTATATTGAGAATCGTAGTGTATTGGGTGTGATGTCAAGATGGAAGTATCACTTCAGTCATATGGAGATGATGATCACGTAGGATACGGAACTAGTACTCTTTAGTACTGCAGTCATCGGGATATTATGACTAGGTCATGTTTATTCGATTATAGAGACTAGTTACCAGAGATCCGATATATGCTTCGTACGGGGCAGACACAATTCCAGCCCCAGGCCTACCATGTGACATTTGATACTGGATCGCAATACGTAATACTATGTATACTACGCCTGACATAGATTAAATTTTCCTTTAAGAATATTTATAGAGAATTGGGTAGGCACGGTGCTTTGCTAGAAGCCAACCATGTCTCGTAAATCGGTAAGAACGTAGTACGAGGTACTCACGTGTTTGAATAGTCCGACGACCGGATTTACTGCCAACATATCCAAGGATCTCATAGGTCACTTCTTGAAGATTCACCGATGACGTATGATTCGAACATAATTAATCTAGGATTAATTATAGAGAGATTTTATCTGGGATAAAATACTATTAGAAGAGAGAGAATGATTAATTTGGAATTAATCGATAAAATAATATATTCGATATATTAAATGAAATTAGATTTCATAACGGAATTAAAATTGGATTTTAATTTGGGCAAACGAATTAATTTAGAATTAATTCGCGAGCGACGTGAATAGTAATTTTGCTAGGCATAATTATTTAATTAAATTTGATTTAATTACGTCGCAACGGAAAATTCGTTAATTCGGAATTAACGAACCGAGCCTGGAATGTGTTTGTGGGCCCACTCGGATTTTGAATTCAGTGGGGTCCACAAGTCACATCGCACGTCACTTTAGTGATGGAAGTCATGTCACCTTTTTGTGATTGACATCTAGCCACTATTGGTGATGAGAGTAGTTGGAAGCTTTAATTGCTTTTTCCTTCAAATTTTTGGTAAAGCCTTTTTAGAAAAAGGATATACCATTTTTTGCCTTTGACTTTTCATAACTTGTATTTGTTTTAGAAACAAAAACAAAGGAAAAACAAAAAAAAAAAACTCTCTCTCTCCCAAATAGACCTCCATTGCCGTGAGCTTCAAAAGCCCAAGGGAAAATTTTGTGGCAATTTTTTCCTCTAGCACTTGAAGAATCATATCAAGGTGATAGGGAAACCATTCACAAGAGCTTGGAATCCATCTCAAAGCTTGGAGCTTGGACATCACAACTTCAAAAGGAAAGCTTGGAGACTTTCAAAGGAAGCAAAATTTTCGTTATCTACTACATCCTCTTAGCCGATCAAAGTGAGTATTTTCCGCTACTTTACTTTGTGTATTCACATGTTTCATGCTTAATATGATCTTGAGATGACCTTAGAGAACCCAACAACGGTATCAGAGCCTAAATTAAGCATGAAATGAAATTAGGGTTCTTAATCTTGAATTTGGGTATTTTTGATTTGAGCATGATTTGATCAAATTGTTTGTTTGAATATGCTTAGATAATGTTAACTTAGAGTTATACATGATCAATTTGATGAAAAATTAATTGGATTAATTTTCCCCAATTCATTAGGCTTGGCCGAATAGACTTGGAACCCTTAGCTCATGGTGATTTTGATTTTTTAGACCATTGGATGAGTTTAAAATACATGGTTAAATTGATTTGTGATTTTATTGGATTGAGATCAAAATTAATGAAAAATTACCATGATTTCCGTGAACTTAATAAGCATGTTGGGATTGATTTTACTTCAATTTGTGTTGGACATAAGTTGATTAATTAAAGCATGATTAATTAGTGTAATTGGTGTTTTGGAAATATTAATTTAACTAATTAATTATGGCTAATACACTTTAATTAAATAATTGTGATATTTGGAATACTATGATTAAATTAATTGGGCTTAATTTGGAATTGGGCTAAAAATGTTGTATTTGGGCTTAATGGGCTTGGTTGGGCCAAGTATGGTTTAGGATAATTGGTTGGATCCAATTAGGCCTAAAACCATTTCCATAAAGTCCAAATATAATAAATGGGCCTTTAAATAATTAATTGGGCCTAATGGGCCAAAATTAATATTGTGGCAAATGGTGATTCCTTATTGGGCTTTGGTTGCCAAAGTCCATGCCTTAAGAAATTAATTGAAAGCCCATTGGACTTTAATTAAAATTGACATTGGATGTTAATAGGGCTTTGAGACCCATTAAGATTAGATTTAGAATCTAAGTCGTAAAGGCACATTAAAAGTGTAATTATTTAATTTGGAATTAAATATTGAATTAGTATTGAATACAAATTAAATTAGATTTAAATTTTAGTTCGATATAATTCAAGAATTCACACTTTGAGTACTTATTCTTAAACGAGTTGGACTCGCGCAAATCAAATCGTTGTTTGAACATTGGATGGTCATTAATCAAAGATTAATTAATTGGATTAGATTGATTGATAACATGCTTTGTGTGAATACATGGATGTGATGTATGAATAATGTATATCAGATGGATATTAGATGGTGAGGGCAATTTTGGAAATTATTGTAATAAATTTAGAATTTATTAAAATTGGACCTGCGTGTCCAGCCTTTATCTCTCGATTCTTTGTAATTCTCTTCTCACCTATTCCCCTCAATGTAAATGAGGTTTCTTTAGAAGTATTATGTAATTGGGTAGAAGTAAGAATAATGCTAGCCGGGGAGAAGAAATGGAGTGATTTTTTCTAGGAACAATTTGTGAAATATCCATCCGCATATCATTATTAATTTATTTACCGCGCTGTATTATGCTTTTAGATTATGTGCTTAAGGGTGTATGATGAGACCTAATCAAATATAATTAATTGGTTGCCAATTACGCGAAAAACCCTCAACAAATATTAAGCGTTTTCCTTCCATTGAATGATCCATTCTCAAGATCCAAGATTGGCACTGGTTTGTTGGCCAAAGTCAAGACCTTTGTCCATCGCGGATGTGTTTGAATCACGAGAGCTTTGTTCCATATCGGTGTCTTGTCCAAGTTGTGGTTTGTTGGCCAAAGTCAAGACCACTTCTTGTCCATCGACATTGATTACGAAGCTTTCCATGGTCAATGGGTTCCGCTTAACTGGGATCACTAAGTTTGTTGTGCCAAAGCCAAGGCTTAAGTTGATTCAGAGGAAAAAGGTTAGGCAATATATTAGATATATTGGCATATATAGGATATATGTTTCGGACTTGGATGTCCACCTACTGGATCTAGGAATTGGATGAGATCCAATTGATCTTAGAGATCTACTTAGTTAAATATCATACAGCTTGTTGGCCAAAGTCAAGGTTGTGTGTTATTTAACGGGATCCTAGCCCACTAGGAAACTAGGTTTCCCGAGTACTCCACAGAGGGTTAGAGGCTCGCAGAAAAATAGTGGGAGGCAAGTATTAAATTTTCAATTTCGTTTGGATACTTGCCAAAACGCGTTCATTTCATTTTTCGTCATTATTTATTAATAAATATAATAGTTGGACTAATATTTAATTGTTGTTTTAATTAAATAGTTGGACTGTATTCAAACTACTTCATTTATAGTTGATTATATAATTGGATTATAGAAATCAAATATATTTGAATTTAACCAATCAAATAGTAGTTGATTATATAGTTAGACTATAATAATCGATTGTACCTGAAATCGTTGATTGGATAGTTGGACTATTGGAATCAAGATAACTGAAAGATTAGCGTTTATAACAAAATCTTGGGAGAAAATGTATTTAAACGACTCCAATTTTTAGATTGGGAATAAAACCTCAGGATAGTCCTGGGAACTGAGAAGTTATTCTATTTGATAGAAAAACATCTCGGGCCTGAGCCCGGAGTTGAGCAAATAGTGGAGCATGAGTTTTGGAAGACTTATGGTGATGATAACTTTAGTGCTCAATCCTTTATGCTTAATGCAATGACACTTTAATTTTGTCGTCAGAACTAAGGATTAGATCCTTATACCATGATGTTGAAATTTAAGATCTTCATAGATCTAATCTTAGATCTTAGAAGTACAAATTGCAAAAGAAGCACTTTCGCTCGAGTATGTTAGATGGTACAACTGTCGAGCACTATGTGTTGCAGATGATTGCTGACATTGATCAGCTAGGTTAGCTGGGCATTACCTACGTGGCCAAGACTACCAAAAATTTGATCTTATAGTCTTTACCTGAAAGCTGAGGCAGGTTCATTATGAACCAAGAGTAAGCTCTTGGAGAGTTGATGGCTATGCTCAATGAGGCAGAGCCAGAGCTTCTAAAATGGGCAAAGGCAAAATCATCACAGTCTTCTGGGAAGACAAAGAACATATCCCAAGATGTCTACTTAAAATGTGGAAAACGGGGTCACTAAAGCGTGACTGCCGTATGGAAAAGGCAAACATGAAGGAAGTGAAGGCGGAGCAAGGCTCCGGCTTCAATTATATTTGTCATATACATGTTCACTACTAGTTTCAAAATTGGATTTTTGATACTAGATGTGGTACATACATATGTACTGATGTGCAAAATCTGCTGATTAGCAGGAGACTGACTTCAGATGAGATCTACCTGCGAGTCGAAAACGGGATGAGAGTCGCTATTTTAATCGTGGAAACCTAAGTTTTGGAACTGCCTTTGGGGCATGTACTTAAATTAGGAAACTGTTATAATGTACCTAGTTTGGCTAGAAACATTATCTCTATATCTAAGTTTAACCCGTTGCGGGTATACCTTTATGTTCTAGAACACTAAGTGTTTTGTTTATAAAGATGATATTGAGATAAACACATTAGATGTGAATAAAAGTATTTATATGTAGAATATAAATTAATCTCATACATATAGCATGACAAACAAATAGCTCAAACTGAATTAATCAGATGAGACTTATTTGTGGCATTGCTGTCTGAGACACATTAACAAGACTCGTATATCCACACTTTCGAAGAGTGGGTACTAGGACATATTTGATTTTAATTCAAATAATGTCTACGAATCTAGCTTATTAGGCAAAGTGCCTAAGACATCTTTTACTTGGTAAAAGTGCAAGTGCCACCGATCTGTTAGCCCTCATTCATAATGACGTAAGTGAGCCAATATCTAGCTACGCTAGAGGTGGATATGAATACTTCGTAACCTTTACGGATGTGGCATCGCGTTATGGTCATGTGTTTCTTGTGAAACATAAATCGGAAACTTTTGATAAATTCAAAGAGTTTTGACAAGAAGTATAAAAACAGACCGGCAAGAGTAAGCGTTATGGTTATGTGTTTCTTGTGAAACATAAATCGGAAACTTTTGATAAATTCAAAGAGTTTCAACAAGAAGTATAAAAATAGACCAGCAAGAGTATTAAAACATCACGATTAGACCGTGATGAAAATACTTAAGTAATAAGTTTCTCCACTATTTGAAAGAGTATGGTATTCTTTTATAGTAGACTCCTCCCAGAACACCTCAATTTGACGGTGTGTCCGAACAGAGAAACCAAAGTTTGTTGGACATGGTAAGGTTAATGATGAGTCGCTCTTAGCTACCAATTTCCTTCACGGGATACACATTAAACAGTGCAATACTTATTTTGAATAAGGTTCCATGAAAAATATGTTAGATAGACTTCATATTAGATATGAACAGGGAAGAAACTAGCTTTCTCATTCCTGAAGATTTGGGAATGCTGGGCATATGTTTGGATGATACCAAACTAGAACCCAAATCGGATAAGTGCCTATTTGTAGGTTATCATAGGGAAACCAAAATATAGTACTTATACAACTCACAAGAGAACAATATAATTGTTGCTCTCCTTGCAGTTTTCCTAAGAGGAATACTTATATGCAGTGGTAAGTGGGAGGAAAGTAAAACTCGATGAAAATTAGAGTAATATTGTTCAAGGCACCAATTCCTTAATGGAACACAAACAGTTCATCAGGGATGAAATTGTACCATAATCTTCGAATACACAAGAATCGCGTAAGTCGGAGAGAGTCAGAAAACAACCTAGGAGGTATGGGTTTCTGATCTCACCTTGTAAAGATGTCAATCTTATTGAGGAACTCGAACCGGCTACGTATGAGGAAGTGATACAAGGTATCGACTCCTATTATGGCAAAGTGCCATGAAGTCCGAAATGGATTCCATGTATACCAACCAAGTTTGGATACTAGTTGATGTACCGGAAGGCATTGTGCCTATTGGTACAATATGAGTCTTCAAGGAAGACATACATGGATGTCAACCTACAAAGCTAGGCTTGTGGCGAAAGGGTATCGTCATCAACATGGTGTCGATTATGACGAAACCTTTTAATCGTTGCCATGATTAAATCCATTTGGATAATGCTTGCTAATGCTGCATATTTCATTTATGAAATTGTTGGTTTCTAGGGTGGTCCCAAGATCAATATAAGCATAGAAATTGAATGAATACTCAAAGAAGTGAGGCGGAAAACACACTTACATTGAACGGCTTTTGGATTGTGATTATCAACAAAAAATTCCTCCATTGCTTGTTGTATTCGGCCAAGGTGACTTTTTTGATGAAGATGACCAAGCTCCAAGCTTTAAAGGATTCCAAGCTCTTAGTTCGGTTCCCTATCACCTTGTTTGGATTCCTTGTTTGTGCTAGCAAAAGATGAAAGAAAATCAAATCTTCCTTCACCACTTGGAGAGTCATGGTTTTGCTTGAGAGAGGGAGATAGTTTTTTTGTGTTTTGTTTCTTTGTTTTCCAAAAACAAATTACCAAAAACTCACACAAAACATTTGGTATATGCTTTACCAAAGTCAAAGCAAATTTTTGGCTCCAAAATGGCATTAAATGCCCACACCAACCTCTATCATGAATAGTGACTACATGTCACTCACCAAAAAGGTGACTTAGACATCTATCACTAAAGTGACAAGTGATGTGACTCGTGATGTGACTTACGGTCGCACTTGATTCAAAATCGAAGTGGCGTTGCAAACATATTCCGGGCTCAGTTTCGTTAAATCCGAATTAACGAGTTTTCCATTGCGTCGTAATTAAATCATATTTAATTAAATAATCATGCCTAGCAAAATTACTATTCACGTCGCTTGCGAATTAATTCTTAATCAATTCGTTAGCCCGAATTAAAATCCAATTTTAATTCCGCGTCGAAATCATATTTCGTATAATATATCGAATATATTATTTTATCGATTAATTCCAAATTAATCGTTCTCTCTCTCTTCAAATAATACTTTATCCCAGATAAAGTCTCTCCACTATTAATCCCAGATTAATAAAGTTCGAATCATACGTCATCGGTGAATCTTCGGGAAGCGACCCAAGAGATCCCTGGATATGTTGGCAGTAAATCTGGTTGTCGGACTATCCGAACATGTACGTACCTTATACTATGTTCTTACCGATTTACGAGACAAGGTTGGCTTCTAGCAAAGCGCCATGCCTACCCAATTCTCCAAAAATATTCTTAATGGAATATATAATCTATGTCAGGCGTACTATACGTAGTTTACGTATTATTGCGTATCTCGTGATCCAGTATCTGATGTCACATGCAAAGCCTGGGGCTGGAATAGTGTTTACCCCGTACGAAGCATATATCGGATCACTAACAACTAGTCTCTTTGTTATCGGATAATCATGACCTAGTCATATTATCCCGATGGTTTCAACCCATTAGAGAACTAGTTTTGTATCCATGTGTGACCATCATCTCCATATGACTGAAGTGATACTTCCGTCTTGACATCACACCCAATACACTACGATTCTCAATAAACCTAGAAGTGGCGTACACAGAACCTGTTAAAGTCCTGGACGACCAAAACTAAAGCGTACTGATTGTCGCAAGTACTAGCGATGCAAGTCTCAGGTTAAGACCAAATACACCTACCCTGATACGGACTCACATAGACACATAGTCATACTACCAATGGGATTCCGTGGGGTCTATCCAGAGCGAAGCTGTTTTCCGTACCATCGGTAAAACACAACCTCCTACCACACTTGCATAAGTATCTAATACTTAAATATATGAGAACTATGCTGTTACACTTCCATAACACGCACAAATGTGATACTAGTCTATTCCGCATTATCGATGTCCAGTCTCGATAATACTACGACTAGGGATATTTAATGATTAAACCATCGTGGATTGATACTGTCTCATATCATCTCATTCCGGAACAAATCACAAGGACTTTCATCATTCACATATTTAAGTAATCTAATTATGAAATGATAAAAGGCAATTTCCATTGCTGCATAATTAATTTGTACAAAAACACAATGTCTTTTACAAATAGTGATGCTATGGGTCATAACTGTCTAACAGAAATATGGCAGCGGAACGTCAAAACCGCTTTCCTTAACGGAAACCTATTGGAGGATGTTTACAACATCCTGACGGTTTTGTCGTACCAAAACATGTAAACAAGGTTTGCAAGTTAAATCGATCCATTTATGGATTGAAGCAAGCATTGCGTTATTGGAACTAGCATTTTTGATAAGATCATAATGGTATATGATTTAATTCAAAATGAATATAATTCTTGTGTATATAAGAAGGTTAGTGGGAGCGCACTGATAATGATTGTCCTATATAATGATAACATATCATTTCTTGGAAATGACATTCCCATAATACAATCGGTGAAAGCTTGGCTTTCATGAAAATTCTTCATAGATTACTTGGGAGAGACAACCTTTATTCTAGGAATAAGGATCTACTGGGATAGATCTAAATGTTGTTGGCACTCTCCGAGAACTCATACATTGAAAGATATGTACGCGACTTGGTGTCTCATATGCTTTGAGTATATGGAGTCACAATCAGGCCAATCCAAGTGATAGTCACTGGATTAATGTTAAGAACATCCTTAAGTATATTAGATGAACTAAAGATGCATTCTTAAACTATGGAGGAGGAGACCTTGAAGTGACTGGGTTCACCGTTGCAAGTTTCCAAACCGACAAAAACGACTATAAGTCGTAATAAGGGTACTATATAGTTTAAATAACGGAACAGTGAGCAGGAAATCTTCCAAGCAAGATATTATTGCCGAATAAACAACAAAAACGGAATATTGATGCAGCTGAGGCAGCAAAAGAAGCATTTTGGATCTATATAATCCTAATTAGATTAGGTATAGTTCTGTTAGCAGCTGAGCTAGGCTACAGCCCAGGCTAAAGAATCACGATCTCATCAATGATCCAAGTATGTACTTCGACTATTTCATCTGATTCGTCAGATCATACATTGTGTCGATGTGATGATCAAATAAAACGCATCAGATGATAACATTTCAAATCCGCTGACGAAAGCAGTTTCTCAGTAGAAGTTTGAGCGACCCATATATAGTTCAGGTGTAGGACACTTGAGTGATTGGCAATAGGCCAAGTGGGAGATTGTTGGACAATTACGACCTATAGCATCACTATTTGTACAAAACATGGTGTTATTGTACAAATTAAGTATGTGACAAAGGAAATTGTTGTTTTATCATTTGTAATTGGATTACCGGGATATATAAATGATAAAAGTCCATATGATTAGTTCCGGATTAATAAGATATGAGACAGTATTAATCCATTAAGGTTTAATCATTAAATATCCCAAGTCGTTGTATTATCGAGACTGGACATCGATAATGCGGAATAAACTAGTATTACACTTGTGCGCGTTGTTAGAGCATAATGGCATAGCTCTCATATATTTAAGTATTGGATACTTATGCAAGTGTGATTGGAGGTTGTGTTTACCGATGGTACGGAAATAGTTTCACTCTGGATAGACCCATCAGAATCCCATTGTTAGTATGACTATGTGTCTATAGGAATCCGAATCAGGGTAGGTGTATTTGGTCTTAACCTGAGACTTGCATCTCTAATACTTGCGACAATCAGTATACTTTGGTTTCGGTTGTCCAGGGCTTTAACAGGTTCTGTGTACGCCTTTTCTGGGTATATTGAGAATCGTAGTGTATTAGGTGTGATGTAAAGATGGAAGTATCACTTCAGTCATATGGAGATGATGATCACGTATGATACGGAACTAGTACTCTTTAGTACTACAATCATCGGGATATTATGACTAGGTCATGTTTATCCAATTATAGAGACTAGTTACCAGAGATCTGATATATGCTTCATACGGGGCAGACACAATTATATCCCCAGGCCTAGCATGTGACATTTGATATTGGATCACAATACGTAATACTACGTATACTATGCCTGACATAGATTATATATTCCTTTAAGAATATTTCTGGAGAATTGGGTAGGCACGGTGCTTTACTAGAAGCCAACTATGTCTCGTAAATCGGAAAGAACGTAGTACGAGGTACTCACATGTTCGGATAGTCAGATGACCGGATTTACTGCTAACATATCCAGGGATCTCATGGATCACTTCCCGAAGATTCACCGATGACGTATGATTCGAACATAATTAATCTAGGATTAATTACAGAGAGATTTTATATGGGATAAAATACTATTAGAAGAGAGAGAACGATTAATTTGGAATTAATCGATAAAATAATATATTCGATATATTAAATGAAATTAGATTTCATAACGGAATTAAAATTAGATTTTAATTTGGCCAAACGAATTAATTTAGAATTAATTCGCGAGCGATGTGAATAGTAATTTTGCTAGGCATAATTATTTAATTAAATTTGATTTAATTACGTCGCAATGGAAAATTCGTTAATTCAGAATTAACAAACCAGAGCCCGGAATATAACTGCGGGCCCACTCGGAATTTGAATTTAGTGGGGCCCACAAGTCACATCGCACGTCACTTTAGGGATGGAAGTCATGTCACCTTTTTGTGATTTACATCTAGTGACTATTGGTGATGGGAGTAGTTGGTAGCTTTAATTGCTTTTTCCCTCCAATTTTTGGTAAAGCCTTTTTAGAAAAAGGATATACCATTTTTTGCCTTTGACTTTTCATAACTTGTATTTGTTTTAGAAACAAAAACAAAGGAAAAAAAAAACACTCTCTCTCTCCCAAATAGACCTCCATTGTCGTGAGCTTCAAAAGCCCAAGGGAAAATTTTTTGGCAATTTTTTCCTAAGCTAGCACTTGAAGAATCATATCAAGGTGATAGGGAAACCATTCCCAAGAGCTTGGAATCCATCTCAAAGCTTGGAGCTTGGACATCACAACTTCAAAAGGAAAGCTTGGAGACTTTCAAAGGAAGCAAAATTTTTGTTATCTCATACATCCTCTTAGCCGATCAAAGTGAGTATTTTCCGCTACTTTACTTTGCGTATTTATATTTTTCATGCTTAATATGATCTTGGGATGACCTTAGAGAACCCAACAGACTGGAGGAGTCTTCGGTTCAAGTAAGTCTTTTTCTTTCTTTATTTTAATTAGAGTTCTAATGATAGTTAGCATGTTTAGGTTTATGTTCTTTGCATGTTTTATGAGATTTTATGCTTAGAATATATATTAACATGCTTAGGCTTGTAAAATAATCAAAACAAATGGGTCTTGGGCAAAAGGGATAGCGGCATCAAAATTGTTCTTTAATTTTCCGCTGCGCACTCGCGGCCGCTTCCCAGCAATGGTATCACCGCACCATTTTTGTTTTGAATAGTTATCTCTCATTTGAACTCTAAATTGGGTGTGTAAAAGCTCGTTGGAAAGCTAACACCTTGGACTTAATTTTTGGCACAAGTTTTGCATGATTTGGTTAAGATGTGAATTGTGAAATTGCATTTAAAGTTCACGCATCTGTAAAAAAAACATGAATAGTAACTTGAATAGTAAATTTATTTGAATAAAATAAAATGCAATATGATAATTAAATATTAATAAAAGTTATTCAATGCCAAAAATAATTCCAACATATTAAAACTCATATGCTTGATGATTCTTGTTGGATAATATGACCCATAACGTCACTATTTGTACAGATCATAGTGTTGTTGTACAAATTAACTATGTGACAAGGAAATTGCACTCTCATCATTTGTGATTAGATCACCATAGATGTATAAATGAAGAGAGGTCCATATGATTAGTTCCTGGATTGAGAATGATATGAGACAGTATCAGTCCACGAAGGATTAATCATTAAATATCCCTAGTCGTAGTATTATTGAGACTGGACATCGATAATGCGGAATAGACTAGTATTGCACTTGTGCGCGTTGTGAGGGCACAACGGCATAGTTCTCATATATTTAAGTATAGGATACTTATGCAAGTGCGATAGGAGGTTGTGTTTCACCGATGGTACGGGAAACAGCTTCGCTCTGGATGGACCCCTCGGAATCCCATTGGTAATATGACTATGTGTCTATTGGAGTCCGACATCAGGGTAGGTGTATTTGGTCTTAACCTGAGACTTACACCGCTAATGCTTACGACAATCAATATACTTTAGTTGAGGTCGTCCAGGGCTGTAACAGGTTCTGTGTATGCCAATGCTGGGTGTATTGAGAATCGTAAAGTATTGGGTGTGATGTCAAGACGGAAGTATCACTCCAGTCATAGGGGAGATGATGTCACGCAGGATACGGTATTAGTGCTCTTAAGTGCTGGCCGGCCATCGGGATATTATGACAAGGTCATGTATATCCGATTATAGAGACTAGTTACCAGACATCCGACATGTGCTTCGTACGGGGCAGACACATATCCAGCCCCAGGCCTAGCACGTGACTATCCGATACTGGGCCGATATACACGATACTTAGTAGACTACGCCTGATATAGATCTTAAATATTCTTATAAGAATATCTCCGGAGAATTGGGAAGGCTTGGTGCTTTGCTAGAAGCCAACCTTGTCTCGTAAATCGGTAGAACGTAGTACTTGGTACGTACGTGATTCGGATACTCCGACGACCATATTTACTTCCAACGTATCCGGGGATCTCATGGGTCGCTTCCCGATAATCCACCGATGACGTATGACTCGCACTCTTAAATAATCTGGGATTATATAGAAGAGAGAGAAAATTAATCTAGGATTAATTACAGAGATATTTTATCTAGGATAAAATATCGTCTAAAGAGATATAATGATTAATTTGGAATTAATCGGTAAATTAATATATTTGATATATTAAAAGAAATTGGATTTCGACGCGGAATTGAAATTGGATTTTAATTCGGGCGAACGAATTAATTTAGAATTAATTCGCTAGCGACGTGAATAGTGAATTCTCTAGGCGTAATCATTTAATTACGACGCGATGGAAAAATCGCTAATTGGGAATTAGCAAACCCGAGCCCGAGTGTGATTGTGAGCGCATTCGTATTTCTAATTCGAATGCGGCAACGCAAGTCGCATCAAGCGTCAAATCATTCGTCACATCAAGCATCAAATCAAATGTCACTTTGAGTGATGTGATTGATTGATGTGATTGATTGATTGAAAGACACACATCACTTTATTAAAGTAAAATGAATAGTGATGGGTGTTGTTGGAATAATGTTTGGTGATTGATTTCCATTTACTTTATTTGATAAATCAAAATGGTAAATGCTTATTATTTTTTGGAAAAATATATAAAGCATTTTTTGTAATTCATTTCACAAGTCAACAAATTCATCTCTCTCTCATTTCTCTCTTCCAAGTCACGCCCAAACTGATTTTTCTTCACTGGTTTTTGAAGCCAATTGGCGTGAGCAAATGGGAAGCAAAGAGTGAGTTTTTGTGGAAAAAACTCTAGTGCTAGCACACTTACGAGACTTGCGAAGGTGGTAGGGAGGTTCACCAATGAGTCGGGAACCATTCGACGAAGATTCGAAGCTCAAAACTTGACTCAACACTGAAACTGTCAAGGCAGTGGACTGCACTGCAGTTGCGTTTTTGCAAGGGAATAATCAATTTCGTTTGTTGCCGATTCGTCTCAACCGATCGATGTGAGTATTCCGCTACCTCCTTTGATGTATTCACACATGTATTTCATTGCTTGTTTGATCTTGGGACCTAGATAAAAACCTAACAATGGCATCAAGAGCTATAGGTTCAAGCATGAAAATGTAGGGCTTAAAATTTCGGTATTTTGTATTTGAGCATGATTTTATAAAATTGGATGTTTGAGCATGCTTAATATATGTTATATTGAAGATTGATTTGATCAATTTCAACAAAATGTGATTGGATCAATTTTGCCCAAATTTGTGATGTTGGCCGAATGTAATGTGATTTTTTGTATTCTTGGAATTTTTTGATTTTGATTCATTTGATGAGTTGGAATCATTAAGGATAATGTTAATTTGAAACTAATTGGATTGGATTTTGAATTGAACATAAAATCCCCAAAAGTTATCACCTTGGCCGAATTGGATTATGCCCTTGAATGTCTTGGCATTTTGATTTTAGGACATTGGATGTATTGGAAATCATTTAGGATGTTGATTTAATGTCGATTGTGGGTTCGATTGGATTGAAACCAAATCGGAAAAAAAATCCCTCCTTTGGCCGAGAGCTTTAAAGCATGTAATGGGTTTGATTTTTTCATTTATGTGTTGGACATGTGATAATGATAATGAACATGATTAATTGGACTAATTTGATGTTTTAGAAATATTGATTTGGGTGATTAATCATGTAATGCACTTTAGGTAATTAAATTGCGAAATTGGATTTGTGTAATTTAATGAATTAGGCCTTTAAATTGGATTTGGGCTTATTAAGTTGTAATTGGGCTTATTGGGCTTGATTTTATCAAGATGGGTTTAGGCCAAATGGATTGGATCCAATTGGTCCCAAAACCACTACCATAAAGCCCAATGCAACTTATAAACCTTTAAAGTTTAATTGGGCCTAATGGGCCTAAATTGATTTCTGGGCTTATGGGGTTACTCCTTGATTGGGCTTTGGTTGCCGAAGCCCACGCCTTAAAGAAATTAATTAAAGCCCATTAGACTTGAATTGAATTGACGTTGGACGTTAATCGGGTTTTGAGACCCGTAGCGATTAAATTTGGAATTTAAGTCGTTAAAGGTTTATTAAATAAAGTGTAATATTTAATTTGGAATTGAATAGTGAATTAGAATTAAATGCATATTATATTGGATTTAATTATGTAGTTTAATTTAATTCAAGAATTCGTACTTTGAGTACTTATTCGCTAAACGAGTTTGACTCGCGCAAAATCAAATCGTTGTTTGAACATTGGATGATCACATAATTATCAGATTAATTAATTTGATTAGATTGATTGATTACATGCTTTTGTGTGAATACGTGGTTGTGATGAATGAATAATGTATATCGGATGGATATTAGTCGGGTGGGGCAATTTTGGAAATTGTTGTAATAAATTCGATTTATTAAATTAGACCTGCGTGTCCAGCCTTATCACCTCTATTCTCTTTGTATCTCTTCTCACCTATTCTCCTCAATGTAAATGAGGTTTCTTTAGAAGTGTAGTGTAACGGGTAGAAGTAATACAAGTGCTAGCTTGAGTGAGAAAGGGAGAGATTTGATCTAGGATCAATGTGTTAAGTATCCATCCGCATATCATTATTATTTTATTTCATATGCGCTTTATTATGTATTTAGAATGCATGTTTAAGGGTGTATGCTGATGAGACCTAAACAAAGATAATTAAATTGGTAGCCAATTTGCACGCGAAAAGCCCTCGTCAAATATCATGCGTCTTTTCCTTCCATTGAGTGATTCTTACTCAAGATCCTAGATTGGCATGGGTTGTTGGCCAAAGTCAAGCCCTTGTCCGTCGAAGATGTGTTTGAATCACGAGGCTTTGTTCCATATTGGTGTCTTGTCCAAGTTGTGGTTTGTTGGCCAAAGTCAAGACCACTTCTTGTCCAATGACATTGATTACGAAGCTTCCATGGTCAATGGGTCCACGCTTGACTGGGATCACTAGGTTTGTTGTGCCAAATCCAAGGCCTAGTTGATTCAGAGGAAAACGGTTAGGGTATATATTGGATATATAGGCATATATAGGATATATGTTTAGGACTTGGATGTCCACCTACTGGATCTAGGAGTTGGATGAGATCCAATTGATCTTAGAGATCTACCTAGTTAATTATACAATTTGTTGGCCAAAGTCAAGATTGTGTGATATTTAACGGGATCCTAGCCCACTAGGAAACACGGTTTCCCGAGTACTCGACAGAGGGTTAGAGGCTCGACGAAAAATAGTGGGAGGCAAGAATTGAATTTGCAATATTCGTTCAATTACTTGCAATACGCGCTCATTCAAATTATTTCGTCGTAATATTAAATGTTAGTTGGACTAATATTTAAATTGTTGTTTTAATAAACAGTTGGACTGTATTATAGTTGATTATATATAATTGGATTATATTAATCAATATATTTGAATTAATTAATTTCAGTTTACAGTTGATTTTATAATTGGATTATAGTAATCAATGTAATTGAGGTTAATTAATTTGGATTATATTTGATTATATAGTTGGACTATTATAATCATTATAATATATAGTACCACTAATTGTTGATTAAATAGTTGAACTATTGTAATCAAGATAAAATTGAAAAATTGAATATTTAAAATATAATCTTGGATTAAATGTTTTAAATGATTTAATTTTCAAATTGGGAATAAATAATAGGTTACTTTATTTGATAAAATAACTTATTATACCTTAAGCCCAAAATTAAGCAAAATAAGTAGAGCATAAAATCTTTGGAAGATTTATGTGATAATGAATTTAGTGATTAATTTAATATACTTGTCATAAATCTGATTTTAGATTTAAGAAGTATTAAAATTGCAATTTATAATTCTTGGAGAATTAATTGACTATTCTAGAGGAGATAAAGTCAAAGTTTGCAATTGGGCATGTAGCACGAGGTGCACATCGTTTCGATATTCTAAAAACCCAAGGCTTGGCCTAAGGTTCCTGAAATATTGAAAAGGATAATTGACATATCCCAAAGTGACTACCATTTGGATATGGCAGACACGAAGGAATTAAAGAAAGGGCAATGCTCTTACTTTAAAAATGATTGTCAAAGTTATGTTCACTACTAGTATTGAAATTATATTTTAAATACTTAGTGTGGTACATAAAATATATGTATTGATGTTCAGAATCTGCTTTGAGCAGGATACTGACTTCAAGCTGAGATTGCTCTGCGAATCGAAAATGGGATGAAAGTCGCTGTTTTGACAGTAGATACCTAAGTTTAGGAACTACCCTTCGGGTGTGTACTTAAATTAGGAACTGTTATAATATAACTAGTTTGACTAGAGACATTATCTCTATATCAGTGTTTAATCCATTGTGGATAAACCTTTATATTCTAGAACACTAAGTGTTTCATTATATATAGATGATATTGAGATAAACACATTAGATGTGAATAACAGAATTTATATTTTGAATATAATTAAAATCTCAAAACATATAAAAAGACTAATAAATAGCTCAAATTGATTTGATCAAGTAGAGACTTATTTGTGGCATTGATGTCTAGGACAGAATTAAACAAGACTCGTATATCCGTACTTTTGAAGAGTGGGTACTAGGACTGATTTGACTATTCAAATAAAGTCTACGAATCTAGTTTGTTAGGTAAAATACCTAAAACACTGTTTACTTGGAATAGTGTGTAAGTGCCACCGATCTGTTAGCCCTATTCATGGTGAAGTTAGTGGGCCCATATCTAGCTAGGCTAGATGTGAACATGAATATTTCGTGACCTTAACGGATGTGGCATCACGTTATGGCTATGTGTTTCTTTTGAAGAACACAAATCAGGACTTTTAGAGTTTCGACACGAAGTAGATAAACAGATCGACTATAGTATTATTACCGTCACGGTAAGACCGTAATGAAAATACTTAAGCAGTAAGTTTCAAATATACATGAAAGAGTACAATATTCTTTCAGATGAGGACTCCTCCCGAGACACGTCGGTTAGACGGTGTGTCCGAACAAAAACCAAATTTTGTTGGACATGATAAGGTTTATCACGAGTCGCTCTGAGCTATCATTTCCTTCAACAGGATATGTATTAACAGTGCAAAACTTATTTAGAATAAAGGTTCCATATAAATCTGTTTGACAGATATCATATAGGATATGAACAGGAAAGAAACAGGGTTTCTCATTCCTAATAATTTGGGTATGCCGGGCATAACGTTTGGATGATACCAAACTAAGGACCCAAATTGGATAAGTGCCATATATAGGTTATCCTAAGGGAAACCATAAGTGTAATACTTATAAATCTCACATGAGAACAATATGATTGTTACTCACCATGCGGTTTTCCTGAGAGGAATATCGATATGCAGTGGTCAGTGGGAGGATAGAGATACTCGATGAAAATCAGAGTAATACTATTCAAGGCACGCAGTCCTTAATGGAACACATATAGTTCATCAAGGATGAGACTATACCATTAATCTTTGAATACACAAGAACCTCATAGATCGGAGAGAGTCAGAAAACAACCTAGGGTATGAGTTTCTGATCTCACCTCATAAAGATATTAATCTTGTGGAGGTATACCAACCGACTACGTTTTGAGGAAGTGATACAAGGTATCGACTCCCTATCATGGCAAAATACCATGAGTCCGAAATGGATTCCATGTATAACAACTATGTTTGGATACTAATTGTTGTACCGCAAGGTATTGTGCCTATTGGTACTATAAACGTCTTCAAGGAAGACATACATGGATGGCAACATACCAACATACAAAGCTAGGCTTTTGACGGAAAGGTATCGTTATCAACATTGTGTTAATAACGGTTCAACCTTTTAACTGTTGCCATAGTAAATCCATTTTGATGATGCTTGTTGATACTGCATATTTCATTTATGAAATGTGTCAGTTAAATATCAAAATCGCCTTCCTGAAAATGAAACCTTTTGGAGGATGTTTTACAACATCCTGACGATTTTGTATAACCGACAAACAAGGTTTGCGGGTTATTCGATCCATGTTTGGATTGATGCAAGCATTAGGTGTTGGAACTGTCGTTTTGAAATAATCATAATGGTTTATGATTTGACTCAAAACGAAATGATTCTTGTGTATATAAGGAGGGTGGGGAGAGCACTGATAATGAAATTCCCATAAAGTAATTAGTGAAAGCTTGGCTTTCATAGAAATTCTCCGTAGAATTCTGGGGAGTAACAACCTTTATTCAAGGAATAAAGATCTACTGGGATAGATTTGGAGTTGTTAACACTCTCTGGGAAATTGTACATTTAAAATGTACGCGACCTGGTGTCTCATACGCTTTGAGCATATAGATTCACAAACAGGCCAATCCAAGTGATAATCACTGGATTGAAGTTAAGGACATCTATTAGTATCTCAGAGAACTAAAGATGTTGTCTTAAACTATGGAGAATGAGAACTTGAAGTGACTGGGATCACTGCTGCAAGTTTCCAAACAGTTAAATACTGCGGTATTATAAAGTTTGAATAACGAGAAAGTGAGCTGGAAATCTTCCGAGCAAGAAACTGTTGCCGAATAAACAACAAATGCGGATTATTGCTGCGGCTGAGGCAACAATAGAAGCCATTTGGGTCTAAAATAAATCTAATTAGATTAGATATAATTTGTTAGCCGCTAAGCTGGGCGTCAGCACAGTCTAAAGAATTAAAGGTCTCATCGACGATCCAGATATATACTTCTATATTCATCTGATTCGTTCGGATCATACATCGTGGCGATGTGATGATCGTATAAATCGCGTCAGACGATAATCATGCAAATCTGCTGACAAAAACCTTTTCTCAGCAATTTGAGTGAACCGTACATAGTTCGGGTGTACGACACTTGAGTGACTGGCTATGTGCCAAGTGGGAGATTGTTGGATAATATGACCCATAGCGTCACTATTTGTACAGATCATAGTGTTGTTGTACAAATTAACTATGTGACAAGGAAATTGCACTCTCATTTTGTTATGATCACCATAGATGTATAATGAAGAGAGGTCCATATGATTAGTTCCTGGATTGAGAATGATATGAGACAGTATCAGTCCATGAAGGATTAATCATTAAATATCCCTAGTCGTAGTATTATCGAGACTGGACATCGATAATGCGGAATAGACTAGTATTGCACTTGTGCGCGTTGTGAGGGCACAACGGCATAGTTCTCATATATTTAAGTATAGGATACTTATGTAAGTGCGATAGGAGGTTGTGTTTCACCGATGGTACGGAAAACAGCTTCGCTCTGGATAGACCCCTCAGAATCCCATTGGTATTATGACTATGTGTCTATGGGAGTCCGACATCAGGGTAGGTGTATTTGGTCTTAACCTGAGACTTACACCGCTAATGCTTACGACAATCAATATACTTTAGTTGAGGTCGTCCAGGGCTGTAACAGGTTCTGTGTACGCCAATGCTGGGTATATTGAGAATCGTAGAGTATTGGGTGTGATGTCAAGACGGAAGTATCACTCCAGTCATAGTGGAGATGATGTCACGTATGATACGGTATTAGTGCTCTTAAGTGCTGGCCGGCCATCGAGATATTATGACAAGGTCATGTATATCCGATTATAGAGACTAGTTACCAGACATCCGACATGTGCTTCGTACGGGGCAGACACATATCCAGCCTCAGGCCTAGCACGTGACTATCCCATACTGGGCCGATATACACGATACTTAGTAGACTACGCCTGATATAGATCTTAAATATTCTTATAAGAATATGTCCGGAGAATTGGGAAGGCTTGGTGCTTTGCTAGAAGCCAACCTTGTCTCGTAAATCGGTAGAACGTAGTACTTGGTACATACGTGATTCGGATACTCCGACGACCGTATTTACTTCCAACGTATCCGGGGATCTCATGGGTCGCTTCCCGATAATCCACCGATGACGTATGACTCGCACTCTTAATAATCTGGGATTTATAGAAGAGAGAGAAAATTAATCTAGGATTAATTACAGAGAGATTTTATCTAGGATAAAATATCGTCTAAAGAGAGATAATGATTATTTTGGAATTAATCGGTAAATTAATATATTTGATATATTAAAAGAAATTGGATTTCGACGCGGAATTGAAATTGGATTTTAATTCGAGCGAACGAATTAATTTAGAATTAATTCGTTAGTGACGTGAATAGTGAATCGCTAGGCGTAATCATTTAATTACGACGCGACGGAAAAATCGCTAATTGGGAATTAGCGAACCCGAGCCCGAGTGTGATTGCGAGCGCATTCGTATTTCGAATTTGAATGCGGCAACGCAAGTCGCATCAAGCGTCAAATCAAATGTCACTTTGAGTGATGTGATTGATTGATTGAAAGACACACATCACTTTATTAAAGTAAAATGAATAGTGATGGGTGTTGTTGGAATAGTGTTTGGTGATTGATTTCCATTTACTTTATTTGATAAATCAAAATGGTAAATGCTTATTATTTTTTGGAAAAATATATAATAAGCATTTTTTGTAATTCATTTCACAAGTCAACACATTCATCTCTCTCTCATTTCTCTCTTCCAAGTCACGCCCAAACTGATTTTTCTTCACTGGTTTTTGAAGCCAATTGACGTGAGCAAATGGGAAGCAAAGAGTGAGTTTTTGTGGCAAAAACTCAAGTGCTAGCACACTTACGAGACTTGCGAAGGTGGTATGGAGGTTCACCCATGAGTCGGGAACCATTCGACGAAGATTCGAAGCTCAAAACTTGACTCAAAACTGAAACTGTCAAGGCAGTGGACTGCACTGCAGTTGCGTTTTTGCAAGGGAATAATCAATTTCGTTTTTTGCCGATTCGTCTCAACCGATCGATGTGAGTATTCCGCTACCTCCTTTGATGTATTCACACATGTATTTCATTGCTTGTTTGATCTTGGGACCTAGATAAAAACCTAACAATGGCATCAAGAGCTATAGGTTCAAGCATGAAAATGTAGGGCTTAAAATTTCGGTATTTTGTATTTGAGCATGATTTTATAAAATTGGATGTTTGAGCATGCTTAATATATGTTATATTGAAGATTGATTTGATCAATTTCAACAAAATGTGATTGGATCAATTTTGCCCAAATTTGTGATGTTGGCCGAATGTAATGTGATTTTTTGTGTTCTTGGAATTTTTTGATTTTGATTCATTTGATGAGTTGGAATCATTAAGGATAATGTTAATTTGAAACTAATTGGATTGGATTTTGAATTGAACATAAAATCCCCAAAAGTTATCACCTTGGCCGAATTGGATTATGCCCTTGAATGTCTTGGCATTTTGATTTTAGGACATTGGATGTATTGGAAATCATTTAGGATGTTGATTTAATGTCGATTGTGGGTTCGATTGGATTGAAACCAAATCGGACAAAAAATCCCTCCTTTGGCCGAGAGCTTTAAAGCATGTAATGGGTTTGATTTTTTCATTTATGTGTTGGACATGTGATAATGATAATGAACATGATTAATTGGACTAATTTGATGTTTTAGAAATATTGATTTGGGTGATTAATCATGTAATGCACTTTAGGTAATTAAATTACGAAATTGGATTTGTGTAATTTAATGAATTAGGCCTTTAAATTGGATTTGGGCTTATTAAGTTGTAATTGGGCTTATTGGGCTTGATTTTATCAAGATGGGTTTAGGCCAAATGGATTGGATCCAATTGGGCCCAAAACCACTACCATAAAGCCCAAATGCAACTTATAAACCTTTAAAGTTTAATTGGGCCTAATGGGCCTAAATTGATTTCTGGGCTTATGGGGTTACTCCTTGATTGGGCTTTGGTTTCCGAAGCCCACGCCTTAAAGAAATTAATTAAAGCCCATTAGACTTGAATTGAATTGACGTTGGACGTTAATCGGGTTTTGAGACCCGTAGCGATTAAATTTGGAATTTAAGTCGTTAAAGGTTTATTAAATAAAGTGTAATATTTAATTTGGAATTGATTAGTGAATTAGAATTAAATGCATATTATATTGGATTTAATTATGTAGTTTAATTTAATTCAAGAATTCGTACTTTGAGTACTTATTCGCTAAACGAGTTTGACTCGCGCAAAATCAAATCGTTGTTTGAACATTGGATGATCACATAATTATCAGATTAATTAATTTGATTAGATTGATTGATAACATGCTTTTGTGTGAATACGTGGTTGTGATGAATGAATAATGTATATCGGATGGATATTAGTCGGGTGGGGCAATTTTGGAAATTGTTGTAATAAATTCGATTTATTAAATTGGACCTGCGTGTCCAGCCTTATCACCTCTATTCTCTTTGTATTCTCTTCTCACCTATTCCCCTCAATGTAAATGAGGTTTCTTTAGAAGTGTAGTGTAACGGGTAGAAGTAATACAAGTGCTAGCTTGAGTGAGAAAGGGAGAGATTTGATCTAGGATCAATGTGTTAAGTATCCATCTGCATATCATTATTATTTTATTTCATATGCGCTTTATTATGTATTTAGAATGCATGTTTAAGGGTGTATGATGATGAGACCTAAACAAAGATAATTAAATTGGTAGCCAATTTGCACGCGAAAAGCCCTCGTCAAATATCATGCGTCTTTTCCTTACATTGAGTGATTCTTACTCAAGATCCTAGATTGGCATGGGTTGTTGGCCAAAGTCAAGCCCTTGTCCGTCGAAGATGTGTTTGAATCATGAGGCTTTGTTCCATATTGGTGTCTTGTCCAAGTTGTGGTTTGTTGGCCAAAGTCAAGACCACTTCTTGTCCAACGACATTGATTACGAAGCTTCCATGGTCAATGGGTCCACGCTTGACTGGGATCACTAGGTTTGTTGTGCCCAAGCCAAGGCCTAGTTGATTCAGAGGAAAAAGGTTAGGGTATATATTGGATATATAGGCATATATAGGATATATGTTTAGGACTTGGATGTCCACCTACTGGATCTAGGAGTTGGATGAGATCCAATTGATCTTAGAGATCTACCTAGTTAATTATCATACAATTTGTTGGCCAAAGTCAAGATTGTGTGATATTTAACGGGATCCTAGCCCACTAGGAAACACGGTTTCCCGAATACTCGACAGAGGGTTAGAGGCTCGACGAAAAATAGTGGGAGGCAAGAATTGAATTTGCAATATTCGTTCAATTACTCGCATACGCGCTCATTCAAATTATTTCGTCGTAATATTAAATGTTAGTTGGACTAATATTTAAATTGTTGTTTTAATAAACAGTTGGACTGTATTATAGTTGATTATATATAATTGGATTATATTAATCAATATATTTGAATTAATTAATTTCAGTTTACAGTTGATTTTATAATTGGATTATAGTAATCAATGTAATTGAGATTAATTAATTTGGATTATATTTGATTATATAGTTGGACTATTATAATCATTATAATATATAGTACCACTAATCGTTGATTAAATAGTTGAACTATTGTAATCAAGATAAAATTGAAAAATTGAATATTTAAAATATAATCTTGGATTAAATGTTTTAAATGATTTAATTTTCAAATTGGGAATAAATAATAGGTTACTTTATTTGATAAAATAACTTATTATACCTTAAGCCCAAAATTAAGCAAAATAAGTAGAGCATAAAATCTTTGGAAGATTTATGTGATAATGACTTTAGTGCTTAATTTAATATACTTGTCATAAATCTGATTTTAGATTTAAGAAGTATTAAAATTGCAATTTATAATTCTTGGAGAATTAATTGACTATTCTAGAGGAGATAAAGTCAAAGTTTGCAATTGGGCATGTAGCACGAGGTGCACATCGTTTCGATATTCTAAAAACCCAAGGCTTGGCCTAAGGTTCCTGAAATATTGAAAAGGATAATTGACATATCCCAAAGTGACTACCATTTGGATATGGCAGACACGAAGGAATTAAAGAAAGGGCAAGGCTCTTACTTTAAAAATGATTGTCAAAGTTATGTTCACTACTAGTATTGAAATTAGATTTTAAATACTTAGTGTGGTACATAAAATATATGTATTGATGTTCAGAATCTGCTTTGAGCAGGATACTGACTTCAAGCTGAGATTGCTCTGCGAATCAAAAACGGGAAGAAAGTCGCTGTTTCGACAGTAGATACCTAAGTTTAGGAACTACCCTTCGGGTGTGTACTTAAATTAGGAACTGTTATAATGTAACTAGTTTGACTAGAGACATTATCTCTATATCAGTGTTTAATCCATTGTGGATAAACCTTTATATTCTAGAACACTAAGTGTTTCATTATATAAAGATGATATTGATATAAACACATTAGATGTGAATAACAGAATTTATATTTTGAATATAATTAAAATCTCAAAACATATAAAATGACAAATAAATAGCTCAAATTGATTTGGTCAAGTAGAGACTTATTTGTGGCATTGTTGTCTAGGACAGAATTAAACAAGACTCGTATATCCGCACTTTTTAAGAGTGGGTACTAGGACTGATTTGACTATTCAAATAAAGTCTACGAATCTAGTTTGTTAGGTAAAATACCTAAAACACTGTTTACTTGGTAATAGTGTAAGTGCCACCGATCTGTTAGCCCTATTCATGGTGAAGTTAGTGGGCCCATATCTAGCTAGGCTAGATGTGAACATGAATATTTTGTGACCTTAACGGATGTGGCATCACGTTATAGTTATGTGTTTCTTTTGAAGAACACAAATCGGGAACTCTTAGAGTTTCGACACGAAGTAGATAAACAGATCGACTATAGTATTATGCCGTCACGGTAAGACCGTAATGAAAATACTTAAGCAGTAAGTTTCAAATATACATGAAAGAGTACAATATTCTTTCAGATGAGGACTCCTCCCGAGACACGTCGGTTAGACGGTGTGTCCGAACAAAAACCAAATTTTGTTGGACATGATAAGGTTTATCACGAGTCGCTCTGAGCTATCATTTCCTTCAACAGGATATGTATTAACAGTGCAAAACTTATTTAGAATAAAGGTTCCATATAAATCTGTTTGACAGATATCATATAGGATATGAACAGGAAAGAAACAGGGTTTCTCATTCCTAATAATTTGGGTATGCCGGGCATAACGTTTGGATGATACCAAACTAAGGACCCAAATTGGATAAGTGCCATATATAGGTTATCCTAAGGGAAACCATAAGTGTAATACTTATAAATCTCACATGAGAACAATATGATTGTTGCTCACCATGCGGTTTTCCTGAGAGGAATATCGATATGCAGTGGTCAGTGGGAGGATAGTGATACTCGATGAAAATCGGAGTAATACTATTCAAGGCACGCAGTCCTTAATGGAACACATATAGTTCATCAAGGATGAGACTATACCATTAATCTTTGAATACACAAGAACCTCATAGATCGGAGAGAGTCAGAAAACAACCTAGGGTATGAGTTTCTGATCTCACCTCATAAAGATATTAATCTTGTGGAGGTATACCAACCGACTACGTTTTGAGGAAGTGATACAAGGTATCGACTCCCTATCATGGCAAAATGCCATGAGTCCGAAATGGATTCCATGTATAACAACTATGTTTGGATACTAATTGTTGTACCGCAAGGCATTGTGCCTATTGGTACTATAAACGTCTTCAAGGAAGACATACATGGATGGCAACATACCAACATACAAAGCTAGGCTTTTGACGGAAAGGTATCGTTATCAACATTGTGTTAATAACGGTTCAACCTTTTAACTGTTGCCATAGTAAATCCATTTTGATGATGCTTGTTGATACTGCATATTTCATTTATGAAATGTGTCAGTTAAAGATCAAAATCGCCTTCCTGAAAAGGAAACCTTTTGGAGGATGTTTTCAACATCCTGACGATTTTGTATAACCGATAAACAAGGTTTGCGGGTTATTCGATCCATGTTTGGATTGATGCAAGCATTAGGTTGTTGGAACTGTCGTTTTGAAATAATCATAATGGTTTATGATTTGACTCAAAACGAAATGATTCTTGTGTATATAAGGAGGTTAGTGGGAGAGCACTGATAATGAAATTCCCATAAAGCAATTGGTGAAAGCTTGGCTTTCATAGAAATTCTCCGTAGAATTCTGGGGAGTAACAACCTTTATTCAAGGAATAAAGATCTACTGGGATAGATTTGGAGTTGTTAACACTCTCTGGGAAATTGTACATTTAAAATGTACTTGATTGGTGTCTCATACGCTTTGAGCATATAGATTCACAAACAGGCCAATCCAAGTGATAATCACTGGATTGAAGTTAAGGACATCTATTAGTATCTCAGAGAACTAAAGATGTTGTCTTAAACTATGGAGAATGAGAACTTGAAGTGACTGGGATCACTGCTGCAAGTTTCCAAACAGTTAAATACTGCGGTACTATAAAGTTTGAATAACGGGACAGTGAGCTGGAAATCTTCCGAGCAAGAAACTGTTGCCGAATAAACAACAAATGCGGATTATTGCTGCGGCTGAGGCAGCAATAGAAGCCATTTGGGTCGAAAATAAATCTAATTAGATTAGATATTGTTGGATAATATGACCCATAGCGTCACTATTTGCACAGATCATTGTGTTGTTGTAGCAAATTAACTATGTAATAAGGAAATTGCACTCTCATCATTTGTGATTAGATCACCATAGATATATAAATGAAGAGAGGTCCCTATGATTAGTTCCTGGATTGAGATGATATGAGACAGTATCAGTCCACGAAGGATTAATCATTAAATATCCCTAGCCGTAGTATTATCGAGACTGGACATCGATAATGCGGAATAGGCTAGTATTGCACTTGTGCGCGTTGTGAGGGCACAACGGCATAGTTCTCATATATATAAGTATTGGATACTTGTGCAAGTGCGATAGGAGGTCGTGTTTCACCGATGGTACGGGAAACAGCTTCGCTCTGGATAGACCCTTCGGAATCCCATTGGTATTATGACTAGGTGTCTATGGGAGGCCGAAATCAAGGTAGGTGTGTATAGTCTTAACCTGAGACTTACATCGCTAATACTTACGACAATCGGTAAACTTTGGTTTTGGTGGTGGGGGATCTTAACTGGTTCTGTGTTCACCTCTTCTGGGTTATCAGAGAATCGTAGTGTATTGGATGTGATGTCAAGACGGAAGTGTCACTCCAGTCATAATGGAGATGATGTCACGCAGGATACGGTATTAGTGCTCTTAAAGTGATGCGCATCCAATCGTGATATTATGACCAGGTCATGAATATCCGATTATAGAGACTAGTTACCAGACATCCGATATGTGTTTCGGACGGGGCAGACACTTATCCAGCCCCAGCCCTAGCACGTGATTATCCGATACTGGGCCGATACGCACAATACAATTGTATACTACGCTTGATACAGATCTAGATATTCTTTGATGAATATGTCCGGAGAACTTGGGAAGACTTGGTGCTTTGCTAGGAGTCGACCTTGTCTCGTAAATCGGTAGAACGTAGTACTTGGTACGTACGTGATTCGGGCACTCCGACGACCGTATTTACTGCCAACTTATCCGGGGATCTCATGGGTCGCTTCCCGATAATCCACCGATGACGCACAACTCGCACTCTTGAATAATCTGGGATTATAAAGAAGAGAGAGAGAGAATTAATCTAGGATTAATAACGGAGATGTTTTATCCGGGATAAAATGTCGTCTAAAGAGAGAGAACGATTAATTCGGAATTAATCGATGTATTAATATATTCGATATATTAGACGAAATTAGATTTCGACGCGGAATTAAAATTAGATTTTAATTCGGGCAAACGAGTTAATTTAGAATTAATTCGTTAGCGACGTAAATAATAATTTCGCCAGGCGCAATTATTTATTTAAATTCGATTGAATTAACGTCGCGACGTAAGCTCGGTATTTCAGAAATATCGAACCCGAACGCGTGAGTGCACGTGGGCCCACTTTCATTTGGAAACGTGTGGGGCCCACATGACACATGTCATTGTATGTATTATTTTATTGATAATGCATTGCATGTTGATAGTGTAGAATGCACTCAATGTTATTGCATGGAAATTGAGTGTTTGACACTCTAAGCCATTGCATGTTTTGTGTCATAATTTTATTATTTATTTAATAAATATTATGGCATAAATATAAATTGATTTTTGGTAAATCATTTTAACTTAACACAAAACATTTCATCTCTCTCAAATGCTCTCTTCTCTCACGCCCAAATGGGCACAATGCTCACTGGTTTTGAACCAGAAAAACGTGAGCAATAGGGAAGCTAAGAGTGGTTTCTCATGGTGAGAAATCAAGTGCTAGCACACTTACAAGTCTTGCGAAGGTGGTAGGGAGGTTCGACCATGAGACGGGATCCATCCGACGAAGCTAGGAGCTCCGTTTTCTCATTCAATTTTCTGTTTTTGTAGGCAGTGGACTGCATGCAGTAGGCTTACATGGCAGTGCGTTTTTTGGGTCCATTTGTCTTCAAATCGACTCTACCGATCAATGTGAGTATTCCGCTACCTCCGTTGGTGTGTTCACACATTATTTCATGTCTTGATTTGATCTTGGGACCTTAGAATTAACCAACAGATATATACTTCTATATTCATCTGATTCGTTCGGATCATACATCGTGGCGATGTGATGATCGTATAAATCGCGTCAGACGATAATCATGCAAATCTGCTGACAAAAACCTTTTCTCAGCAATTTGAGCGAACCGTACATAGTTCGGGTGTACGACACTTGAGTGACTGGCTATGTGCCAAGTGGGAGATTGTTGGATAATATGACCCATAGCGTCACTATTTGTACAGATCATAGTGTTGTTGTACAAATTAACTATGTGACAAGGAAATTGCACTCTCATCATCTGTGATTAGATCACCATAGATGTATAAATGAAGAGAGGTCCATATGATTAGTTCCTGGATTGAGAATTATATGAGACAGTATCAGTCCATGAAGGATTAATCATTAAATATCCCTAGTCGTAGTATTATCGAGACTGGACATCGATAATGCGGAATAGACTAGTATTGCACTTGTGCGCGTTGTGAGGGCACAACGGCATAGTTCTCATATATTTAAGTATAGTATACTTATGTAAGTGCGATAGGAGGTTGTGTTTCACCGATGGTACGGGAAACAGCTTCGCTCTGGATAGACCCCTCGGAATCCCATTGGTATTATGACTATGTGTCTATGGGAGTCCGACATCAGGGTAGGTGTATTTGGTCTTAACCTGAGACTTACACCGCTAATGCTTACGACAATCAATATACTTTAGTTGAGGTCGTCCAGGGCTGTAACAGGTTCTGTGTACGCCAATGCTGGGTATATTGAGAATCGTAGAGTATTGGGTGTGATGTCAAGACGGAAGTATCACTCCAGTGATAGTGGAGATGATGTCACGCAGGATACGGTATTAGTGCTCTTAAGTGCTGGCCGGCCATCGGGATATTATGACAAGGTCATGTATATCCGATTATAGAGACTAGTTACCAGACATCCGACATGTGCTTCGTACGGGGCAGACACATATCCAGCCCCAGGCCTAGCACGTGACTATCCGATAATGGGCCGATATACACGATACTTAGTAGACTACGCCTGATATAGATCTTAAATATTCTTATAAGAATATGTCCGGAGAATTGGGAAGGCTTGGTGCTTTGCTAGAAGCCAACCTTGTCTCGTAAATCGGTAGAACGTAGTACTTGGTACGTACGTGATTCGGATACTCCGACGACCGTATTTACTTCCAACGTATCCGGGGATCTCATGGGTCGCTTCCCGATAATCCACCGATGACGTATGACTCGCACTCTTAAATAATCTGGGATTATATAGAAGAGAGAGAAAATTAATCTAGGATTAATTACAGAGATATTTTACCTAGGATAAAATATCGTCTAAAGAGAGATAATGATTAATTTGGAATTAATCGGTAAATTAATATATTTGATATATTAAAAGAAATTGGATTTCGACGCGGAATTGAAATTGGATTTTAATTCGGGCGAACGAATTAATTTAGAATTAATTCGTTAGCGACGTGAATAGTGAATTCGCTAGGGGTAATCATTTAATTACGACACGACGGAAAAATCGCTAATTGGGAATTAGCGAACCCGAGCCCGAGTGTGGTTGCGAGCGCATTCGTATTTCGAATTTGAATGCGGCAACGCAAGTCGCATCAAGCGTCAAATCATTCGTCACATCAAGCGTCAAATCAAATGTCACTTTGAGTGATGTGATTGATTGATGTGATTGATTGATTGAAAGACACACATCACTTTATTAAAGTAAAATGAATAGTGATGGGTGTTGTTGGAATAGTGTTTGGTGATTGATTTCCATTTACTTTATTTGATAAATCAAAATGGTAAATGCTTATTATTTTTTGGAAAAATATATAAAGCATTTTTTGTAATTCATTTCACAAGTCAACACATTCATCTCTCTCTCATTTCTCTCTTCCAAGTCACGCCCAAACTGATTTTTCTTCACTGGTTTTTGAAGCCAATTGGCGTGAGCAAATGGGAAGCAAAGAGTGAGTTTTTGTGGCAAAAACTCAAGTGCTGGCACACTTACGAGACTTGCGAAGGTGGTATGGAGGTTCACCCATGAGTCGGGAACCATTCGACGAAGATTCGAAGCTCAAAACTTGACTCAAAACTGAAAGTGTCAAGGCAGTGGACTGCACTGCAGTTGCGTTTTTGCAAGGGAATAATCAATTTTGTTTGTTGCCGATTCGTCTCAACCGATCGATGTGAGTATTCCGCTACCTCCTTTGATGTATTCACACATGTATTTCATTGCTTGTTTGATCTTGGGACCTAGATAAAAACCTAACAATTCTATGTATGATTAAAATTGGCATGATTATTTTAGGGTGCAAGCATCTAGAGACTTTCTAAGGAAATAGAGAGTGTATTGCTTATCCCTTAGCTAAGTAATTATTCCATGATGAACTTAGAGATTTATTACCTTTAAGGCTAATAAATATAAATCACTTGTTTATAATAAGACATTATAAAAGATACAAGTGGGGTGGGACCAAGGCGTTAATAAAACTTTCCAAACTAAAGTTAATTTAACCAAAGGTATTACTAGAGTTAGATAATGATTTGGTGTCTTCCTTCACTCACTACCTTTTTATAGCCAAAAGGAAAAGCTGTGAAAACATCTAGATAATGATTTACTCAAAGCTTACCTTAAAGCATATTTAAAGTGTTGGACTAATTTGGAGGATCAATTGTTTATTCCTGTCACCAAGGCAATAAGATTTTAAGAGGTAAGGGTATTTAAGAGAGTTCGCTCCACCATCCCTCTAGGGAATTATCAACGGAGGAATCCATTTGATAGTTATTCACTTAAACTTGCTAAAATCCTCAATAATAATTTAAGTCTAAAATTTTCCTCCCATTGTAAAGTATAGACCCAAAGGGCTTAAACCATATTGGCAGGACTAGGCTTTACCAGAACGACCAACAATTATCATATTTTATAACGACCGGCCCTAGTTGGAGTTATGAAATGATGATAATGGGATCCTTGCCCACAAGAAATCCATCATATTGGTGTTAATGCGATTTTCTTAAAATTTTAAAACAATTGGGTGGGAGCAACTTCATAATATTAAAAGCCCATGTTATTATGAAACATTAATGAAAACATATTCCTAATTTTAACATTCCCTCTTAACATGTGGGTTAAAATGTTTCACAAACATTCAAATGGCAAACATAGTATCACTTTGTTCCATCCTTGATGAGCATAAGCTCAAAGGGGACAACTACAATGACTGGTTTAGAAACCTTAAAATTGTCTTACGACAAGAAAAGATTTTATATGTTCTTAAAAGTCCATTTCCCCCTGAACCCGCAGAAGATGCTGACCAAAATACATTTGATGCTTGGAAGAAACACGTCGATGATGATGAGCAAGCAGTTTGCATAATGCTTGGCTCTATGTCGGACGAACTTCAAAAGCCTCACGAAGATATGGGTGCTCAAACCATCATCTTTCACTTGAAGGAGTTGTATGCAACTTCCGTTCATACCGTGAGATTCCAAATGTCATGTGTCTTATTCCAAACAATGTATAAGGAAGGATCTGTTAGTGGACATGTGCTTAAGATGATTGGCCACATTGAAAAATTGGCCAACCTCAGGTTTATCATGGATCATGAGATAGGTCACGATCTAATTCTTCAGTCCTTACAAAAATACTTCTCTAACTTTATTATGCAGTTTCATTTGTCTGATAAAGAAGCTACTTTAGCAGAATTGCACAATCTGATAAAGCAAATAGAGAAGGACATGAAACTGGAGCTTAAAACCTCCGTCATGCTTACGATTATGGACCTGAAGCCACGAGGCCCAAAGAAAAATAAGGGAAAGGCCAAGGCTCCAGATCACCTAAAGCCCAATGGTAAGGTGGAGAAGAAAAAGGTAAAAGGGGAAATGTTTCTTTTGTGGAAAGAAGGGTCATTGGAAGAAAGACTGCAGATCCTTGAAAGCCAAGGAAACTAGGGAAGCCCAAGAGGCCAAGAAGCCCAATGCTTCAGGTATGTTGTATATGATTGAACTATATTCTCAAAACTCTGAACCTTCTACTTGGGTACTTGACACCGATTGTGGGCCTCACTTGTATAATAATCTACAGGGCCTGAGAAACAGTAGGAGACTCTGTCATAGGGAGGTTGACTTACGCATGGGTAATGGAGCAAAACTGGTTGCATTGTGCGTGGGGACTTATTCATTAGTTTTGCGAATGGTTTCGTTTTAGACTTAGAAGATTATGTTTATATACCTTCTCTAGTAAAGAACATCATTTCAATTTCTTCTTTATGTAATAAAGGCTTTTCATGCCTAATAGGTTGTAATGAATGTTCTATTTAATTCCATGAAATAAAATATGGAGATTGTATTTTGAATAATGGTATCTATGTCTTACAAACTAACAAAGGATATTCAACCTCTAATATATAAAACGTTAACTCGAATAATCTCAATGAATCACTTTTATGGCATAGTCGCTTAGGTCATATCAATGAAATAAGATTAACTAAGCTACATAAGGATGGGTATTTCAGACCCTTCAAATATGAACCTTATGGAACTTGTGTGTCTTGTTTACTTGGTAAAATGACAAATTAGCATTCAAAGGTAAATGACAGCGTGTAGCGGAGACATTAGAACCTATACACTCTGATGTATGTGGACCAATGTCAGTCACCGCTAGAGGTAGATTCTCCTACTTCATTACCTTTATCGATGATCACTCGCGATATGGGTATTTATACCTTATGCGGTACAAATCTGAAGCCTTTGAGAAATTCAAAGACTTCAAAGCTGAAGTAGAAAACCAGCTTAATAAAAGTATTAAGTCACTAAGGTCTGAACGAGGTGGTTAATACTTAAGGGGTGAATTTCAAGATCACTTGAGAGAAAATGGCATTGTTTCCCAGTGGACTCCTCCGGGAACTCCACAGCATAATGGGGTCTCCGAAAGGAGAAATCGAACATTATTAGATATGGTCCGATCAATGATGTCAGGCACTGATCTACCTCTTTCATTTTGGGGTCTTGCCTTAGAAACTGCAACACTACTACTAAACCAAGTTCCTTCCAAGACTGTTAGTCAAACACCATATGAGTTATGGTTTGGGAAATGTCTTAGTCATAGTTATCTAAGAGTTTGGGGATGTCACGTATATGTTAAGCTCACACAAACTAACAAATTGGATGATATGGCAGTTAAATGTAAGTTTGTTGGATATGCCTTGAACTCAAGAGCATACATGTTCTACGTCCCAAATGAACAAAGAACATTTGTCTCACGAAATGCTAAATTTCTAGAGAATGAATTCCTTTTCAAGAAATATAGTGTGAGTAGACTTGACCTCGATGAGGTACGAGAAGAACAAACTAACATAGAACTAAACCACATTCCCTTCAAAAGGGCAGCGACGGAACAACCACAAGGTTATGAACTTAGAAGGTCTGGTAAGGAAAGATATGAGCCTGAAAGATATGGTTTCCATATTGATGAGGAACATGATCAGGTCTTGTGTTTACAGGAAAAGTAGTGGGAGTGCTGTTGTATTTCTTGTACTATATATCGATTACATATTAATCATCAGGAATGATATTCCCATGATGCAAGCCACCAAGCAATGGTTATCTCAGAATTTCTCCATGAAAGATTTGGGGGAAGCATCCTACATCATCGACATTAAGATATACTATAATAGATCTAAGAGGTTGTTAGGAATTTCTCAATCTACATACATAGATAAAGTTTTGAAAAGATTCAAAATGGAAGATTCCAAAAGAGGTAATTTACCTACTTGTCATGGAATCAAATTATCTAAGGAGCAATTTCCACATACTCCTTAAGATAGAGAGCGTATGAGTAGGATCCCTTATGCTTCAGTAATAGGATCGATCATGTATGCCATGCTATGTACAAGACCTGATGTCTCTTATTCTCTTAGCATAACGAGTAGGTATCAGGCAAATCCTGGTGAGCAATACTGGGCAGCTGTCAAAACAATCCTTAAGTATCTGAAAAGAACTAAGGATGTGTTCTTGACATACGGAGATTGTTCTGAGATGAACGTCATTGGTTACTATGATGTGAGCTTTCAGACCGATATGGATGACAACAGATCACAAATAGGATATCTCTTTATTTTAAATGGCGGAGCTGTCAGTTGGAAAAGCTCAAAGCAGTCAACTACAACGGACTCCACCAATGAAGCCGAGTATATTGCAGCATCTGAGGCAGCTAAAGAAGTAGTCTGGATAAAGAAGTTCATCACGGAGCTGTAAGTGCTTCTCGCGATAAAGAATGGCGTCACGATGTATTGTGACAACACGAGCGTCATTGCTCAATCAAATGAACCAAGGTCCCACCAGAAATCCAAGCATGTACTCAGGCGATTTCATCTCATCAGTGAGATTGTTGAGAGAAAAGAAGTTATTATAGAGAAAACACCCACAAAAGATAATCTTGCAGATTCTCTGACTAAAGGGCTGACTCAACAAAAGCATGATAGGCACACCCGACAGTATGATGTCCAGATTCATACTAGTTGGCTATAGTGCAAGTGGGAGATTGTTAGGGATATGCCCTATACCCAACTTGTGGATGGGCTATATGTTCATGTATTTGTAATATTTTCATTAATTAATAAAATGGAAATCTTTATTATACGTGTCTTACATAACTTATATGAATCATCAAACACCGTAATAAAGCCCTTGGAGTAATAAGATGATGGCTTCCACGCCTTATGAGAATCATTACTCTTAAACATTCTTAGTCATAGTTTTGTGAATAATCTGGGCGTTCACAAAGCGGAGATACTAGCATGATGATATGATCCGCCCTTAAGTGGGGCAGCCGATCTCAAAGGCTACTAGCGGAGATCCATCCGCTTGGTGTATCACATGGATGAATGAGTTGCTCGTGTCCATCGAACTGATCGTCGAAATTTTTCACATGGAGTGTTTATCCCATGTGTCTGTGAGAACTTTCATGTATTGATTGTATGACTAGTCCTTAGACTAGAGGTATTTATAATCTTATGTGTGGACAAGGTATAAGGAAGGATCTGTTATTGGACATGTGCTTAAGATGATTGGCCACATTGAAAAATTGGCCAACCTCGGGTTCATCATGGATCATGAGATATGTCACGATCTAATTCTTCAGTCCTTACCAAATGACTTCTCTAACTTTATTATGCAGTTTCATCTGTCTGATAAAGAAGCTACTTTAGCAGAATTGTACAATCAGATAAAGCAAACAGAGAAGGACTTGAAACTGGAGCTTAAAACCTCCGTCATGCTTACGAGTATGGACCTGAAGCCACAAGGCCCAAAGAAAAATAAGGGCAAGGCCAAGGCTCCAGATCACCTAAAGCCCAATGGTAAAGGGGAGAAGAAAAAGGGAAATGGGAAATGTTTCTTTTGAGGAAAGAAGGGTCATTGGAAGAAAAACTGCAGATCCTTGAAAGCCATGGAAACTAGGGAAGCCCAAGAGGCCAATAAGCCCAATGCTTCAGGTATGTTGTATATGATTGAACTATATTCTCAAAACTCTGAACCTTCTACTTGGGTGCTTGATACCGGTTATGGGACTCACTTGTATAACAATGTGCAGGGCCTGAGAAACAGTAGGAGACTCCGTCATGGGGAGGTTGAGTTACGCATGGGTAATGGAGCAAAACTGGTTGCATTGTTCCGGGGGACATATTCATTAGTTTTGCCGAATGATTTCGTTTTAGACTTAGAAGATTGTGTTTATGTACCTTCTCTAGTAAAGAACATCATTTCAATTTCTTCTTTATGCAATAAAGGCTTTTCATGCCTAATAAGTTGTAATGAATGCTCTTTTTATTTCAATGAAATAAAATATGGAGATGGTATTTTGAATAATGGTATTGTAGGACACAGAAACTGGGCGACGCATGCTGTTCCGGGCTCGCAGCCCGGTTGGGAGTACGGAGTAGCCCGCAGGGGGACTAAACCGGAGAATAATGGAGTCGCCACCCGGTGTGAACCGGGAAAATGATTTAAGGCCGCACTCACCCCTCGTAAGGGAAGACCTCAAACCGTTGGGTTTGGAATGGTCCCTTACTTATGTCATTTGTAATGAATGAATTTGTGCAATTTTAACCAAGTCTACTTAACATACATATTGGTCAAAGTAGTCTAAATTCTTATAAAGCCTAAATCTAGGTTTGCGTGCTTCAAAAGTAAACTTTCATGATGGCAAACACACGATATCACACAATAAGCATGTTGAATAAATACGACTTAAACATAATGTAAATTAAGATTCTATTGCGAAAGAAAATAACTAAGTCATGCTAAAAATAAAATAACCTTCTAATGGCCTAATCATGCTCGAATACAAGTTTGGAAGAAATGAAATATGTGAATCTCTCAAGTGGTATGGGGCATTATATCCCGAGTGCAAACCATAATACCGTCCATTCAGATTCGGCTACGGAATTTATGTCCGGGTTTCCATCCAATATACCACAAAAAGGAACACATTTCCATTCACCCGGAATCACATCATACACTAATTTACAATAATCATGCGAAATAAAGTAAGCTACATGCCTTCTAAATTGCTAATTCATGCGAGGAAAAATAACTATCATACATTCTAAGTTACTAATTCATGCGAGGAAATTAAAAAACATACTTTCTAAATCACTAATTCATGCGAGGAAATAAAATAACATATGCCCTCAGGTCTAACCTTTTATGTCGTCTCTCGGGAGTGCGTTTCACAGTGTCGGAAGGGTTATTGTTCCGCTATTTTCATTGGTCTACTATTTTCGCAGTTTTCACTGATTCGCTATTTCTGCTGTTTCTGTTGATCTGCTGTTTCCACTGTTTCTGCGGTTTCTGTTGTTTTCCTTGTTTTTCTCACTGTTTGGGGACGGTTTTGGTGGACTGTTTTACGGGTTTTTGGTACGGTTTAGGGAGTGTTCTTCTTGGTAATTATTGGGAAGTTTATGGGATGCTTTAGGGCAGTTTTCTTGTGCGTGTGAGAGGGAAATTTCAAGGGCTGTTTGTGTGGAAGTATGGTGCAGTTTCAAGAGCTATTTGCGTTTTGTTTTGGAGAATTTACTGGGAGTGTGTTTCACGGCAATGTGGTGTTATGTGAGGGATGTGTTTTTCTCGGTTTGAAGCCCAGTGACGTGAGTGTTGTCTGCTTGTGCGTGGCTATTTTGGGCTGGTCATGGAGCTATTTTCGGTGCTGATTTGGTGTGATAAAGGAGGGTATTTGGGCGTGATGACTGGCAATACTTTTACGTGTGCATGTCTGCATGCAAAGGAAATATTTGTGCGTGAAATAGGTGTTTGTGTGAAGGTGTATTTCTTGGTTGAGTCAGAGGCGTGAAGGGTTGTTTATTCATGCATGACGTGGGATGTAGCTTTTGAATGTGGCTTGAGCGTGTGCTGTCGTTTGTGCATTTAGGTGCTATGTGTCTGCATGGTGTGGTATATGTCGGTGAGGTTTGCTTGTGTGTGATGGGGCCGTGCAAGGTGTGTATGTGAATGGCTACGTGTGATGTTTGGGGGCGTAGAATGCTGAAGGTTATATGTTTACGTGCATGTCTGTGACTGTTGAGAATGATGGGGGTTGCTGTGAGGGCTATTATTTGTGGTTTGGGGCTGGTTGTAGGTGGCCTATGTACGTGATCTGTGAGGGGTGAATGAGGTGTTATTTCGCATGAGGGCAGTTGAAGGCTAGTGAGGGGCTGCTGCTCTCGATGGCCTGGCAGTAATGGTTTGTCGCTACTGGTTGTTCGGTCGTGAGATGAGTTTAGGGTTCCATTTAGTTTGCTCTCGTCAGTGAATGAGATGAAGGTTATTGTGGCTGTGAAGGGCAATTCGTGGCTTTGCAAATAGGGTAACTGGTTAAGGGCTATTAAATGACGTGAAAAAAGGGGCAGGTGAACGTGAAGGGGATGGCTCATTTGTGGTCACTGAGGGAGAGGGCCGTTGTTCATGCGTGAATGAAGGTTGGCAATTTGAAGGGTAGTATAAGGTGCGTGAATCATGATCCTCTCCCTGGAGGGGGGCGGAGTGTGTGAATTTAAGGGGCCAAAATGGAGGAGATTGAGGGGGATTTGAAGCTTCTTTCCGTGATGTTGAAAATTGAGAGAAGGGAAATGGCTTTCGGCGAGTGATGTTGAATTTGTGTAGGTTCACGTGGGATGGGGGAAACGTGTGGGGTTTGGTTTTGAAAAATGGAGGGTGAGGCATGTGAGGTGGTTTTGGTTTGTAGTGTTTGTTTGTTTTGTTTGGTATTTTGGTGTGGATTTGGTGAGGGTTGTTTGTTTACGTGAGGGATGGGTGTAGATTTGTTTATTTGAAAGTGTTTTGGAAAGTGGGGTGGATTTATTAAATTGGTTGTTGAATTTTTGTGGGTAGTGACGTGAGCATGAATGGTTAATGACAGCGAATGGCCTAAGGTTTGGGTTGGGGATAAACTTTGAAACAGAGGCTCAACGAGCAAACCCAAAGCTAAACAAGCGAAGTAAATCCAAAAATACATCAATTCTTGACTCATCCCTTCCGACGTCCGTTTCCCACGACTTAAAAGGTATTGCCTCCATACGAGGCTCATCATCGGGACATACATGCAAAAATGTAGTGCCTACAGTCGCCCCCACTTTGATAGGACTTGCGTAGTGTGTGACAATGACAATCCTATCAAGGTTTGTGCAATGCATTTTTACTTACCTGGCTCGCCAGCTGCCACCTGACTTACATGTTGCTTCCAACTGAATTGATTTGGTGGTGAGGTACTGTGACCCCTGGGTCTTATTCCCGAAGTGAGCTGAGGGTCTTGTTCCCTGAACTGAATTGTACTGAGGGTCTTGTTCCCTGAACTAAATTGTGGGTCTTGTTCCCTATTGTGCTCAGGGTCTTGTTCCCTGAACTGAGTTGTGGGTCTTGTTCCCGATCTGACTTGTGTTGAGGGTCTTGTTCCCTGAACTGTGCTGAGGGTGTTGTTCCCTAAACTGAGTTGTGGGTCTTGTTCCCTGAACTGAGTTGCGGGTTTTGTTCCTGTGGGTCTTGTTCCCGGTTGTGTTAAGCTGAGGGTATTGTTCCCTGAATTGGATTGTGATGAGGGTCTTGTTTCCTGAATTATGGGTCTTGTTCCCAATTTGAATTGTGCTGAGGGTCTTGTTCCCTGAACTGAGTTGTGGGTCTTGTTCCCAATTGTGCTGAGGGTCTTGTTCCCTGAACTGAGTTGTGGGTCTTGTTCCCATTTTGAGCTGAGGGTCTTGTTCCCTGAATTGTGTTGAGGGTCTTGTTCCCTGAATTGTGGGTATTGTTCCCAATTTGTTGAGTTGTGGGTCTTGTTCCCGTTTTGAGCTGAGGGTCTTATTCCCTGAATTGCGGGTCTTGTTCCCGATTTGTTGAGTTTTGGGTCTTGTTCCTGTGGGTCTTATTCCCATTTTGAGGTGAGGGTCTTGTTCCCTGAATTGTGTTGAGATAATGGACCTGTTCCCTGAATTGCGGGTCTTGTTCCCAATTTGTTGAGTTGTGGGTCTTGTTCCCGTTTTGAGCTGAGGGTATTGGTCCCTGAATTGTGTTGAGATAAGTGTCTTGTGTTGAGTTTCAATCAAGTCCCAAGGATCATAAACATGCATAAAAACGAGTTGAATACACAAAGGAGTAAGGCGGAATTCATACTCACATTGATGGGTTTGAGATGCAACGAAGAAGATGCGTTTTCTGCCTCCCTTCATGCTCGGCAGTGGCGTCCTCATGCAGTGGGCTGCTCGGTTTCACTGGTTTTAGTCTCTCCAAGAATCGGCCATTGATGAACACCATGGAAGCTCCAAGCTTGAAGCTCCAAAATTGATTCCAAGCTCACAAATTCGTTTCCCTATCACCTATGTATCACTCATGGTGTGTGCTAGCACTTGATTTTTGCCACAAAAACGTTATCTTGCTTCTCATTTTGTTCGGCAGATCCAGAACAAGAAGAAGAAGAAAACGGCTCCAAAACCGTGAAGGAGAAGAGGGAAATGAGAAGACCGAATGTGGTCCAGGAGAGAGAGAAAAGAAAAAATGAATTTGGTTTATATATTTTCCAAAAAGGCAAATACCAAATTCTTTTTACTTTCCAAAAAGTAAAATTCAAAAAGCAAAACAATAAATGCTTTTCAATACCACATCAATCACTCAAATCAAGTGACAACTTGTCACATCACTCAAAGTGACATTTGATTTGACGCTTGATGTGATTTGCGATTTGACGCTCGATTTGACTTGCGTGCCGCACTCGAATTCGAAATGCGAATGCGCTCACAAATAATCCCGGGCTCAGGTTCGCTAATTCCAAATTAACGAATTTTCGGTCGCGTCGTAATTAAATGATTACGCCTAGCGAATTCACTATTGACGTCGCTAACGAATTAATTCTAAATTAATTCGTTTGCCCGAATTAAAATCTAATTTTAATTCTGCGTCGAAATCCAATTTCGATTAATATATCGAATATATTAATTTTACCAATTAATTCCAAATTAATCGTTCTCTCTCTTTAACGATATTTTATCCGAGATAAAATATCTCCGTAATTAATCCCAGATTAATTTTCTCTCTCTTCCAATTAATCTCAGATTAATTAAAGTGCGAGTTATACATCATCGGTGAATCTTCAGGAAGCGACCCATGAGATCTCCGGATATGTTGGCAGTAAATACAGTCGTCGGATTATCCGAACACGTAAGCACCTCGTACTACGTTTATACCGATTTACAAGACAAGGTTGGCTTCTAGCAAAGCGCCATGCCTACCCAATTCTCCAGAAATATTCTTACAGGAATATATAGATCTGTATCAAGCGTAGTATACCGTAGTATTGTGTATATCGGCCCAGTATCAGATAGTCACGTGCTAGGGCTGGGGCTGGATAAGTGTCTGCCCCGTCCGAAGCACATGTCGGATGTCTGGTAACTAGTCTCTATAATCGGATATGCATGACCTAGTCATAACATCCCGATGGTTGCGCAACACTTAAGAGCACTAGTACTGTATCCTGCGTGACATCATCTCCAATATGACTGAAGTGATACTTCCGTCTTGACATCACACCCAATACACTACGACTCTCTGATAAACCCAGAAGTGGTGTACGTAGAACCGGTTAAAGCCCTGTACCAACAAGACAAAAGTCTATCGATTATCGTAAGTATTAGCGATGTAAGTCTCAGGTTAAGACTATACACATCTACCTTGACTTCGGCCTCCCATAGACACATAGTCATAATACCAATGGGATTCCGAGGGGTCTATCCAGAGCGAAGCTGTTTCCCGTACCATCGGTGAAACACGACCTCCTATCGCACTTGCATAAGTATCCAATACTTATATATATGAGAACTATGTCGTTGTGCCCTCACAACGCGCACAAGTGCAATACTAGCCTATTCCGCATTATCGATGTCCTATCTCGATAATACTCCGGCTAGGGATATTTAATGATTAATCCTTCGGGGATTGATACTGTCTCATATCATTCTCAATCCAGGAACTAATCATATGGACCTCTCTTCATTTATATATTTATGGTGATTTAATCACAAATGATGAGAGTGCAATTTCCTTGTCACATAGTTAATTTGTACAACAACACCGTGATCTGTACAAATAGTGACGCTATAGGTCATATTATCCAACAATCTCCCACTTGGCACATAGCCAGTCACTCGAGTGTCCCACACCGGAACTATGTACGGTTCGCTCAAATTGCTGAGAAAAGATTTTCGTCAGCGGATTTGTTTAATTATCGTCTGACGCGATTTACACGATCATCACATCGCCACGATGTATGATCCGAACGAATCAGATGATATAGAAGTATATATCTGGATCGTCGATGAGACCTTTAATTCCTTAGCCTGTGCTGACGCCTAGCTCAGCTGCTAAAAGAACTATATCTAATCTAATTAGATTTATTTTCGATCCAAATGGCTTCTATTGCTGCCTCAGCTGCAGCAATAATCCGCATTTGTTGTTTATTCGGCAACAGTTATCTTGCTTGGAAGATTTCCAGCTCACTGTCCCAGTGTTCAAACTTTATAGAACCGCAGTATTTATCGGTTTGGAAACTTGCAACAGTGATCCTAGTCACTTCAAGTTCTCCTACTCCATAATTTAAGACAGCATCTTTAGTTCTCTCAGATACTAACAGATGTTCTTAATCTTCAATCCAGTGACTATCACTTGGATTGACCCGATTGTGACTCCATATGCTCGAAGCGAATGAGACACCAATACAAGTACATTTTAAATGTACAATTTCCAGAGAGTGTTAAGAACTCCAAATCTATCCCAGTAGATCTTTATTCCTTGAATAAAGGTTGTTACTCCCCAGAATTCTACGGAGAATTTCTATGAAAGAATATCTATGAAAGCCAAGCTTTCACCAATTGCTTTATGGGAATTTTTTATCAGTGCCCTCCCACTAACCTCCTTATATACACAAGAATTATTTCGTTTTGAGTCAAATCATAAACCATTATGATTATTTCAAAACGTCAGTTCCAAGAACCTTATGCTTGCTTCAATCCAAATATGGATCGAATAACCCGCAAACCTTGTTTGTCGGTTATACAAAATCGTCAGGATGTTGTAAACATCCTCCAAAAGGTTTCCTTTTCAGGAAAGCGATTTTGATTTGTAACTGACATATTTCATAAATGAAATATACATTTATCTACAAGCATCTTCACAAATGGATTTACCATGGCAACAGGTAAAAGGTTGAACCGTTATTAACACAATGTTGATAACGATACCTTTCCGTCAAAAGCCTAGCTTTGTACGTTGGTATGTTGCCTTCCATGTATGTCTCCCTTGAAAACAATTAATGTACCAATAGGCACAATGCCTTGTGGTACAACAACTAGTATCAAAAATAGTTGTTATACATGGAATCCATTTCGGATTCATGGCACTTTGCCATAATAGGGAGTCGATACCTCGTATCACTTCCTCAAAACGTAGTCGGCGGATATACCTTCATAAGATTGACATCTTTATGAGGTTAGATCAGAAACCCATACCCTAGGTCGTTTTATGACTCTATCCGATCTACGAGTTTCTGTGTATTTGAAGATTAATGGTATAGATTCATCATAGATGAACTATTTGTGTTCCATTAAGGACTTCGTGCCTTGAACAGTATTACTTCGATTTTCATCGAGTATCACTATCCTCCCACTGACCACTGCATATCGGTATTCCTCTCAGGAAAAACCGCATGGTGAGCAACAATCACATTGTTCTCATGTGAGATTTACAAGTACTATACTTATGGTTTCCTTTAGGATAACCTATTGGCACTTATCCAATTTGGGTCCTTAGTTTGGTATCATCCAAACGTTATGCCTGGCATACCCAAATTATCAGGAATGAGAAACCTCGTTTCTTCCCTGTTCATATCTAATATGTAATCTGTCAAACAGATTATTATGGAACCTTATTCTAAATAAGTTCTTGCACTGTTAAAACTTATCCGTTGAAGGAAATGGTAGCTCAGAGCGACTCATGATTAGCCTTATCATGTCTAACATGATTCGGTTAATCCGTTCGGACACACCGTCACTTTGACGTGTTCCGGGAGGAGTCCTCATTTGAAAGAATACTATACTCTTTCAAGTATATAAGAAACTTATTGCTTAAGTATTTTCCATTACGGTCTTACCGTGACGGTATAATACTATAGCCGATCTGTTTGTCTATTTCGTGTCGAAACTTCAAAAGTTTACGATCTGTGTTCGTCAAAAGAAACACATAACCATAACGTGATGCCACATCCGTTAAGGTCACGAAATATTCATGTTCACATCTAGCCTAGCTAGATATGGGCCCACTTACTTCACCATGAATAGGGCTAACAGGTCGGTGGCCCTTATACTATTACCAAGTAAATAGTATTTTAGGTACTTTACCTAATAAACTAGATTCGCAGACCTTATTTGAATATTCAAATCAGTCCTAGTACCCACTCTTCAAAAGTGTGGATATACGGGTCTCGTTAAATTGTGTCCTAGACAACAATGCCACAAATAAGTCTCTATTGATCAAATCAATTTGAGCTATTTATTTGTCATTTTATATGTTTGAGATTTTATTTATATTCAAAATATAAATTCTGTTATTTACATCTAATGTATTTATCTCAGTATCAACTTTATATAATAAAACACTTAGTGTTCTATAATATAAAGGTTTTATCCGCAACGGATTAAACACTGATATAGAGATAATGTCTCTAGTCAAACTAGTTACATTATAACAGTTCCTAATTTAAGTAAATACCCAAAGGGTAGTTCCTAAACTTAGGTATCTACGGTCGAAACAGCGACTTTCGTCCCGTTTCCGATTCGCAGAGCAATCTCAGCTTGAAGTCAGTATCCTGCTCAAAGCAGATTCTGAACATCAATACATATATTTTATGTACCACACTAAGTATTTAAAATCTAATTTCAATACTAGCTGTGAACATAACTAAGACAAACATTTTTAAAGTAAGAGCCTTGCCCTTTCTTTAATTCCTTCGTGTCTGCCATATCCAAATGGTAGTCACTTTGGTATATGTCAATTATCTTTTCAATATTTCAGAAACCTTTGGCCAAGCCTTGGTTTCGGAATATCGAAACGATGTGCACCTCGTGCTACATGCCCAATTGCAAACTTTGACTTTATCTCCTCTAGAATAGTCAATTAATTCTCCAAGAATTATAAATTGCAATTTTAATACTTCTTAAATCTAAAATTATATTTATGACAAGTATATTAAATTAAGCATTAAAGTCATCATCACATAAATCTTCCAAAGATTTTATGCTCTACTTATTTTGCTTAATTTTGGGCTTAAGGTATAATAAGTTATTCTATCAAATAAAGTAACCTATTATTTATTCCCAATTTGAAAATTAAATCATTTAAAATATTTTAATCCCAGATTATATTTTAAATATCCAACTTTTCAATTTTATCTTGATTACAATAGTCCAACTATTTAATCAACGATTAGTGGTACTATATATATTATAATGATTATAATAGTCCAACTATATAATCAAATATAATCCAAATTAATTAACCTCGATTACATTGATTACTATAATCCAATTATAAAATCAACTGTAAACTTAAATTAATTAATTCAAATATATTGATTAATATAATCCAATTATATATAATCAAGTATAATACAGTCCAATTGTTTATTAAAAAAACAATTTAAATATTAGTCTAACTAACATTTAATCTAATGACGAAATGATTTAAATGAGCGCGAATGGCGAGTAATTGAACGAGTATTGCAAATTCAATTCTTGCCTCCCACTATTTTTCGTCGAGCCTCTAACCCTCTGTCGAGTACTCGGGAAACCGTGTTTCCTAGTGGGCTAGGATCCCGTTAAATATCACACAATCTTGACTTTGGCCAACAAATTGTATGATAATTAACTAGGTAGATCTCTAAGATAAATTGGATCCCATCCAACTCCTATATCCAGTAGGTGGACGTCCAAGTCCCAAACATATATCTTATATATGCCTATACATCGAATGTATACCCTAACCTTTTTCCTCTGAATCAACTAGGCCTTGGCTTTGGCACAACAAACCTAGTGATCCCAGTCAAGCGCGGACCCATTGACATGGAAGCTTCGTAATCAATGTCAATGGACAAGAAATGGTCTTGACTTTGGCTAACAAACCACAACTTGGACACGACACCGATATGGAAAAAAGCCTCGTGATTAAAACACATCTTTGACGGACAAGGGCTTGACTTTGGCCAACAACCCCTGCCAATCTCGGATCTTGAGTAAGAATGACTCAATGGAAGGAAAAACGCATGATATTTTTTGAGGGATTTTCGCGTGCAAATTGGCAACCAATTTATTATCTTTGTTAAGGTCTCATCATCATACACCCTTAAACATGCATTCTAAACACATAATAAAGCGCATATGATAAAATAATAATGATATGCGGATGGATATTTTACATATTGATCCTAGATCAAATCTCTCACTTTCTCTCTCCAGCTAGCACATATATTTACTTCTACCCTTTACACTACACTTCTAAAGAAACCTCATATACATATAGGGGAATAGGTGAGAAGAGAATACAAAGAATAGGAGATAAGGCTGGACTCGCAGGTCCAATTAATAAATCAAATTTATTACAATTTCCAAAATCGCCCAACCCGGCTAATATCCATCCGATATACATTATTCAAACATCACAACCATGTATTCATACAAGCATGTTATCAATCAATCAATCAAATTAATTAATCTTGATAATTAGTGATCATCCAATGTTCAAACAAAGATTTGATTTTGTTCGAGTCAAACTCGTATTGCGAACACGTATTCAAAGTACGATTTCTACGAATTAAATTAAATTACATAATTAAATCCAATTTAATACGCATTTAATTTTAATTCATTATTTAATTCCAAATTAAATATTACACTTTATAAAATAAACCTTTACGACTTAAATTCCAAATTTAATCGTTACGGGTCTCCAAGCCCGATTAATATCCAATATTAATTAATTAAAGTCCAATGGGCTTTTAATTAATTTCTTGAGGCGTGGACTTTTGGTCAACTCGGGTCAAACCCGCAACCAAAGTCCAATCCGGGAGTTACCCCATAAGCCCATAAATTAATTTAGGCCCATTAGGCCCAATTAAACGTTAAAGGTTCATTAGTCGCATTTGGGCCTTTTGGAAGCGGTTTTGGGCCTAATTGGATCCAACCAATTTTGGCCTAAACCAACTTTGTACAACAAAGTCCAATAAACCCAATAACAACTTAAAAAACCCAAATCCAATTTTAAGCCCAATAATTTAATTCCAAAAATTCCAAATTTTCCAATTAAATTACCTAAAGTGTATAGCATTATTAATTACCCAAATCAAAGTTTCCAAAACATGAAATTTGTCCAATTAATCATGCTTAACATCAATTAATCATGTCCAACATAATTAAATCAAAATCAAACCCAATATCATGCTTCAAGTGTCTCGGCCAAAGGGGAAAAATATGCCCAAATCAAATTCAATCCAATTGAACCCAATCAAACATAAATTCAACATCCCCAAATGATTTCCAAGTCATCCAATGAACAAAAAATAAAAAATCCAAGACATTAGGGCACTTGCCAAATTCGGCCATCACAAGCAAATTGGGGAAAAATTGTTCCAAACATTTTTCATCAAATTGATCTAATCAATCATCAATTAAACAACATTTAAGCATTCTAAATCATCCAATTTCATTAAACATGCTCAAAATCAAGTTTACCAGAATTTGTCATGCCCAAAATTTAGGGAAAAATGGATCCAACCAAATTTCATGAAATTGATTATGCACAACATCAATTCAACCTCATTCAAGCATACTATACTAAACAATTTAATCATTTGAAGCTCAAATTGAGTTTACCCAAATTAAAGTTTTGGCCAACATTAAGCAAATTGGGGAAAATCAATCCAATTAATTTTTCATCAAATTGATTACATATAACTCTAATTAATTCATATACAAGCATTCTTAAACAAACAATTTGTCAAAATCATGCTTAAATCAAAAAGCCCCAAATTTTGCTCAAGAACCCTAATTCGTTTTTATGCAACCAATAGCTCAAGATACCATTGTTGAGTTTCAATCAAGTCCCAATGATCATAAACATGCATAAAAACGAGTTGAATACACAAAGGAGTAAGGCGGAATTCATACTCACATTGATGGGTTTGAGATGCAACGAAGAAGATGCGTTTTCTGCCTCCCTTCATGCTCGGCAGTGGCGTCCTCATGCAGTGGGCTGCTCGGTTTCACTGGTTTTAGTCTCTCCAAGAATCGGCCATTGATGAACACCATGGAAGCTCCAAGCTTGAAGCTCCAAAATTGATTCCAAGCTCACAAATTCGTTTCCCTATCACCTATGTATCACTCATGGTGTGTGCTAGCACTTGATTTTTGCCACAAAAACGTTATCTTGCTTCTCATTTTTTTCGGCAGATCCAGAACAAGAAGAAGAAGAAAACGGCTCCAAAACCGTGAAGGAGAAGAGGGAAATGAGAAGTCCGAATGTGGTCCAGGAGAGAGAGAAAAGAAAAAATGAATTTGGTTTATATATTTTCCAAAAAGGCAAATACCAAATTCTTTTTACTTTCCAAAAAGTAAAATTCAAAAAGCAAAACAATAAATGCTTTTCAATACCACATCAATCACTCAAATCAAGTGACAACTTGTCACATCACTCAAAGTGACATTTGATTTGACGCTTGATGTGATTTGCGATTTGACGCTCGATTTGACTTGCGTGCCGCACTCGAATTCGAAATGCGAATGCGCTCGCAAATAATCCCGGGCTCAGGTTTGCTAATTCAAATTAACGAATTTTCGGTCGCGTCGTAATTAAATGATTACGCCTAGCGAATTCACTATTCACGTCGCTAACGAATTAATTCTAAATTAATTCGTTTGCCCGAATTAAAATCTAATTTTAATTCCGCGTCGAAATCCAATTTCGATTAATATATCGAATATATTAATTTTACCGATTAATTCCAAATTAATCGTTCTCTCTCTTTAACGATATTTTATCCGAGATAAAATATCTCCGTAATTAATCCCATATTAATTTTCTCTCTCTTCCAATTAATCCCATTTTAATTAAAGTGCAAGTTATACATCATCGGTGAATCTTCAGGAAGCGACCCATGAGATCTCCGGATATGTTGGCAGTAAATACAGTCGTCGGATTATCCGAACACGTAAGCACCTCGTACTACGTTTATACCGATTTACAAGACAAGGTTGGCTTCTAGCAAAGCGCCATGCCTACCCAATTCTCCAGAAATATTCTTACAGGAATATATAGATCTGTATCAAGCGTAGTATACCGTAGTATTGTGTATATCGGCCCAGTATCAGATAGTCACGTGCTAGGGCTGGGGCTGGATTAGTGTCTGCCCCGTCCGAAGCACATGTCGGATGTCTGGTAACTAGTCTCTATAATCGGATATGCATGACCTAGTCATAACATCCCGATGGTTGCGCAACACTTAAGAGCACTAGTACTATATCCTGCGTGACATCATCTCCAATATGACTGAAGTGATACTTCCGTCTTGACATCACACCCAATACACTACGACTCTCTGATAAACCCAGAAGTGGTGTACGTAGAACCGGTTAAAGCCCTGTACCACCAAGACCAAAGTCTATCGATTATCGTAAGTATTAGCGATGTAAGTCTCAGGTTAAGACTATACACACCTACCTTGACTTCGGCCTCCCATAGACACATAGTCATAATACCAATGGGATTCCGAGGGGTCTATCCAGAGCGAAGCTCTTTCCCGTACCATCGGTGAAACACGACCTCCTATCGCACTTGCATAAGTATCCAATACTTATATATATGAGAACTATGCCGTTGTGCCCTCACAACGCGCACAAGTGCAATACTAGCCTATTCCGCATTATCGATGTCATGTGTCGATAATACTCCGGCTAGGGATATTTAATGATTAATCCTTCGGGGATTGATACTGTCTCATATCATTCTCAATCCAGGAACTAATCATATGGACCTCTCTTCATTTATATATTTATGGTGATTTAATCACAAATGATGAGAGTGCAATTTCCTTGTCACATAGTTAATTTGTACAACAACACCGTGATCTGTACAAATAGTGACGCTATGGGTCATATTATCCAACATCTTGTTCCTTGAATTGCGGGTCTTGTTCCCGATTTGTTGAGTTGTGGGTCTTGTTCCTGTGGATCTTGTTCCCATTTTGAGGTGAGGGTCTTGTTCCCTGAATTGTGTTGAGATAAGGGTCTTGTTCCCTGAATTGCGGGTCTTGTTCCCGATTTGTTGAGTTGTGGGTCTTGTTCTCGATTTTGAATTGAGGGTCTTGTTCCCTGAATTGTGGGTCTTGTTCCCGATTTGTCATATTTCCTCTCATGAGAGAATCTTGATAGCTGGACATACTTTTGTCCTCAATGAATGCTTTGCGTCGAAACCTGAGAACCTTCAAAGTACTCGATACAATTCAAATCCAACCGTCTGAGTGAATGATCTGAGCTAGACTCCAAGTGTGTGTGTGCCAAGGCTCTTTCGCAGCTTAGTCCTTAAGTAAGACAACTCAGTGATTTCATCTCAGAGAATCGGATTAGTGGGTCTAACCAACCTGGATGTCTTGATCACGCTCTGTGATTACTTCGGCATACTCAACATGATATGGTCTACTTCTTCTTTTTTTCTTTTTTTTTTTTCTTTCTTTTCATTTTGGACTTTTCTTTTTCTTTTTCTTTCTTTCTTTCTTTTTCTTTTTCTGACACACCTACCCTTTAAGGTAGCATTTCTCCTCATGGTGGTCCTAATACTCGCCCATGGGTAGCTTCACGCTTATCGGTTATAGGTGGTCTATTTTTTCTTTTCTTTTCTTTTTAGAGACTTTTTCTTTTTTTTCAACCATATCATATATCATAGTATCAGTAAACCAGGGTGGAAATCCAGGCAAACGGTCATTCACTGATCCACAATCTCTTCGATTAGTCATCTTGCCAACCACTCAGGCTTCTATTGTTGAGATCCCGTCAAGTGCTCGCGAGTCAAGCCGAGATCAACTTCTCAGAACACCGGACGAGAGCATATCTCTCACTTATCGTTTCTAGGGTTTCTTCCCTACAACATACAATGTCATCATCAGACATATGTCTAGCCACCAAAGATTTCTCCTTTCTCTGACATTCCTCTTTTCAATTGATGGTAATTTGGTGCTTCGCCCCCAGGGGTTCATTTCTGAATATTGCTGGTATTATTTTATATGCTTTCAACTTGCTTGTATTCTGCCGCTTTCTCTTTCCTTCTTTGAGACCTGCAAACACAAACAAAATAATAGAATGAAAACATGTGCGTGTGATGTGTAAGTATGCAAGTGTAGAGGTACTCCCTGTTTATGATGGGTTAGATCCTCGTTGTGCTACTTGGCGTCGTATGCCTATGGTCGCCCCCTGAATCTGCTTTATAGTTCCTTCCCGCTGGTCTTCTTTTGTCTTCAAACCTGCAAACACAGAACAAACAACGAGGGATGCAAGTATGTTACGTGTATGCATGCATGCATGGATGAATTCCATATCCCGTTGGGTTAGGTCTTCCGTTGATTCCTTTGGTGACTGATCGGTCTCCTCTTCCTCCAGCAAAGTAATGTTTCTCTATGTCCACGTTGATCGGCTCAGTGAACTCGTTCCTTTCCATGTCTGACAGCCTCACTGCCTCATTTCCCAACTTCTGAATGGCTATTCTTCTTTCGGGAATTCCCCGTGTTCTGAGTGTCACTGAATATCATGGTATCAGGGTTGTCAAATATACTCATATTGTGCAGGTTGAACGAAAGAGACTTAGGCAAGTAAGCGAAATGAACTTCTTTATTATCATGAAAAAGGTTTGAACAAAATCAATGTCTTAAAATGTAGATTTGCAATCAAATAAACCGGGGAAAACATCTTCATTGTCTGCGACAATGTCTTCTTCCTCAGCCTATGGTTCTTCATTACTGCCATCTCCTATCCCCATGTAAGAAACTGGGTGGTTGAGAGTTTGGAGAACAAAGCTTTCGGGCAGACCGGAGTTGATCATGTAGGTGGGTGGTGGAACGGAGTGGTAATTAGGTAGAGGGTTATGGTATGTATTTGGCTGTTCCTTTTCTGGATCGGGTATTTTATGAGCGTCAATGAGGTTTTGGATTTCATGTCTAAGGCGGGGGTAGTTGTCAGTGTCGTGGCCTTTCTACTGGTGGAAGTGGCAGTATTGGTTTAGGTCAAAGTAGTGTGGCACAGGGTTGGGAATTGGTCTGGGTTCTAGAGGTTTTAGGAGTCCTTGTCATTTTAACTTCTCAAGCACCTTAGACATAGGTTTACCAATATTGGAGAATTGTCTGTTTCTGACGATAGCGATCTCAGCAGTAGCGGGTTTGGTCTCTGAAGGCCCTCCAAAAGTTCTTCTATTCTGGCCATAGAACTTCTTATTCTCAGCTTCCTCTTTTTCAATGTCCATGACAGTTTCCCTCAACTGTCGAAAATCTGTGATCATGGAGGTCATCCTTCTCAACTTGCCATAGATGGAGGGTTTGGTGCCCTTGAAGATCATTTTGATTTGGTCATTCTCCGAGGGCCGAGTCTGCATTTTCAGGAGCTGGCTTCTCCAACGATCTACATAGTCTTTGAAACTCTCCTCCGGCTTCTGTTTGATGTTCTCCAAATCGCGGAGTGACAAATCGATCTCTAGATCTGTAACATACTGTTTCAGAAAAGCATCAGCTAGTTCCCTACAATATTCCTTAACCTTTTTCTCAAGGTTGTGATACCACACTACGGGTGCCCCTTCGAGTGACATCCCAAACATCTTTTGGACTTGGCACTGTGACAGGCCCATTGAACTCATCACCGAGACATACTGCCGTAGATGGACCCTCGGGTCCCCATTCCCATTGAACTTGGCCATATCCGACATCTTGAACTGAGCAGGCAACTGTTCTTCAAAGGTCATTGCCTCATAATCCAGCAGATCTTCATCCTTACCCCTCATCTTGTGGGTAACCGTATCCACCTGATCCCGAAGCTTCTGCAATTCTGCCTGAGACCCGGCTATCTTCCCAGCGGCATACTCAGCCATATCATCATCAAAGATATGAATATCATCATTCACCCTGTTTGGAGGCTCTTCACGCCTCTCATTCTCAGAACTTCCCCCAGCACGGGGCACAGCTATATTAGACATAGCGGTAGTGAATGCTTGCAGTTGTTCAACGACCCTAGTGAGATTGGCTTCAAGTTGATCCATACGAGACCTCTCATTAACTGTTTCACTCATATTTGTTGTCGGTCTTTTGATGAGTCTCCCTTCCTCCCTAACCCAACGGGAATCTTTGATGGCTTTTTTCAAACTGCATATTAGTATGTACATGTATGATGCATGAAATATAAATGATTATCAAAATTTATATGCCAGTTGGCCCATTATCATTTTAAATCATTTAATCATACTATTGCGCGGTACAAACTTGTCCCAGTTGAAAAGGCCCAACAAGTTTATACTTTTGCGATAACATGGCTAAACGACTTCAAATAATAAGAGGCCTAAACACAAAATGGCCCATCAGAATTTTAGAAGCTTTTGGCCCAATTGTCAAAGGACATGAACTTGTCCTAGTTTAAATGGCCCAACAAATTCACATTTCTTGACAAAAGGTCCAACTGAATCCAAATGATGATGGTCCAAACAGAAACATAAAGAGATAATTTCTACTGGTCATAAAGCTATGGTTCACATGTAAGTTTATAGGAGTGTAAACAAAGGCTCTCGCTGACGAAGGATTGCCCACAACTAGGACTCCCCACTCAAGGGTTCAAACGACCAAGTGAGCGCACCTTTTTTATACACTAAGGTACGTGCCAACGAGTTATGGTATGTGACTGACTGTCAAATGGATTTCCCATTGTAGATTCCCCAGAGGGAGGATAGAGCGAGGCTCTCTTAAGTACCCAAGCCCCTTAGGCTCTTATCGCTTGGTGTCAGGAATAAACAACGAGTCCTCCAAATTAGTCCATCACAGTAGGCAACAAGTAGATGATTATTTATGTGCCTTCACAGCTTTTCCTTATAGAAAGGTAGTGAGTGAATGAAGACATCAAACCATTACCTAGCCTTAAAAGTGCCTTTGATTAAACCACTTAAACCCACAGTAGACATGGTTAATTAAAGCACAAATCACAAACATTACAAGACATTATTTCGGGGCTAATTCTCTATCCCCAGTGGAGTCGCCAGACTGTAGGAAACAGAAACTGGGCGACGCATGCTGTTCCGGGCTCGCGGCCCGGTTGGGAGTACGGAGTAGCCCGCGGGGGACTAAACCGGAGAATAATGGGGTCACCGCCCGGTGTGAACCGGGAAAATGATTTAAGGCCGTACTCACCCCTCGCAAGGGAAGACCTCAAACCGTTGGGTTCGGAATAGTCCCTTACTTATGTCATTTGTAATAAATGAATTTGTGCAATTTTAACCAAGTCTAAATTGCTAATTCATGCGAGGAAAAATAACTATCATACTTTCTAAGTTACTAATTCATGCGAGGAAATTAAATAGCATACTTTCTAAATCACTAATTCATGCGAGGAAATAAAATAACATATGCCCTCAGGTCTAACCTTTTGTGTCATCTCTCGGGAGTGCGTTTCACAGTGTCGGAAGGGTTATTGTTCCATTATTTTCACTGGTCTACTGTTTTCACAGTTTTTACTGATTTGCTATTTCCACTGTTTCTGCGGTTTCTGCTGTTTTCCTTGTTTTTCTCACTTTTTGGGGACGGTTTTGAGGGACTGTTTTGCGGGTTTTTGGTACAGTTTAGGGAGTGTTCTTCTCAGTAATTACTGGGAAGTTTATGGGATGCTTTAGGGCAGTTTTCTTATGCGTGTGAGAGGGCAATTTCAAGGGCTGTTTGCGTGGAAGTATGATGCAGTTTCAAGAGCTATTTGCGTGTTGTTTTGGAGAATTTACTGGGAGTGTGTTTCACGGAAATGTGGTGTTATATGAGGGATGTGTTTATCTTGGTTTGAAGCCCAGGGACGTGAGTGTTGTCTGCTTGTGCTTGGCTATTTTGGGCTGGTCAATAGAGCTATTTTCGGTGCTGATTTGGTGTGATAAAGGAGGGTCTTTGGGCGTGATGACTGGCAGTGCTTTTACGTGTGCATGGGTGCATGCAAAGGCAATATTTGTGCGTGAAGTAGGTGTTTGCGTGAAGGTGTATTGCTTGGTTGAGTCAGAGGTGTGAATGGTTGTTTATTCACGCATGACGTGTGATGTAGCTTTTGAATGTGGCTTGAGACTGTGATGTCGTTTGTGCATTTAGGTGCTATGTGTCTGCATGGTGTGGTCTGTGTCAGTGAGGTTTACTTGTGTGTGATGGGGCCGTGCAAGGTGTGTATGTGAATGGCTACGTGTGATGATTGGGGGCGTGGACTTCTGAAGGTTATATGTTTACGTGCATGTCTGTGACTGCCGAGAATGAGGGGGTTGCTGTGAGGGCTATTATTTGTGGTTTGGGGCTGGTTGCAGGTGGCCTATGTACGTGATCTGTGAGGGGTGAATGAGGGGTTATTTGGCATGAGGGCAGTTGAGGGCTAGTGAGGGGCTGCTGCTCTCGATGGCCTGGCAGTAATGGTTTGTCGCTACTGGTTGTTCGGCTGTGAGATGAGTTTAGGGTTCCATTTGGTTTGCTCTCGTCAGTGAAGGAGATGAAGGTTGTTGTGGCTGTGAAGGGCAATGCGTGGCTTTACAAATAGGTTAGCTGGTTAAGGTCTATTAAATTATGTGAAATAAGGTGCAGGTGAACGTGAAGGGGATGGCTCATTTGTGGTCACTGAGGGAGAGGGCCATTGTTCATGCGTGAATGAAGGCTGGCAATTTGAAGGGTAGTATAAGGTGCGTGAATCATGATCCTCCCCCTGGAGGGGGGCTGAGTGTGTGAATTTAAGGGGCCAAAATGGAGGAGATTAAGGGGGATTTGAAGCTTCTTTCGGTGATGTTGAAAATTGAGAGAAGGGAAATGGATTTCGGCGAGTGATGTTGAATTTGTGAAGGTTCACGTGGGATGGGGGAAACGTGTGGGGTTTGGTTTTGAAAAATGGAGGGTGAGGCATGTGAGGTGGTTTTGGTTTGTAGTGTTTGTTTGTTTTGTTTGGTCTTTTGGTGTGGATTTGGTGAGGGTTGTTTGTTTACATGAGGGATGGGTGTAGATTTGTTTATTTGAAAGTGTTTTGGAAAGTGGGGTGGATTTATTAAATTGGTTGTTGAATTTTTGTAGGTAGTGACGTAAGCATGAATGGTTAATGACAGCGAATGGGCTAAGGTTTGGGTTGGGGATAAACTTTGAAACAGAGGCTCAACAAGCAAACACGAAGCTAAACAAGCGAAGTAAATCCAACAATACATCAATTATTGACTCTTCCCTTCCAATGTCCGTTTTCCGCGACTTCTGCGACTTAAAAGGTAGTGCCTCCGTACGAGGCTCATCATCGGGACATACATGTAAAAATACAGTGCCTACAGGTATCTATGTCTTACAAACTAACAAAGGATATTCAACCTCTAATATATAAAACTTTAACTCGAATAATCTCAATGAATCACTTTTATGGCACAGTCACTTAGGTCATATCAAAGATTAACTAAGCTACATAAAGATGGGTATTTCAGACCCGTCAAAATATGAACCTTATGGAACTTGTGAGTCTCGTTTACTTGGTAAAATTACCAAATTACCATTCAAATGTAAAGGACAGCGTGCAGTGTAGACATTAGAACCCATACACTCTGATGTATACGGACCAATATCAGTCACCGATATAGGTAGATTCTAATAATTCATTACCTTTATCGATGATCACTCTTGATATAGGTATTTGTACCTTATGCAGTACAAATCTGAAGCCTTTGATAAATTCAAAGACTTCAAAGCTGAAGTAGAAAACCAGCTTAATAAATGTATTAAGTCACTAAGGTCTGAACAAGGTGGTTAATACTTAAGCGGCGAATTTCAAGATTACTTGAGAGAAAATGGCATTGTTTCCCAGTGGACTCCTCCGGGAACTCCACAGCATAATGGGGTCTCCGAAAGGAGAAATCAAACATTATTAGATATGGTCCGATCAATGATATCAGACACGGATCTACCTCTTTCATTTTGGGGTCTTGCCTTAGAAACTGCAACACTACTACTAAACCAAGTTCCTTCCAAGACTGTTAGTCAAACACCATATGAGTTATGGTTTGGGAAACGTCCTAGTCTTAGTTATCTAAGAGTCTGGGGATGTGACACATATATTAAGCTCACGCAAACTAACAAATTGTATGATAGGGCAGTTAAATGTAAGTTTGATGGAAATGCCTTGAACTCAAGAGCATACATGTTCTACGTCCCAAATTAACAAAGAACATTTGTCTCACGAAATGCTAAATTTCTAGAGAATGAATTCCTTCTCAAGAAATATAGTGAGAGTAGACTTGACCTCGATGAGGTACGAGAAGAACAAACTAACATAGAACTAAACCCCATGCCCTTCAAAAGGGCTGCGACGGAACAACCACAAGGTTATGAACTTAGAAGGTCTAGTAGGGAAAGATATGAGCCTGAAAGATAAGGTTTCCATATTGATGAGGAACATGATCAGGTTTTGTGTTTACAGGAAAAGTAGTGGGAGTGCTGTTGTATTTCTTGTACTATATATCGATGACATATTAATCATCGGGAATGATATTCCCATGATGCAAGCCACCAATCAATGGTTATCTCAGAATTTCTCCATGAAAGATTTGGGAGAAGCAGCATACATCCTCGGCATTATGATATACCGTAATAGATCTAAGAGGTTGTTAGGACTTTCTCAATCTACATACATAGATAAAGTCTTGAAAAGATTCAAAATGGAAGATTCCAAAAGAGGTAATTTACCACCTACTTGTCATGGAATCAAATTATCTAAAGAGCAATTTCCACATACTCCTTCAGATAGAGAGCGTATGAGTAGGATCCCTTATGCTTCAGCAATAGGATCGATCATGTATGCCATGCTTTGTACAAGACACGATGTCTCTTATGCTCTTAGCATAATGAGTATGTATCAGGCAAATCCTGGTGAGCAACATTGGGCAGCTGTCAAAACAATCCTCAAGTATCTGAAAAGAACTAAGGATGTGTTCTTGACATACGGAGATTGTTCTGAGATGAACGTCATTGGTTACTATGATGTGAGCTTTCAGACCGATATGGATGACAGCAGATCACAAACAGAATATCTCTTTACTTTGAATGGCGGAGCTGTCAGTTGGAAAAGCTCAAAGTAGTCAACTACAATGGACTCCACCACTGAAGCCGAGTATATTGCACCATCTGAGACAGCTAAAGAAGCAATCTGGATAAAGAAGTTCATCACGGAGTTGGAAGTGCTTCCCGTGATAAAGAATGGCGTCATGATGTATTGTGACAACACGGGCGCCATTTCCCAATCAAATGAACCAATGTCCCACCAGAAATCCAAGCATGTACTCAGGCGATTTCATCTCATCAGTGAGGTTATTGAGAGAAAAGAAGTTATTATAGAGAAAATACCCACAAAAGATAATATTGCAGATTCTCTGACTAAAGGGCTGACTCAACAAAAGCATGATAGGCACACCCGACAGTATGGTGTCCAGATTCATACTAGTTGGCTATAGTGCAAGTGGGATATTGTTAGGGATATGCCCTATACCGAACTTGTGGATGGGCTATATGTTCATGTATTTGTAATATTTTCATTAATTAATAAAATGGCAATCTTTATTATACGTGTCTTACATAATTTATATGAATCATCAAACACTGTAATAAAGCCCTTGGAGTAATAAGATGATGGCTTCCATGCCTTATGAGAATCATTACTGTTAAATGTTCCTAGTCATAGTTTTGTGAATAATCTGGGCGTTCACAAATCGGAGAGACTAGCATGATGATATGATCCGCCCTTAAGTGGGGTAGCCGATCTCATAGGCTACTAGCGGAGATCTGTCCGCTTGGTGTATCACATGGACGAATGAGTTGCTCGTGTCCATCGAACTGACCGTCGAAATTTTTCAAATGGAGTGTTTATCCCATGTGTCTGTGAGAACTTTCATGTATTGATTGCATGACTAGTCCTTAGACTTGAGGTCTTTACAATCTTATGTGTGGATTAAAAAACTTTGACATTCTCTTTCCCCAGTTCAAAATATCCTGTCATAAGGGTATGATTGGGTCATTTGTTGAAACACTTGAAGTTTGTAAAGATACAATAGAGAATCGCCACTCTCTCGGATAATATTTTCTTACAAGAGTATTATTCCAGTTCGCGGGTTGATATGTGTGATTAGTGCTTGAGAATGTTGCCGCAGCGGAAGAATCAAGTGAGATTCTTAGGTTATCATGATTCATTACACTATCAACAGCAAACCTTTGACTATATGGGTAGAAATTTTCCGTACGTTAGGTCAAATGGTGGGGATACATTGAGGCGATGGACGATATCATATGTAAATCACATACAAAATGTGTATATATCTTTCCTTCTCATTTAGAGGCCTTGGCATATTGCTAGATGTCAACCTTGGTCATTAAAATCGAACGACCATCTGATCGAAGGATAATTTATGTTCGATTAAATTATCACGATTCATTTCAGGTCCAACTTGAGGGGAACCCAAAAGGTCACACACAATAAAGTCGAAATCAATGGTTAACAGTGCACCGTACAAATTTAACATCATATATGATTGTTGTTGGAATTGTTCATAAATGGTTCAATGTGTTTAATTATTGAACAGATCATTTATGAGGTTCCATAGTGGCTTAGGGATTGGTGAATGACGATAGGGGCACTTTAGGAATTAGAATAAATAAATAAAGGCGGCACATTATTATTATTTTATTTATTTGTTATTTATTTTCCAATATGGCCCAAACTCTTATTAGGGTTTTATAATCTCATTAAACCAATAAATTAAGATCCAATGGCTAAGATTAAATTAGCATTTATCCCATATCGGATTCTTAATTAACTTTGTTGTCTTTGGAGCACTTATATAAACCCAAAGAATTCTTTACAAATTTTTACAAAAAAAACCTTTCATATCTTGGGTTTATAAGTGAGCAACTCTAAAGTTTAAAGAGTAAGCCACTGGTTTTGAGGATCATTAAGTCTAATTGACTAGAGGAACCTCAAGTTAAAGGTTTTGAGGTATTTGCTTAGGCTAACACCAAGGGCAAAATACCCGTGCACTTAAGGCGTAGTCTTGCCGTTGAGTTTTGGCTTTGGTGTGTGCACCTTTGGAGGCCACACACTTGGGTGGCTCTTTGGAACGTAGAAGAGCTTGCTGAGTTCAAGAAAAGCTTGTAGATTGGAGGGTGGACTGGAGGAGTCTTCGATTCAAGTAAGTCTTTTTCTTTCTTTATTTTAATTAGAGTTCTTATGATAGTTAGCATGTTTAGGTTTATGTTCTTTGCATGTTTTATGAGATTTTATGCTTAGAATATATAGTAACATGCCTAGGCTTGTAAAATAATCAAAACAATTGGGTCTTGGGTAAATGGGATAGCGACATCATAATTTTTCTTTAATTTTCCGCTGCGCACTCGCGGCCGCTTCCCAACAAGTCTTGGCCTTCATAAACTCATTAGGTAGACCTCCAAGGTCAATCACATTCATGTGACTCCTAGTTTAGTCTTGAACTGTTTCTTATGACGGTGTTGGATTAAGATGTATTCCTGGTGTATACTTGTCAAAGTGCACTAATGAGCTTCGTAAGTACACCCTCACAATAATGATAGTATTGGGTGACTACATTAACTCATCACGCTACATCTAATGTTTTACTGGAGTAACCTAAGTTCTAAGTATTTATACCCACACATTATCGACAGTCTTAGGTATAAGTAGTAAGAACTCATTCATCTCCGTATTTACAAGACGAACCTTCCTATAATGCTCCAACATTTTTAATATTATCACTTAAATAAAATAATCACCTAATCACATAAGATCTATGATATTTAAGCCATTAACATGCTTTGGTCAAAATTAAAATTTTAATTTAAAAACATATAATGCATATCCAATATGACTTATGCATAATTAAATTAAAATTATCGTAGAATAGATTCAAAACACATGTGTTGTGTGGTTAATACATGTTCTGATACTATTCTATTGGGCCATATGTGGAACCCCTAGGGTCAGATGGGTACCCCGCGCAACAGAAGTGGGTCTAACCCGTGGATATCTATCATGGGTGTATTTTTAAAACTTTTAATGAGCTACCATATTCCATTATGAGTGTTTAAGGAAAAACCAGAGTCCGGAAAAACAAAATGGGAGAAAACCGGTCTAGTGCACCTAACGCGTGAGCTGCTTACATAGGCAAGCAGCTTGCGCATGCATGCACAAACCGTTGCAGCGTAGCAAACGCAACACACACGCAGTAGCTTGCTGTTGTGTTGGATAGTTATGACCCATAGCATCACTATTTGTACAGATCATGGTGTTGTTGTACAAATTAACAATGTGACAAAGGAAATTGCTCTTTTATCATTTGTGATTAGATTACCAAGATGTATAAATGATGAAAGGTCCATATGATTAGTTCCGGATTGATAAGATATAAGACAGTATCAATCCATGAAGGTTTAATCATTAAATATCCCTAGTCGTAGTATTATCGAGACTGGACATCGATAATGCGAAATAGAGTAGTATTGCACTTGTGCGTGTTATGGGAGCATAACGATATAGTTCTCATATATTTGGGTATAGGATACTCATGCAAGTGTAGTAGGAGGTTGTGTTTTACCGATGGTACGAAAAATAGCTTCGCTCTGGATAGACCCCTCGGAATTCCATTGGTAGTATGACTAAGTGTCTATAGAAGTCTGAATCAGGGTTGATGTATTTGGTCTTAACCTGAGACTTGCACTGCTAATACTTGCGACAATCAATGTACTTTGGTTTAGGTCGTCCAGGGCTTTAACATGTTCTGTGTACGCCTCTTTTGGGTATATTGAGAATCATAGTGTATTGGGTTTGATGACGAGATGGAAGTATCACTCCAGTCATAGTGGAAATGATGATCACGTAGGATACGGAACTGGTTCTCTTATGTACTGCAGTCATCAGGATAATATTACTAGGTCATGATTATCCGATTAGAGAGACTAGTTACCAGATATCCGATATATGCTTCGTACGGGGCAGACACATTTCCAGCCCTAGGCCTTGCACGTGACATCCGATACTGGATCGAAATACGCAATACTACATATTCCAGTAAGAATATTTCTGGAGAATTGGGTAGGCACGGTGCTTTGCTAGAAGCCAACCATGTCTTGTAAATCGGTAAAAATGTAGTACTAGGTACGTACGTGTTCGGATAGTCCGACGACCGGATTTACTGCCAACATATCTGGAGATCTCATGGGTCGCTTCTCGAAGATTCACCGATGACGTATGACTCGCTCTTTATTAATCTGGGATTAATTAGTAGAGAGGGAAAATTAATCTGGGATTAATTACGGAGATATTTTATCTGGGATAAAATATTAATTAAAGAGAGAGAACGATTAATTTGGAATTAATCGATAAAATAATATATTCGATATATTATACGAAATTGGATTTCGACGCGGAATTAAAATTAGATTTTAATTCGGGCGAACGAGTTAATTTAGATTAATTCGTTAGCGATGTGAATAGTAATTTTACTAGGCATAATTATTTGATTTAATTACGTCGCAACGGAAAATTCGTTAATTTGGAATTAGCGAACCCGAGCCCGAGAGTGTTTGCGGGCGCACTCGCATTGCGAATTAAAGTGCGGACCACAAGTCATATCAAGCGTCAAATCACTAGTCAATCAAGTGATGGAAGTCACATCACTTTGAGTGAAGTGATGACTAGTCACTTTTGATATGAATAGTGACAAGAGTGGTTGATGGCATTTATTTTCATTTTTTGACTCCAAATTCATTTGACTTTTTGAAAGCAAATATTTGGTATATGTTTTATTTGATTTTTGGAAAATAAATTAACCTAACACAACTCTTCTCTCTCCCAATATTTTCGGCCTAAGGCCATATTTTCTTCTCTCTCTTTTTCTCTCACAAAACCGAGAGCTTGATGATAAACATGGAAGATTTGTGGAAAATCTTGCCATTGCTAGCACATAAAGAGTTATCCTAAGGTGATAGGGAATCTTTTTCATGAGCATGGAATCACCATAGAAAGCTTGGAGCTTGGAGATCCTTCCATGGTGGTGACCGAATCACAAGGAGCACAAATAGGGGGGAATGCTGAGAGCTTCCATGGATGAAAGCTTGAAGATTTTTTTTTTGTGTTCATCGCATCGCTCAACCGATCAATGTGAGTATGATTTCGCCATTCTTCATTGTAGTATTCACACATGTTTGATGCTTGATTTGATCCTTGGGACTTAATAGAAACCCAACATGTTGTGCGCTGAAGGCGTTGAATTAATTTTTTTAATTTTAAAAACCCTTAAAAATATTTTAAAATCACCCAAAATAATTTTAGTTTCAAAACCAAACACAACACATGTTATACAACAAACATATATATTCTAAATATACATCTGTATTTCTTTAAATCAAAATAGAATCCCACAATTAAATGACTCATAAACAAATCTAGGTCATCCAAAGATGTTCAAGTGATTCTAGAATGGTAGCCTTAGCTCCAAGCTATTATCTAGAGTTCCAAACTCTAATTTTATGTCTTTGTCTAACATAAATATTTTGATCCAATTACAAACATATCGTGTTTATACTTCCAAAGCATCCTAACACAATTAATTAGCCTAATTTCAACATCAAGCTATGTTATTATGTATCCAATACATAATCCATCATTATATGTCTCACTAATGATAACTCACTAATGAAAAAAATAGCTTTGGAGAATATCAAACTTACCTATCAAGGTTGATTCAAAGATCCATTTTATTTCTCCTTGTTGAAATATTGTGGAGAAATTCCAAAGGATTAGACTCCTTAATTTCTTATTCAGAACTAAGGATTAGATCCTTATAGTATGATATTGAAATTGAAAGGATCTTCATAGATCTATCCTTAGATCTTAGAAGTACTAAATTGCAATATAAAACTCTTGGAGAGTTAATGGCTACACTCAAGGAGACAAAGCCAAAGTTTGCAATAAGGTAAGCAGCGCAAGGCGCATCTTATTATGACATTCTAGAAGGCCAAGGCTTGGCCAAAGGCTTCTGGAGTGTGAAAAGGGGCAAAAGCAAAGTCATTATGATCTTTTGGGAAGACAAATGATATATCCCAAGATGTCTGCCTAAACTGTGGCAAACGGGATCACTGAAGCATGACTACCGTATGGACAAGGCATACATAAAGGAAATGAAGACGAGCAAGGCTCCGACTTCAAACATGTTTTTCATAAATATGTTTACTGCTAGTATTAAAATTGGATTTTAGATACTGGATGTGGTACATAAATATGTACTGGTGTGCAGAATCTGCTGATTAGCAGGATACTGACTTCAGTTGAGATTTATCTGCGAATCAGAAATGGGATGAAAGTCACTGTTTTAACCGTAGAAACCTAAGTTTAGGAACTACCCTTCGGGTATGTACTTGAATTAGGAAACTGTTAGAATGTAACTAGTTTGACTAGAAATATTATCTTTATATCAGGGTTTAACCCGTTGTGGGTATACCTTTATATTCTAGAACACTAAAGTATTTTATTAGATAAAGATGATATTGAGATAAACACATTAGATGTGAATAACAGTATTTATATTTTGAATATAAATAAATCTCAACCATATGAAAGGACAAACAAATAGCTCGAACTAAATTAATCAGTTGAGACTTATAGTGGCATTTTTATCTGGGACACAATTAAACAAGATTCGTATATCCACACTTTTGAAGAGTGGGTACTAGGACAAATTTGATTCCATTCAAATAATGTCTACGAATCTAGTTTATAGGCAAAGTGCCTATAACACATTTTACTTGGTAAAAATGTAAATGCCATCGATCTGTTAGCCCTTGCTCATAGTGACGTAAGTGGGCCTATATCTAGCTAGGCTAGAGGTGGATATGAATATTCGTGACCTTCACGGATGTGGCATCGCGTTATGGTTATGTGTTTCTTTTGAAACACAAATCAGAAACTTTTAGAGTTTCGACACAAAGTAGACAAACAGATCGGCTAAAGTATAAAACCATCACGGTAAGACCATGATGAAAATACTTAAGCAATAAGTTTCTCAAATACTTGAAAGAGTATAGTATTCTTGCAATAAGGAATCCTCCCGGAACACGTCAATTTGACGGTGTGTCCGAACTGAGAAACCAAATTTTATTGGACATGATAAGGTTAATCATGAGTCGCTCTGAGCTACCATTTCCTTCAACGGATACGTATTAACATTGTAGAACTTATTTAGAATAAAGTTACATAAAAATCTGTTAGACGGACTTCATATTAGATATGAACATGAAAGAAACCGGGTTTCTCATTCCTGAAGATTTGGGTATGCTAGGCATATGTTTGGATGATACCAAACTAGAACCCAAATCGGATAAGTGCCTAAGTTGTAGGTTATCCTAGGGAAACCAAAGTATAGTACTTATACAACTTACTAGTGAACAATGTTATTCTTGCTCGCCATGGGGTTTTCCTAAGAGGAATACCTATATGCAGTGGTAAGTGGGAGGAAAGTAAAACTCGATGAAAATCGAAGTAATACTATTCCAGGCACCGATTTCCTTAATGGAACACAGATAGTTCATCAATGATGAAACTATACCAATAATCTTCGAATACACAAGAACCACGTAAGTCGGAGAGAGTCAGAAAACAAAATGTGGGGTATGGGTTTCTGATCTCACCTCATGAAGATGTCAATCTTATTGAGGAATACAAACTGACTACGTATGAGGAAGTGATACAAGGTATCGACTCCCTATTATGGCAAAGTGCCATGATATCCGAAATGGATTCCATGTGTACCAACCAAGTTTAGACACTGGTTGTTGTACCGAAAGGCATTGTGCCTATTGGTGTTATATTAGTCTACAAGGAAGACAAACATGAAAGGCAACATACCAACGTACTAAGCTAGGCTTTTAGCGAAAAGGTATCGTTATCAACATTGTGTCGATTACGACGAAACCTTTTATATGTTGCCACGGTAAATCCATTTGGACAATGCTTGCTAATGCTGCATGTTTCATTTATGAAACATAACAGCTGAATGCCAAAACCGCTTTCCTTAACGGAAACCTTTTGGAGGATGTTTACAACATCCTGACGGTTTTGTCGTACCATAACTAGCAAACAAGGTTTGCAGGTTATTCAATCCATGTATGGATTGAAGCAAGAATTAGGTTCTTGGAATTATCATTTTTATGTAATCATAATGGTATATGATTTAATTCAAAATGAAAAATGATTATTGTGTATATAAGAAAGTTAGTAGGAGCGCACTGACAGTGACTGTCCTAAATAAATAATGATATATCATTTCTTGGAAATGATATTCCAATAATACAATCGATGAAATCTTGGCTTTCATGAAAATTCTCCGTAGAATTCTTGGGAGATACAACCTTTATTCTAGGAATAAAGATCTACTGGGATAGATCTAAAAGTTATTGGTACTCTCAGAGAACTCGTACATTGAAATAAATGTACGCGACCTGGTGTCTCATATGCTTTAAGCATATGGAGTCACAATCAGGCCAATCCAAGTGATAGTCATTGGATTGATGTTAAGAACATCATTAAGTATCTTATATGAACTAAGGATGCTTTCTTATACTATGGAGAAGGCGAACTTGGAGCGACTAGGATCACCGTTGCAAGTTTCCAAACCGATCAAATGACTATAAGTCGTAACAATGGTACTATACAGTTTGAATAACGGAACAGTGAGCTGGAAATCTTCCATGCAAGATACTGTTGCCGAATAAACAAGAAAAGCAGAATATTGCTGCAGCTGTGGCAGCAATAGAAGCCTTTTGGATCGATAATAATTCTAATCAGATTAGGAGTAGTTCTGTTAGTAGCTGAGCTAGGCTACATCATAGGCTAAAGAATTAATGGTCTCATCAACGATCCAGATATATACTTCAAATATTCATATGATTCGTTCGGATAATCTATCGTGGCGATGTGATGATCGAATATATTGCATCAGATGATAACACTGCAAATCCACTGATAAAAGCCTTTCCTCGGCAGAAGGTTGAGCGAACCGTACATAGTTCGGGTGTAGGACACTTGAGTGATTGGCTATGTGCCAAGTGGGAGATTATTGGATAGTTATGACAGATAGCAACACTATTTGTACAGATCATGGTGTTGTTGTACAAATTAACTATGTGACAAAGGAATTTGCTCTTTTATCATTTGTGATTAGATCACCAAGATGTATAAATGATGAAAGGTCCATATGATTAGTTCCAGATTGATAAGATATGAGACAGTATCAATCCATGAAGGTTTAATCATTAAATATCCATAGTCGTAGTATTATCGAGACTAGACAACAATAATGCGGAATAAACTAGTATTGCACTTGTGCGTGTTATGGGAGCATAAAGGTATAGTTCTCATATATTTGAGTATAGGATACTCATGCAAGTGTAGTAGGAGGTTGTGTTTTATTGATGGTATGGAAAACAATTTCGCTCTGGATAGACCCCTCAGAATTAAATTGGTAGTATGACTATGTGTCTATGGAAGTCAGAATCAGGGTAGATGTATTTGGTCTTAACCTGAGACTTGCACCGCTAATACTTGCGACAATCAATGTACTTTGGTTTAGGTCGTCCAGGGCTTTAACAGGTTCTGCGTACGTCTCTTCTGGGTATATTGAGAATCGTAGTGTATTGGGTTTGATGTCGAGATGGAAGTATCACTCCAGTCATAGTGGAGATGATCATCACGTAGGATACGGAACTGGTTCTCTTATGTACTGCAGTCATCGGGATAATATGACTAGGTCATGATTATCCGATTATAGAGACTATTTACCAGAGATCCGATATGTGCTTCGTACGGGGCAGACACATTTCCAGCCCCAGGCCTTGCACGTGACATCCGATACTGGATCGAAATACGCAATACTACGTATACTACGCCTGATATAGATCACATATTCCAGTAAGAATATTTCTGGAGAATTGGGTAGGCACGGTGCTTTGCGAGAAGCCAACCATGTCTTGAAAATCGGTAAAAACGTAGTACCAGGTACGTACGTGTTCGGATAGTCCGACGACCGGATTTATTGCCAACATATCCGGGGATCTCATGGGTCGCTTCCCGAAGATTCACCGATGACGTATGACTCGCGCTTTATTAATCTGGGATTAATTAGTAGAGAGAGAAAATTAATCTGGGATTAATTACGGAGATATTTTATCTGGGATAAAATATTAATGAAAGAGAGAGAACGATTAATTTGGAATTAATCGATAAAATAATATATTCGATATATGATACGAAATTGGATTTCGACGCGGAATTAAAATTAGATTTTAATTCGGGCGAACGAGTTAATTTAGAATTAATTCGTTAGCGACGTGAATAGTATTTTATCTAGGCATAATTATTTGATTTAATTACGTCGCAACGGAAAATTTGTTAATTTGGAATTAGCGAACCCGAGCCCGAGAGTGTTTGCGGGCGTACTCGCATTGCGAATTAAAGTACGGCCCACAAGTCACATCAAGCGTCAAATCACTAATCAATCAAGTGATGGAAGTCACATCACTTTGAGTGAAGTGATGTCTAGTCACTTTTGATGTGAATAGTGACAAGAGTGGTTGATGGCATTTATTGTCATTTTTTGGCTCCAAATTCATTTGACTTTTTTAAATCAAATATTTGATATATGTTTTATTTGATTTTTGGAAAATCAATTAACCTAACACAACTCTTCTCTCTCCCAATATTTTCGGCCTAAGGCCATATTTTCTACTCTCTCTTTTTCTCTCACAAAACCGAGAGCTTGATGATAAACATGGAAGATTTGTGGAAAATCTTGCCATTGCTAGCATATAAAGAGTTATCCTAAGGTGATAGGGAATCTTTTTCATGAGCATGGAATCACCATAGAAAGCTTGGAGCTTGGAGATCCTTCCATGGTGGTGACCGAATCACAAGGAACACAAATAGGGGGGAATGCTGAGAGCTTCCATGGATGGAAGCTTGAAGATTTTTTTTTTTGTGTTCATCGCATCGCTCAACCGATCAATGTGAGTATGATTTCGCCATTCTTCATTGTAGTATTCACACATGTTTGATGCTTGATTTGATCCTTGGGACTTAATAGAAACCCAACATGTTGTGCGCTGAAGGCGTTGAATTAATTTTTTTAATTTTGAAAACCCTTAAAAATATTTTAAAATCACCCAAAATAATTTTAGTTTCAAAACCAAACACAACACATGTTATACAACAAACATATATATTCTAAATATACATCTGTATTTCTTTAAATCAAAATAGAATCCCACAATTAAATGACTCATAAACAAATCTAGGTCATCCAAAGATGTTCAAGTGATTTTAGAATGGTAGCCTTAGCTCCAAGCTATTATCTAGAGTTCCAAACTCTAATTTTATGTCTTTGTCTAACATAAATATTTTGATCCAATTACAAACATATTGTGTTTAAACTTCCAAAGCATCCTAACACAATTAATTAGCCTAATTTCAACATCAAGCTATGTTATTATGTATCCAATACATAATCCATCATTATATGTCTCACTAATGATAACTCACTAATGAAAAAAATAGCTTTGGAGAATATCAAACTTACCTATCAAGGTTGATTCAAAGATCCATTTTATTTCTCCTTGTTGAAATATTGTAGAGAAATTCCAAAGTTAGAAAGCTTGACTCTAAGATTCAATCTGATTCCAATGCTAACAAGCTTCACTCCAAGATCCAATCTTGATTTCTCATAGTTAAAATGTAGTAGAGATCTTCCAAAGCTTCTCTAAACACTTTTCTAACTTGGGCTAATTTCTCTAATTCTTGCTTATTTTTAGCTTTCACAAGTTTAATTAAAACCTTGCTCAAGCTTGTTATTTATAGCAAAACTTAGACAATTTTTAATTAATAAAAATTCTAATCAACTTTTAGGTGGGCTTAATCTAATTTGTCCAAATATGTATAATTAGGTGCGACTAATCACCTTTGTCTGCCAATTTAATCCAATTAAATCAAGACAAAGTTTAATTAATGGAATATTTATGTCTACCACTTTGATTTAATCCAATTAAATCAAGTCAAATACACATATTATTATATATTTATAATTATCAAAATATCCTCAAATGGTAGAGATATTTATGAAATTACGACAAAGCCCTTGTGTAATTTTGGATTAATCGAATTAATCTAATTAGATCAAAGTAAATAATCAATGTTATCCTATAATATTTAATTATCTTAGTTGATAATTATAATATAAATATTTTTTATTATCATAACTAATCGGCTACCCAAGTGCTCAACGAGTACACTTCATATTGTGGGACTCTTTTAGTCCAGACACGTTCGTCATATAAGCCTAGCTTTTATGTATGTAATTCGGCCACCTCCGAATTCGTGAAGAACATGAACGACCTTTATGAACCATACAAGTTGAAGTTATCATATATGTTTAGCAATCCCTCTGTCGTAGGCTATCCGAGATGTGCTTAGGAAACATAGATTTCCCCGTCAAGTTTTCAAGGCGCACATCTCATGTTGATATGTCCATAATTCTTTACAACTAATCAGAAACCAATTCTTATATATGTGATCCACCCTAGGTGATCGGCTTTGGCCAAAGTCTTAAGAATCGTGACTTACTCACATGGATACCTAAACTCATTATGGTACACATACAGGCCGATGGATCCTGTCTTGATACGCACTTGATTAATGAGTGCATTGGTCCACACCTAAAGAACATCTAGTGGTCAGATCATGAAAGGTCTCTAACATATATGGCATCAAAGTGTAGGGGATCACACATAAAATCAATGTTATCCTATAGTCAAAGGATCATATATGCTACTCAAGTCGAGGAGATTCCTATTGATAGTGGTTTGTACTTTCAACTATTAGGAATCACATGTGAGTCATTCAGTATTTGCTCCAACGAATATCCACATGTATATACTAGCTTCCAAAGTTCATGGTACATCGGGTTAAACTATTGGAACTCCAATTCCAATATACGACATGTGCTAGTCTTATAGGTTATAGGAATTTGACTATATTCCAAAATCAACGACTATGAATATTTAATTTAAAAATAGTTTATAATAATAATACCATCACAAACCACCCAGTGTCCAGTATTACTACATGACTATTCTAAGGTCGATGTCATTTTTAGCATATTTATATATATCAATCTAATTTGCATAATGTCATTACCATTAATAAAGTTTGAAATGAAAATATGGTTATTTTATTAATAAATAATAAAATATAATGTATAATACATTATTTGAATTGGTGCTCCAAACACCAACTCTAACAACATAGACCTAGCCAATGTCTTCAGTCGACATCGAGTCCAAACGACAAAGACTTTGACAAACTTCATGTTTCGAAATAACTTGGGCTTGAGGGAGAGACATTCACAAGGTAAATGATCACACATAAAGGAAACAAAAAAGTTCAAAACGAAAAACTTTTATTTGTTCATCACTTGAAAGTTTTCATTAAAAGCTTTAAATTAGATAAGTTAATAAGTCTAAGTACAAAATACTAAGTACAAAAGAAAAGCCCAAAATAATAAGAGAAATCGGTCTTTTATATTATGGACTTTGGGAACTTCACCAACAGGAGCATCAGCAGCCATGCTACCAGCGGGTGGAACATCCTTAGCACCATCCTCCACCAGGGCAACGCCTCATCCACTATACAGAAGCCTTCTTCAGTCTCAGCCACTTCAACCCCAGCTTTATTGACACCGACTTGAGACACCTCTCCAGCTTTGACTATAACCATACCTTCGGGAACTTCTCCTTCTACATCATCCCTCCCAGTTGATGAAGAGAGGTCGGCCTCCATCTTTTCATATATTTTGATCCACTTTACCGGAATCCAAGAACTCTGCTCCTTCGCTAGCTATTATCTCAGGAAGTTACTTATTTCCTTCATCATTGTCTCATAGGTGACCCCTTCCAACTGGTCGACCAAATCAGACTTCTCACCCTTTAGATGTTTGAGGCTCTCCTTATAAGACTCTATCTCAACCTGCCATGTCATCTTTTCCATTTTCAGTGTCGCCTGAGAAGTCTTGGCCACATCTTTAACCTTCTTTGAGTTTTTCTCAAGGGCCGCAAGTGCCGCCCTCAGTTCAGCATTATCTTTTCCTACAACTGTATTGGACTTCTTTAGGTCCCACACTCACCTCTGATTAGCCTCGACGAAGTCTTGATGGAAGAGATTGCACTCCAGGACTTGAAGAGACAACTAAGTTAAACTTCAGTAGATAAATTTAAGGAAATAGATCAATGTAAGAAGCATTTACATAATAAGTAAAGGCTAAAGGGCTCTTAACAGCCTCTAGAAGGCCTAATTCAGCGAGCAGACCCTCATCCTCCTCAAACCACGGGCCGCGGGCCCCTCACAAACTTGGTGACGCTAGACAGATCTAACATGGTTGTCGTCCTATGGGGAATCTTAATGACCATGTTTTCAAAGTCTTCCTCTAGGTTAATAAGAGCCTTTTGTTTCTTCGATGATTGTGTAGCCTCGGTCGACGACTTTATAGTTTCAGTTTAGATCTCAGCCAAAGGCACCTCATTTTGCTACTAAGTATCGGATTCCCCCTCCACTTCCTTCCATTTGGCCTTTTTTCGTTCCTGTTGGCCCTCATCTTCTCGATGGTTAGGAGCTTGAATTGACCAAAGATTATTTCGGCTGCGCACAAAATTTCTTTTGCAGTTAGCGGCTTTAATAACATGAAATTTCTTAACAGTAGCTGACCCAATCAGATTACCACTATGACGGCCAAAATAAGCTTATGAAAATCCAAATGAGTACCTTCGATATACTTCTTTCCAGAGAGGCATGAGTCTCAGTTGATGTTCTTATCTATTGGTCACCTTGAGCACCTCTCTGCATGTTATCCTCTCATTTCTTCATCTCCTTCTGAAACCAGTCTCTCATTTGGATTTTAGTGTTCTCTTGTTCTCGACTGAGAGATTCCTCATACTCGCTTCTCCAGGCATAGTATCTTCTACTCCTGGTAGTTTTACGCCCACACTCTAGATATCGTCCTAATTCACTTTCCCCAAAACACAAGTTGTTACTGGATGATTCCAGGGTTTCTTATCATCATCTTCCTCTATGGCTCTTTTAAAGGTACGACACTAGCCACAACTTATGACCTTACTTTATTAGCGTTTCTTCTCCTAGTTTCTCAATCCTCTTCTATGTCTGCTATCTTCTTTCCACTGGAAAATTCTTTTCTCATTTTATTGGGGCCTTGATCTTCTCCATCATGGTTTTTATAAAAGCTCGAGTTACCTCTCTTTCCTTTTTTGCATTCTCCCTTTCTAATTACTGGTTTTCTTCCATTTTTTCCATCCACTCTGCCATTGAAGTCTCCAAAGCTCTGTGGTTTTTTTCTCCTGCCATCGTCTGTCTGCTTCTTTTCGTACTACTATCCACAGACGTTGCCAATTGTTGACAGCTGTTTTTGGTTCCAAGGGAAATTTGGAAATCAAACCCTTGAACAAACCTCTCCCAACAGTAAATTTGTTCGATTCGAGGGGAAACAAAGCAAACTTAGCAAACAGTTAGATAAATCACAGAGAAAAAGATTTACGTGGTTCGACAAAGAGTTGCTCCAACCTACTTCAACAAAAAAACTATTATATTACTTCTCAAGGTCAAGACCGACAAGAGATACAAGTGGCGTAGTGGGCATACAAAGATTGTATAACACATAGGGTCTTAAAATATCATGTTACAAATCTCTCAAGTGATCGGGTACCAACTAGCTTTCTCTCCATATCACTAGTTTTTAAACTCTCAGCTCTTTTACAAGTGTGATGCGGAAATTGCTAACCCTTGAATATGCGGCTTCAACCCCTTTGTATAGGCTTGCAAATCCACTATTCTGTTGGAAATTCTAATCCATACCCAAGATCAAAAGAGCAAACAAAATATATATAAATGAATGAACAATATTGAAGTATGGCGGAATCATACTCACAAAGATCGGAATGCGGATGCGTTGATGACATGAAAACTTCTCCTTTGTGCAGTGATGAATTCGGCCAAGGTGGAAAGTGCAGCTCCAAGCTTTGTTTGATCCTCCCAAGCTCAAGGATTAGTTTCCCATAACACCTTTGTATGATCCCTTGAAGGTGCTAGCCTTGTGTGTGATTTAATGTTCCAAACATACACAATTTCTTCAAGCTTTTTGCAACAAAAAACTGAAAAATGGAGAGGGCTGTGAAGCTTCACAGTTTCGGTCAAGAGGAAAGAGAGAAGAATAATGATTTTTGATTTCAAAATCAATTTATATTTGTGTCATAATAATTGTCAAACATATACCAAACCTTTGGTAGGTGTATGACACAAATCTATCACCATTCTTTGCCTTTGAGTGTTGTACACACTATCACCAAAACCCATCACACAAAAGTGAATTTAATGACAAGTGATGTGATGGTTGATGTGACATGTGGGCCCCACTCGATTCCAAATGCGAGTGGGCCCGCAAACACTCCCGGGCTCGGGTTCGATAATTCCGAATTAACGAACTTTCGTCGCGACGCTATTTAAATCGAATTTAATTAAATAATTATGCCTAGCAAAATTACTATTCACGTCGCTTACGAATTAATTCTAAATTAACTCGTTTGCCCGAATCAAAATCTAATTTTAATTCCCCGTCGAAATCGAATTTCGTTTAATTTATCGAATATATTATTTTAGTGATTAATTCTAAATTAATCTTTCTCTCTCTTTGAATAGTACTTTATCCAAGATAAAGTCTCTCCGCAATTAATCCAAGATTAATTGAGTTCGAATCATACGTCATCGGTGAATCTTCGGGAAGCGACCCAAGAGATCTCTGGATATGTTGGCAGTAAATACGGTCGTCGGACTATCCGAACACGTACGTACCAAGTACTACGTTTTTACCGATTTACAAGACAAGGTTAGCCTTTAGCAAAACGCCATGCCTACCCAATTCTCCAGAAATATTCTTACTGGAATATAAGATCTATAACAGGCGTAGTATACCGTAGTATAGTGTATACCGATCCAGTATCGGATGATCACATGTAAGGCCTGGGGCTGGAGATGTGTCTGCCCCGTACGAAACATATATCGGACATCAAGCAACTAGTCTCTTTGAATCAGATAATCCTGACCTTGTCATATTATCTCGATGGTTGCAACCATTATAGAGTACTAGTTCTGCATCCTGCGCGATCATCATCTCCATATGTCTGAAGTGATACTTCCGTCTTGACATCATACCCAATACACTACGATTCTCGATAAACCTAGAAGAGGTGTACACAGAACCTGTTAAAGCCCTGGACAACCAAAACTAAAGTCTACCGATTGTCGCAAGTACTAGCGATGCAAGTCTCAGGTTAAGACCATATGCACCTACCCTGAAGCGGACTCCCATAGACACGCAGACATACTACCAATGGGATTCCGCGGGGTCTATCCAGAGCGAAACTGTTTTCCGTACCATCGGTAAAACACAACCTCCTACCGCACTTGCATAAGTATCCTATACTTAAATATATGAGAACTATGCCGTTGTGCCCTCACAACACGCACAAGTGCAGTACTAGTGTATTCTGCATTATCGATGTCCAATCTCGATAATACTACGACTAGGGATATTTAATGATTAAACCTTTATGGATTGATACTGTCTCATATCATCTCAATCCGGAACTAATCATAGGGACTTTTACCATCTTTATATCAAAGTAAATAAATTACAAAACGGTAAAAGGCAATTTCATTACTACATAGTTAATTTTGTACAATAATACAATATCATTTACAAAATAGTGACGCTATGGGTCATAACTGTCTAACATATTCCACCAACCCATGATGTCAGCTCATGTCACTCTGTTATCATTGCCCCATGCTCATTTTCCACAACCACTCAACAAACAATTGCTATGACACCTGGCCAACCACCCCATATTAGTAGAAATCCATCAGTTCAATCTTTCATCCATTGATGCACACTTTATTGACGTGATATCCTGCAGTTCAACCACTCCAATATTGTTTCATCTGGCAGAGTCTCTTCCCAATGAGAGCCATTAACTTACTCATGTCACATCAGCCTGAAGGTCAAACTTCCAAATAGACATACATCATATGCCTTTAAATAAAAAATAACATGTGATCTCAGCTTTGTTCATCAGGTCGGCATGCCGAGGTAAATGATACTTGATGAACTTCTTGACTTCTTTAACCAGGTTAGGTGAGTAAGCATAGACCACCTCAGGTCGATTTTGTGTCTGACACGAATCCAGCCACTCAAGGAACATTAGATGTCACAGTCAGCAATATGGTAGAGCCTTTGCAAGGTCCAACGGGGCCAATCACACTCTAGAAAGCTAAGAAGATCAGAGACGTAATGGCATGACTAGCACATAATGCCATCACCGAGGGTGACTGATAACCCCATGGCATATTGGCGTCATATCAGGGCTTCAATGCAGTGGGTCTAAAGCTATTTCATGTGGCCCAAGTCATTCTAGAATACGTGCAATAGCCGATTTTGAAGATAGGACTTTTTTGAAGAATTTGGCCATTTTATGCTTTATATGTAATTCGGCCAAATGAGCTTGTATTTTGACCTTTTGCTTGACATGTTGACTCTAGTAGGCTATTTGTAACTTAGTTAGCTATATCATTTTGGTCAAATTGGATTAGAACTAAGTTAGTTAGTTAAAGGACCTATTATGCATTTTTTAGATATGATGCCACTTTTGTTGAGTTTTTATTTTTGATCTCTTTGCCACTTGCATAAAGATCTTGGTGGGGGGTATTTATATTAATTAGGAAATAACTAATAAGGGCTTTACCTTTATGTAGCCATTGGGTAGTTTTAGGACCTTTTGGTCTTTTTACCTTTTAAGGGCATTTTAGTAAATTTATCTTATCCTATATATTGTAAACTTTTTCTTATTTAATGAAAACTTACCAATTTCAAATTTCTTCAAAGAAAAATGGCTATGGCCGAATTTCAAGCTTAAGGGAGGGATTCCCATTTGCTTCGACTTATCTAAGTTGTGGCAACCTTGGTGGCGTCTCCGTGGTAGCAGAACACTATAAGGAATCATTTTAAGTGTTCTCAAAGACAAATTCTTTGTGGATCTTTTTTGTGGTGTTGAAAAGGTTTTGTTCCTACAAAATCAAATTCGTGGTGCTTGGGGTTCTATCTGTTGCGAGGGGTTTGCTTGGCCTAATCATCCAAATGAGTTCTACGTCATTTGGTATTAGAGTTTAGGGTTTCAAGGTCTGATTTTTCTATCGTTACTTTGTGTATTTCATTTAGTCTTTATTGTGTTTGTGGGCCATCAAGATACTTGTTCATCTTGATTCTTGATTTTTATGTTTCTTAAGTGTTTTTGCCTTTTTTTAATCACATGTGACAGGCATATCGGCCTTATATCGCCATACCGGTGTAAAAATATACTAGACACAGTTTCTAGAATCGGGTAAGTTTCATATCGGCCTTCATATCAGTCTACCTGGGGATTACATAGTTATTGTAACCGGCAAGCAACCATACTGGTCCCATACCGGTCAACCTGTGAGTATTACATAGCTACTGGAACCGGGCTAGTTTCATACCGGACTACATATCGGTCAACTTGTTCCAAAATATAGCTACTGGATGTTGAGTTCTAATATATGTCCCAAGATCAACAAATCAAGCAAGAAAACGCATGAATACACAACATAGGAGGTGCGGAATATACTCATAATGGTCGGTTTTGATGCGAAGAAGAACACAAGCCATTTTCGTCCTCCATTGAGTTCGGCAGTAGCTCTCCTTGACAGTGGGCTGCTCGGTTTTGGGCGTTCTTCCTCCTTGTTCATTCGGCCATTGATGAACTACCATTGAAGCTCCAAGCTTCAAGCTCCAAAAACCAAATCCAAGCTCACAAATTCGTTTCCCTATCACCTATGTATAACCCTAGGTGTGTGCTAGCACCACATCTTCTTCTTTGCTTCTCATTTGCTCGGTCAAACCAGAAGAAAAGATGAAGAAAACGGCAGTGAGCCGTGAGAGAGAGATAAAGGGTTTTTTTGGCTCCAAAAGCCTAAAATCGTGAAGACCAAAAACCAATTGAGAGAGTCACGTGAAAATGGTTCCAAGAATAGCCAAAAACGTGAACAATGCACATGGTCCAAGAGAGAGAAAATGTTTTTTGTATATACATATATATTCTTTATTCCATTTACCAAGTAAATGAATAAAATATATATATACACAACAATTAATTCAAAAGTCAAAAAGGTACAAGTCCTATCAACTTTCAAATAATCATCTTTTCACTATTCATATCAAGTTACTTTAATAAAGTGACAACATGTCATGTCACATCACTCAAAGTGACATGTGATTTGACAATTGATGCGACTAGCGATTTGACGCTTGATGTGACTAGCGTGCCGCGTTCGAATTCGAAATGCGAATGCGCTCGCAATCACTCTCGGGCTCAGGTTCGCTAATTCCAAATTAACGAATTTTCTGTTGCGTCGTAATTAAATGATTACGCCTAGCGAAATCACTATTCACGTCGCTAACGAATTAATTCTAAATTAATTCGTTCGCCCGAATTAAAATCCAATTTCAATTCCGCGTCGAAATCTAATTTCGATTAATATATCGAATATATTAATTTTATCGATTAATTCCAAATTAATCGTTCTCTCTCTTTAATGATATTTTATCCGAGATAAAATATCTCCGTAATTAATCCCAAATTAATTTTCTCTCTCTTCTAATTAATCCTAGATTAATTAAAGTGCGAGTTATACATCATCGGTGAATCTTCAGGAAGCGACCCATGAGATCTCCGGATATGTTGGCAGTAAATAAGGTGGTCGGATTATCCGAACACGTAAGCACCTCGTACTACGTTTATACCGATTTACAAGACAAGGTTGGCTTCTAGCAAAGCGCCATGCCTACCCAATTCTCCAGAAATATTCTTACAGGAATATATAGATTTGTATCAAGCGTAGTATACCGTAGTATTGTATATATCGACCCAGTATCGGATAGTCACGTGCTAGGGCTGGGGCTGGATAAGTGTCTGCCCCGTCCGAAGCACATGTCGGATGTCTGGTAACTAGTCTCTATAATCGGATATACATGACCTTGTCATAATATCTCGATGGCCGGCCAGCACTTAAGAGCACTAATACCGTATCTTGCGTGACATCATCTCCACTATAACTGAAGTGATACTTCCGTCTCGACATCACACCCAATACACTACGACTCTCTAATAAACCCGGAAGCGGTGTACGCAGAGCCGGTTAAAGCCATGTACCACCAAGACCAAAGTCTACCGATTATCGCAAGTATTAGCGATGCAAGTCTCAGGTTAAGACTATACACACCTACCTTGATTTCGGCCTCCCATAGACACATAGTCATAATACCAATGGGACTCCGAGGGGTCTATCCAGAGCGAAGCTGTTTCCCGATTCTCCATCGGTGAAACACGACCTCCTATCGCACTTGCATAAGTATCCAATACTTAAATATATGAGAACTATGCCGGTGTGCCCTCACAACGCGCACAAATGCAATACTAGCCTATTCTGCATTATCGATGTCCTGTCTCGATAATACTCCGGCTAGGGATATTTAATGATTAATCCTTCGTGGACTGATACTGTCTCATATCATCTCAATCCAGGAACTAATCATATGGATCTCTCTTCATTTATACATATATGGTGATCTAATCACAAATGATGAGAGTGCAATTTCCTTGTCACATAGTTAATTTGTACAACAACACCGTGATCTGTACAAATAGTGACGCTATGGGTCATATTATCCAACACTGGAATCGGGCTAGTTCATACCGACTTAGATATCGGTCTCCATACCAGTGAACCTGTGAGTAAAAAATAGCTACTGGAACCGGGATGCAACCAAACCGGTCAACACTTAGAATTTTTTTGAGAGCTCAAGTGACCTAAAGAGAACAAAAGTAAAAAAAGTTCCAAAATTTGGTTGAAATTGGTTGGCTCCATATCATCAATTGGTTTTCCGTGAAAGGTTATTCAACAAAATTTCTTTTGAGGCACTAAATTTTCATCCCAATTTGCATACGTCCATGATTGTTTGCATGCTTGTTTGCCTACTGTCCTAGTTTGTGATTTCCTTATTCCAATCATTCTAGCTTTAGGTTTTCTTTGAATTGCCTACTCGTATTGCTCTGTTTGCCCCATATTTACTTCTTGTTGTTTATGCTAGCTTGAAGATTACACATTATTGTGAACTTCTATGGTAAGTCATATTTGATGAGCGGAAAATATATCATTATTTACCGCCTCTATTACTTAATATTTTGTATAGTTTCTCGAGTTTTATGAAAATTTTGATGTATTTTAGTTTATTTTGCAGATAAAATAAAATCGGGACTTAATGGAATCAATCAGGATGAAATATGGAACAAATAAGGGCAAAAACCGGACTTGACATTTTGATTTTGTAGACTTTAAATGGCGTTCTAACGAAGTACAATTTCGGAAATTCCACATTTGCGCAATTGTCGTATTATGGCCATAACTTTTTACTCTGATATCGGATTGAGGTGATTCAAGTTCCAGATTACATAAAACTCAAAGATATACAACCTTGAAGTTCATAATAATTTCGAATCTTGAAGTTTCCATGACAGAAACTGATAAAACATTCAGAAGTGTGCTATGTGTAATTATTTAAGTCATTTTCAAAATAGAAAATCAAATAAAATAAAAAAATATAAATTGTCAAACTTCTACCAAACATGCTTGCATGTTTGATGGAGGGTTTTGTGTCATGTTTGATGCCATGTTTGGTGCCATGTTTGGTGGAGCAATTGGTGGAGAAATTGGTGGAAGCCTTTAGATTTGCCTATAAATACCAAGCTAAACTTTGTAAATTTTTCATGCTTTCTTTGGAGGAATTTCTCCATGAAAACCTAAAGGAAAGTGTCTTGTATATTTATTTAAGTTTTCTTGTATTTTCTTTTTATTTAATTAATAAAATTTTGGGTGTTTTCATTTAAAACATGAGCAGGTAATCTCATTCTGCTGGGTGAAAATGTGAGACTTTTAATATAATAAATTAGTTAAAACTTGGATTAATTAGTTACCGCCTATATGGCCGGTTTAGGTGACAACCTTATTTACCTCCTATGGATTTGATCTTGACTTGTTTTGAAAAAGATTAGACAAAAATGCAAATCCTGAAAAATTACTGGGATGTTCGACAATATGACAAAAATTTGGATTTTGTGTTGCAAATTGTATATTGATGTATTTGTTGGATAATATGACCCATAGCGTCACTATTTGCACAGATCATTGTGTTGTTGTAGCAAATTAACTATGTAATAAGGAAATTGCACTCTCATCATTTGTGATTAGATCACCATAGATATATAAATGAAGAGAGGTCCCTATGATTAGTTCCTGGATTGAGATGATATGAGACAGTATCAGTCCACAAAGGATTAATCATTAAATATCCCTAGCCGTAGTATTATCGAGACTGGACTTCGATAATGCGGAATAGGCTAGTATTGCACTTGTGTGCGTTGTGAGGGCACAACGACATAGTTCTCATATATATAAGTATTGGATACTTATGCAAGTGCGATAGGAGGTCGTGTTTCACCGATGGTACGGGAAACAGCTTCGCTCTGGATAGACCCCTCGGAATCCCATTGGTATTATGACTATGTGTCTATGGGAGGCCGAAATCAAGGTAGGTGTGTATAGTCTTAACCTGAGACTTGCACCGCTAATACTTACGATAATCGATAAACTTTGGTCTTGGTGGTAGGGGGATTTAACCGGTTTTGTGTACACCACTTCTGGGTTTATCAGAGAGTCGTAGAGTATTGGGTGTGATGTCAAGACGGAAGTGTCACTTCAGTCATATTGGAGATGATGTCACGCAGGATACGGTACTAGTGCTCTTAAGTGTTGCGCAACCATCGGGATATTATGACCAGGTCATAAATATCCGATTACAGAGACTATGTTACCAGACATCCGACATGTGCTTCGGACGGGGCAGACACTTATCCAGCCCCAGCCCTAGTACGTGACTATCCGATACTGGGCCAATATACACAATACTACGGTATACTACGCTTGATACAGATCTATATATTCCTGTAAGAATATTTCTGGAGAATTGGGTAGGCATGGCGCTTTGCTAGAAGCCAACCTTGTCTTGTAAATCGGTACAAACGTAGCACGAGGTACTTACGTGTTCGGATAGTCCGATAACCGTATTTACTGCCAACATATCCGGAGATCTCATGGGTCGCTTCCTGAAGATTCACCGATGACGTATGACTCGCACTTTGATTAATCTGGGATTAATTAGAAGAGAGAGATAGAATTAATCTGGGATTAATTCGATGAGAGAGAAAATTAATCTGGGATTATTTGCGGAGATATTTTATCTGGGATAAAATATTAATTAAAGAGAGAGAACGATTAATTTGGAATTAATCGATAAATTAATATATTCGATATATTAATCGAAATTGGATTTTGACGCGGAATTAAAATTAGATTTTAATTCGGGCGAACGAATTAATTTAGAATTAATTCGTTAGCGACGTGAATAGTGATTTCGCTAGGCGTAATCATTTAATTACGACGCGACGGAAAATTCGTTAATTTGGAATTAGCGAACCCGAGCCCGAGAGTGATTGCGAGCGCATTCGCATTTCGAATTCGAGCGCGGCACGCAAGTCACATCAAGCGTCAAATCGCTAGTCGTATCAATCGTCAAATCAATTGTCACTTTGAGTGATGTGACTTGACAACATGTCACTTTATTAAAGTGATGTGATGTGACTTAAAGTAAAAGTTGAAATGATGAAAGCTTTTTGCTTTTTTGACCTTTTGTATTTGGTAAATGAAAAGGCATTTGTATTTGATTTTATTTTGGAAATAAAATATAAATATAAGTAAAAACCATTTGCCTTCTCTCTCACATTTTTTCACGGTTTCACGTGAAAATGCTCTCCCTCCCTTTTCTTCCTCTCTACTTCACGGTTTTGGAAACCGTCTTCTTCCTCTCCTTGTTCTGTTTCTGCCGAGCAAAGTGAGAACAAAGATAACGATTTTTGTGGCAAAAATCAAGTGCTAGCACACCTTGAGTGATACATAGGTGATAGGGAAGTGATTCTTTGAGCTTGGAAAGCTTGAAGCTTGGAGCTTCAATGGAGTCCATGCATGGCCGAAAATGGTGGAGTCCAAACCAGTCCAAACCGAGCAGCCCACTGTCAAGGAAAGCTACTGCCGAGCTCAATGGAGGATGAAAACGCAGCTTGTGTTCTTCCTAGCATCAAACCCATCAATGTGAGTATATTCCGCACCTCCTTTGATGTGTTCATATGCGGTTTTTGTGCATGATTTGTTGATCTTGGGACTTGATTTAACTCCAACAATGGTATCTTGAGCTTTTGATGCATGAAAACCGAATTAGGGTTCTTGAGCAAATTTGGGGCTTTTTGATTTTAGCTTGATTCTGTCAAATTGATTGTTTAAGAATGCTTATATATGATCTAATTTGAGTTATATGTAATCAATTTGATAAAAAATTGATTGGATTGATTTTCCCCAATTTGCTTATTTTTTGTCAAAACTTTAATTTGGGCAAACTCGATTTAGGCATGATTTAATTGAATTGGATGTTTAAGTATGCTTAGAACATGTTTAATTGAGATTGTGTGTGATCAATTTCATGAAATTGGATTGGATTCAATTTTCCCCAAATTGGAGGCTTGGCCGAAAATTGCATAACCCTAATGTCTTGGTAATTTTGTTTTGTTTGATCATTGGATGACTTAAAACAATTGGTTAATGTTGTTTTGAAGTTCAATTGGATTGAATTTTGATTTGGAACATTTTTCCCTTTTAAAGTGGCTTGGCCGAATCTTTATGGACATGAAATTCATTGTGATTTTGTTGTTTGATTCATTGGATGAATTGAATTGATTTGGGAAATTAAGATTGTGGACTCAATTGGATTGAAACCGAATCGAATTGAAAAACCCCTAATTGCCGAGACTTGAAAGCATGTTAATTGGGTTTGATTTTGATTGAATTGTGTTGGACACTATTTGGTTGTTAAAGTGCATGATTAATTAGGCTAATTGATATTTTAGAAATGTTAATTGGATAATTGATTGTGTATTACACTTAGGTTAATTAATTGTGAAATTTGGAATTTTATAAGTTAATTAATTAGGGCTTGATTTTGGAAATTGGGCTTGTTAGGTTGTAATTGGGCTTTTGGGCTTTGTTGTAACAAAGTTGGGTTTAGGCAAAATTGGTTGGATCCAATTAGGCCCAAAACCGAATCCAAAAGGTTCAATTATGACTTAATGGACCTTAATTATTTAATTGGGCCTAATGGGCCAAAATTAATTTAAAGGCTTATGGGGTAACTCCCGGATTGGATTTTGGTTGTTCGGTTTGACCCGAGTTGACCAAAAGTCCACGCCTATAGAAATTAATTAAAAGCCCATTGGACTTTAATTAAATAAAACATTAGATGTTAAATCGGGCTTTGAGACCCGTTGCGATTAAATTTGGAATTTAAGTCGTAAAGGTTCGTTAATAAAAGTGTAATATTTAATTTAGAATTAAATAATGAATTAGAATTAAATACGTATTAAATTGGATTTAATTATGTAATTTAATTTAATTCGTAGAAATCGTACTTTGAGTACGTATTCGCAATACGAGTTTGACTCGAACAAAAATCAAATCTTTGTTTGAACATTGGATGATCACTAATAATCAAGATTAATTAATTTGATTGATTGATTGATAACATGCTTGTATGAATACATGGTTGTGATGTTTGAATAATGTATATCGGATGGATATTAGTCGGGTTGGGCGATTTTGGAAATTGTAATAAATTTGATTTATTAAATTGGACCTGCGTGTCCAGCCTTATCTCATATTTCTTTGTATTCTCTTCTCACCTATTCCCCTCCATGTAAAAGAGGTTTCTTTAGAAGTGTAGTGTAACGGGTAGAAGTAATACAAGTGCTAGCGGGAGAGAGAAAGTGAGAGATTTGATCTAGGATCAATGTAAAGTATCCATCCTCATATCATTATTATTTATTTTCATATACGCTTTATTGTGTATTTAGAATGCATGTTTAAGGGTGTATGATGATGAGACCTTAACAAAGATAATTAAATTGGTAGCCAATTTGCACGCGAAAAACCCTCGTTTTATATTAAGCAAATATCCTTCCATTGAATGATTCTTGTTCAAGATCCGAAGTTGGCATTGGTTTTTATTGACCAAAGTCAAGACCTTTGTCAATCAAGGATGTACTTGAATCATGAAAGTTTTGTTGCATATCGGTGTCTTGTCCAAATCGTGATTTTTATTGGCCAAAGTCAAGATCACTTTTTGTCCAATGACATTGATTACGAAACTTTCCTCGTCAATGGGTCCCGCTTAACTGGAATCATTAGGTTTGTTTTTGGCCAAAGCCAAGGCCTAGATGATTCAGAGGATAGGGTTAGGAAAATGTAATGGATACATTGACATTATACATATGTTTCGGACTTGGATGTCCACCTAACCGGATCTAGGAATTGGATGAGATCCAATTGATCATAGAGATCTACCTAAGTTAAATAGCATACAGCTTTTATTGGCCAAAGTCAAGGTTGTGTGTTATTTAACGGGATCCTAGCCCACTAGGAAACGCGGTTTCCCGAGTACTCCACAGAGGGTTAGAGACTCGACGAAAAATAGTGGGAGGCAAGTATTGAATTTGAAACATTCGTTCGAATACTCGCTAAACACGCTCATTTTATTTTATTCGTCATATTAATCAAAAGTATTAGTTGGACTAATATTTTATGTTGTTTTAATAAACAGTTGGACTGTATTATACTTGATTATATATAATTGGATTATATTAATCAATATATTTAAATTAATTAATTTCAGTTTACAGTTGATTTTATAATTGGATTATAGTAATCAATGTAATTGAGGTTAATTAATTTGGATTATATTTGATTATATAGTTGGACTATTATAATCATTATAATAAATAGTACCACTAATCGTTGATTAAATAGTTGGACTATTGTAATCAAGATAAGAAATTGAAAAGTTGGATATTTAAAATATAATCTGGGATTAAAATATTTTAAATGATTTAATTTTCAAATTGGGAATAAATAATAGGTTACTTTATTTGATAAAATAACTTATTATACCTTAAGCCCAAAATTAAGCAATATAAGTAGAGCATAAAATCTTTGGAAGATTCATGTGATGATGACTTTAATGCTTAATTTAATATACTTGTCATAAATCTAATTTTTTGATTTAAGAAGTATTAAAATTGCAATTTATAATTCTTGGAGAATTAATTGACTATTCTAGAGAAGATAAAGTCAAAGTTTGCAATTGGGCATGTAGCACGAGGTGCACATCGTTTCGATATTCCGAAACCCAAGGCTTGGCCAAAGGTTTGTGAAATATTGAAAAAGATAATTGACATATCCCAAAGTGACTACCATTTGGATATGGAAGACACGAAGGAATTAAAGAAAGGGCGAGGCTCTAACTTTAAAAATGTTTGTCTTAGTTATGTTCACAGCTAGTATTGAAATTAGATTTTAAATACTTAGTGTGGTACATAATATATATGTATTGATATTCAGAATCTGCTTTGAGCAGGATACTGACTTCAAGCTGAGATTTCTCTGCGAATCGGAAACGGGACGAAAGTCGCTGTTTCGACCATAGATACCTAAGTTTAGGAACTACCCTTTGGGTGTGTACTTAAATTAGGAACTGTTATAATGTAACTAGTTTGACTAGAAACATTATCTCTTTATCAGTGTTTAACCCACTGCGGGTGAACCTTTATATTCTAAAACACTAAAGTGTTTTATTATATAAAGATGATACTGAGATAAATACATTAGATGTAAATAACAGAATTTATATTTTGAATATAATAAAATCTCAAACATATAAATGACAAATAAATAGCTCAAATTGATTTGATCAATAGAGACTTATTTATGGCATTGTTGTCTAGGACACAATTAAACAAGACACGTCAGTTAGACGGTGTGTCCGAACTAAAACCGAATTTTGTTGGACATGATAAGGTTTATCACGAGTCGCTCTGAGCTATCATTTCCTTCAAACAGGATATGTATTAACAGTGCAAAACTTATTTAGAATAAGGTTCCATATAAATCTGTTTGACAGATATCATATAGGATATGAACAGGAAAGAAACGGGGTTTCTTACTCCTAATAATTTGGGTATGCCAGGCATAACGTTTGGATGATACCAAACTAAAAACCCAATTGGACAAGTGCCAATATAGGTTATCCTAAGGAAACCATAAGTATAGTACTTAGAAATCTCACAAGAGAACAATATGATTGTTGCTCACCATGCGGTTTTCCTGAGAGGAATACCGATATGCAGTGGTCAGTGGGAGGATAGTGATACTCGATAAAAATCGGAGTAATACTGTTCATGGCACGAAGTCATTAATGGAACATAAATAGTTCATCTATGATGAATCTATACCATTAATCTTCAAATACACAAGAAACTAGTAGATCGGATAGAGTCAGAAAACAACCTAGGGTATGGGTTTCTGATCTAACCTCATTAAGATGTCAATCTTATGGAGGTGTACCATCCGACTACGTTTAGAGGAAGTGATACGAGGTATCGACTCTATGTTACGGCAAAGTGCCATGAATCCGGAATGGATTCCATGTTTAACAACTATTTTGGATACTAGTTGTTGTACCACAAGGCATTTTGCCTATGGTACATTAAACGTCTTCAAGGAAGACATACATGGAAGGCAACATACCAACGTACAAAGCAGGGCTTTTGACGGAAAGGTATCGTTATCAACATTATGTTAATAACGGTTCAACCTTTTACCTGTTGCCATGGTAAATCCATTTTGAAGATGCTTGTTGATAACTGCATATTTCATTTATGAAATGTGTCAGTTGCAGATCAAAATCGCTTTCCTGAAAAGGAAACCTTTTGGAGGATGCTTTCAACATCCTGACGATTTTTATAACCGACAAACAAGGTTTACCGGTTATTCGATCCATGTTTGGATTGAAGCAAGCATGAGGTTCTTGGAACTGACGTTTTGAAATAATCATAATAGTTTATGATTTGACTCTAAACGAAATAATTCTTGTGTATATAAGGAGGTTAGTGGGAGAGGGCATTGACAATGAAATTCCCATAAAACAATCGGTGAAAGCTTGGCTTTCATAAGAAATTCTCCGTAGAATTCTGGGGAGTAACAACCTTTATTCAAGGAATAAAGATCTACTGGGCTAGATTTGGAGTTGGTAACACTCTCTGAGAAATTGTACATTTAAAATGTACTTATATTGGTGTCTCATACGCTTTGAGCATATGGAGTCACTATCGGGTCAATCCAAGTGATAGTCACTGGATGGAAGATTAAAGAACATCTGTTAGTATCTGAGAGAACTAAAGATGTTGTCTTAAACTATGGAGATGGAGAACTTGAAGTGACTGGGATCACTGTTGCAAGTTTCCAAACCGGTAAATACTGCGGTACTATAAAGTTTGAACACTGGGACAGTGAGCTGGAAATCTTCCGAGCAAGATAACTGTTGCCAAATTAACAACAAATGCGGATTATTGCTGCAGCTGAGGCAGCAATAGAAGCCATTTGGATCGATAATAAATCTAATAAGATTAGATAAAGTTCTGTTAGCAGCTGAGCTAGGCGTCAGCATAGGCTAAGGAATTAAAGGTCTCATCGACGATCCTTCTATACTTCTATATCATCTGATTCGTTCGGATCATACATCGTGGCGATGTGATGATCGTGTAAATCGCGTCAGACGATAATTAAGCAAATCCGTTGACGAAAACCTTTCCTCAGCAATTGAGCGAATTGTACATAGTTCGGGTGTTAGACACGAGTGACTGGCTATGTGCCAAGTGGGAGATTGTTGGATAATATGACCTATATCGTCACTATTTGCACAGATCATTGTGTTGTTGTAGCAAATTAACTATGTAATAAGGAAATTGCACTCTCATCATTTGTGATTAGATCACCATAGATATATAAATGAAGAGAGGTCCCTATGATTAGTTCCTGGATTGAGATGATATGAGACAGTATCAGTCCACAAAGGATTAATCATTAAATATCCCTAGCCGTAGAATTATCGAGACTGGACATCGATAATGCGAAATAGGCTAGTATTGCACTTGTGTGCGTTGTGAGGGCACAACGACATAGTTCTCATATATATAAGTATTGGATACTTATGCAAGTGCGATAGGAGGTCGTGTTTCACCGATGGTACGGGAAACAGCTTCGCTCTGGATAGACCCCTCGGAATCCCATTGGTATTATGACTATGTGTCTATGGGAGGCCGAAATCAAGGTAGGTGTGTATAGTCTTAACCTGAGACTTGCACCGCTAATACTTACGATAATCGATAAACTTTGGTCTTGGTGGTAGGGGGCTTTAACCGGTTCTGTGTACACCACTTCTGGGTTTATCAGAGAGTCGTAGAGTATTGGGTGTGATGTCAAGACGGAAGTGTCACTTCAGTCATATTGGAGATGATGTCACGCAGGATACGGTACTAGTGCTCTTAAGTGTTGCGCAACCATCGGGATATTATGACCAGGTCATAAATATCCGATTACAGAGACTATGTTACCAGACATCCGACATGTGCTTCGGATGGGGCAGACACTTATCCAGCCCCAGCCCTAGCACGTGACTATCCGATACTGGGCCAATATACACAATACTACGGTATACTACGCTTGATACAGATCTATATATTCCTGTAAGAATATTTCTGGAGAATTGGGTAGGCATGGCGCTTTGCTAGAAGCCAACCTTGTCTTGTAAATCGGTACAAACGTAGCACGAGGTACTTACGTGTTCGGATAGTCCGATAACCGTATTTACTGCCAACATATCCGGAGATCTCATGGGTCGCTTCCTGAAGATTCACCGATGACGTATGACTCGCACTTTGATTAATCTGGGATTAATTAGAAGAGAGAGATAGAATTAATCTGGGATTAATTCTATGAGAGAGAAAATTAATCTGGGATTATTTGCGGAGATATTTTATCTGGGATAAAATATTAATTAAAGAGAGAACGATTAATTTGGAATTAATCGATAAATTAATATATTCGATATTAATCGAAATTGGATTTTGACGCGGAATTAAAATTAGATTTTAATTCGGGCGAACGAATTAATTTAGAATTAATTCGTTAGCGACGTGAATAGTGATTTCGCTAGGCGTAATCATTTAATTACGACGCGACGGAAAATTCGTTAATTTGGAATTAGCGAACCCGAGGCCGAGAGTGATTGCGAGCGCATTCGCATTTCGAATTCGAGCGCGGCACGCAAGTCACATCAAGCGTCAAATCGCTAGTCGCATTAATCGTCAAATCAATTGTCACTTTGAGTGATGTGACTTGACAACATGTCACTTTATTAAAGTGATGTGATGTGACTTAAAGTAAAAGTTGAAATGATGAAAGCTTTTTGCTTTTTTGACCTTTTGTATTTGGTAAATGAAAAGGCATTTGTATTTGATTTTATTTTGGAAATAAAATATAAATATAAGTAAAAACCATTTGCCTTCTCTCTCACATTTTTTCACGGTTTCACGTGAAAACGCTCTCCCTCCCTTTTCTTCCTCTCTACTTCACGGTTTTGGAAACCGTCTTCTTCCTCTCCTTGTTCTGTTTCTGCCGAGCAAAGTGAGAACAAAGATAACGATTTTTGTGGCAAAAATCAAGTGCTAGCACACCTTGAGTGATACATAGGTGATAGGGAAGTGATTCTTTGAGCTTGGAAAGCTTGAAGCTTGGAGCTTCAATGGAGTCCATGCATGGCCGAAAATGGTGGAGTCCAAACCAGTCCAAACCGAGCAGCCCACTGTCAAGGAAAGCTACTGCCGAGCTCAATGGAGGATGAAAACGCAGCTTGTGTTCTTCCTAGCATCAAACCCATCAATGTGAGTATATTCCGCACCTCCTTTGATGTGTTCATATGCGGTTTTTGTGCATGATTTGTTGATCTTGGGACTTGATTTAACTCCAACAGTATTAGAAATATATAAATCATTTTGGGTTTGATTTGTAATCACTTAAATATGTATTTGACAATTTGAGGACCAAAATGAACAAAATGCAAAGTATTGGGGTCCATTCGGAAATTAATATGAAATTTCATTTATTGGGTAAAAAATTTCAGATTTTAACTATTGAGTAATTAAAATAAATAAATAAATAAGTTTATTTTAATTACCCGAGAAAAAAATTTGAAATCGGAAAATTTTGATTTTCCGCGTTCCGCTGCGTTACCCGGTCGTTGTCCCTAAAACCCCAACAAAAATAGTATCAGAGCGAGTCTGATTCTGAACACTTGATATGATTATGCCTTTAAATTCAATTAATTTAATCCTTACTTTATGCATGCATGTGTTTATTTAATTTGATTACATAAAGTAAAAGCATCTTTAGCGGAAAAATCCCTATTTGAAAATAAGGTTTTATATTTAATATATATTTGATGCATATTACTTGGTCCTGTTGGGTTTCTACGTTCTAACCGGGATCGATTTAAGCAAAAAAACCATGTGCGAATACAACAAGGAATTTGCAGAATACTTACAATGATCGGTTGAGCGATGCGACGAAGAAAAATCTTTTCCTCTAAGGTGATGAAGCTCTCGGCAGTGGGCAGAAATTTGGCCTCCAAATTTTCAGTCATCACCTCCAAGTGTGCTCCATTGATGCTACAAGCTACAAGCTTCTCAAATGGTGATTCCAAGCTCACAAGTTGGTTTCCCTATCACCTTAGGATGACTCCTTTGTGTGCTAGCACTTATGATTTTTCAACAAAATCTTCACTTTGCTTCTCATTTCTTCACGGCAGTAGCAGAAAAACAGAAGAAGAAATGTGGTCCAAGACCATGAGAATTGAAGAGAGAGTGTGATGAATTAATTGGTTTGTGTATCTAATACAAAATATTGATTTTCCAAAATCAATTAATTGATTTACCAAATTCAAAATTGGAAAATGGCATTAAAGCCAACCAACTACTTCCATCAATCACTCAAATGACAAGTTGTCACATCACTCAAAGTGACAAGCGATTTGACGCTTGATGTGACTAATGATTTGACGCTTGATGTGAGTTGTGGGCCGCACTTAAATTCGCAATGCGAGTGCGCCCGTAAACACTCCCGGGCTCGGGTTCGTTAATTCCAAATTAACGAATTTTCCGTTGCTTCGTAATTAAATAATTATGGCTAGCAAAATTACTATTCACGTCGCTAACGAATTAATTCTAAATTAACTCGTTCGCCCGAATTAAAATCTAATTTCAATTCCGCGTCGAAATCCAAATTAATCGTTCTCTCTCTTTAATTAATATTTTAACCCAGATAAAATATCTCCGCAATTAATCCCAGATTAATTTTCTCTCTCATCATTAATTAATCCCAGATTAAAAAGTGCGAGTCATACGTCATCGGTGAATCTTCGGGAAGCGAGCCATGAGATCCCCGGATATGTTGGCAGTAAATCTGGTCGTCAGACTATCTGAACACGTATGTACCTAGTACTACGTTTTTACCGATTTACAAGACAAGGTTGGCTTCTAGCAAAGCGCCATGCCTACCCAATTCTCCAGAAATATCCTTACAGGAATATATGATCTATATCAGGCGTAGTATACGTAGTATTTCGTATCTCAATCCAGTATCGGATGTCACATGCTAGGTCTGGGGCTGGAATTGTGTCTGCCCCGTACGAAGCACATATCGGATCTCTGGTAACTAGTGTCTATAATCGGATAAACATGACCTAGTCATTTTATCCCGATGACTGCAATATATAAGAGAACCAGTTCCGTGTCCTACGTGATCATCATCTCTGATACTTCAATCTCGACATTATACCCAATACACTACGATTCTCAATATACCCAGAAGAGGCGTACACAGAACCTGTTAAAACCCCGGACGACCAAAACCAAAGTATATTGATTGTCGTAAGTATTAGCGGTGCAAGTCTCAAGTTAAGACCAAATACACCTACCTTTATTCGGACTTCTATAGACACATAGTCATACTACCAATGGAATTCCGAGGGGTCTATCAAGAGCGAAGCTGTTTTCCGTACCATCGGTAAAATACAACCTCTTACTACACTTGCATGAGTATCCTATACCCAAATATATGAGAACTATGTCATTATGCCCTCACAATAAGCACAAGTGTAATATTAGTCTATTCCGCATTATCGATGTCCAATCTCGATAATACTACGACTAGGGATATTTAATGATTAAACCTTCGTGGATTGATACTGTCTCATATCATCTCAATCCAGGAACTAATCATAAGGACCTCCTATCATTTATACATCTTGGTAATCTAATTAGAAATGATAAGAGAGCAATTTCCTTTGTCACATAGTTAATTTGTACAACAACACCATAATCTGTACAAATAGTGACGCTATGGGTCGTAACTGTCCAACAATCTCCCACTTGGCCTATAACAGTCACTCGAGTGTCCTACACCCGAACTATGTACGGTTCGCTCAAATTTCTATTGAGGAAATGCTTTCGTCAGCGGATTTGCATGATTATCATCTGATGCGATTTATTCGATCATCATATCGCCACGATGTATGATCCGAACGAATCAGATGAATAATCGAAGTATGTATCTGGATCGTTGATGAGACCATTAATTCTTTAGCCTGTGTTGTAGCCTAGCTCAGCTGCTAACAAAACTACTCCTAATCTGATTAGGATTATTATCAATCTAGAAGGCTTCTATTGATGCCTCAGTTGCAGCAATAATCAACTTTTGTTGTTTATTCGGTAACAGTATCTTGCATGGAAGATTTTTTTAGTGTTCCTAGAACATGCCAAGGATCTAATAAGCAAGAAAATGTGTTCATAAATTCATTATAAGTTGTGGAATTACTTACATTGAATGGATTTGAGCTTTTAAAATTTTGAATGAAGATCTCCAAGATCCAACCTTTGTGTTGATTCCAAGCTTTGAGTTGTGAATGAAGATCTCCAAGATCCAACCTTTGTGTTTATTCCAAGCTTTGAGTTGGTTTCCCTATCACCTTAAAGACTTCTACAAGTGCTAGCTTTGTTGATTTTGCCACATAATCAAAGAGAGAAGATACACAAGTTCACGCCCAAGCAAGGATGAACTAGGGTTTGATTTTTGTCAAGTGTTGTGTAATGAGAGAGAGAGATGCCTTTTGGTAAAACCAATTTACCCTTTTCACCTAAATAAGGTGGTTGGGTAAATGGTTTCACCAAAACCATTCCAAGGTAGTTGGAGAGTTGGTGGCTTGGCATAAATGCCAACTACCCTCCCAACTACCACATATTAAGTGGGCCCCACATTTGAATTCAAAATTCAAATGGATTCTACGAATGTTTGCTGCAGCTCGGATATATTTAATCCGATTAAATGAATTTCCATCGCCTAATAATTAAATCTAATTTAATTGAATGACGATGCCTCGTAAATATATTACGAATGTCGTTTACGAATTAATTCTAAATTAATCTGTTTGCTCGTATTAAAGTCCGACTTTAATTTCGTAATGAAATCTAATTCCGATAAATACATCCGATATATTAATTTTAGCCCATGCAAATAAATTAATAGAAAAATCAATTGAACTATTAAATTTATTTCACCGATTAATTCTAAATTAATCGCGTTCTCTCTCTTCCGAACACATTTAATCCCAGATTAAATAAAGCCCCGATTCATCCCAGATTATTTTCTCTCTCTAAATTAGTCCCAGATTAATTCTAGTTTAAGTCAACTGTCATCGATGAATCTTTGGGAAGCGACCCAAGAGACCTCTGGATATGTTGGCAGTAAATCCGGTTATCGAACTATCCGATTAAGTGTGTACCTCGTACCACATGCTTACGGATTTACAAGACATGGTTGGCTTCTAGCAAAGCACCGTGCCTACCTAATTCTCCAGAAATACTTACTGGAATATACAATCTATGTCAGGCGTAGTATAAGTAGTATTCTGTATTGCGATCCAGTATCGAATGTCACGTGCTAGGCTTGGAGCTGGAATCGTGTCTGCCCCGTACGAAGCACATGGCGGATGTTTGGTAACTTGTCTCTATAATCGGATGAACATGACCTAGTCATATCATCCCGATGACTGCAGTACTTAAGAGTACTAGTTCCGTATCCTACGTGACATCATCTCCACTATGACTGGAGTGATACTTCCGTCTTCACATCACACCCAATACACTACGATTCTCAATATACCCAGCAGGGGCGTACACAGAACCGGTTAAAGCCCTGGACGACCAAAACCAAGGCATATTGATTGTCGCAAGTATTAGCGGTGCAAGTCTCAGGTTAAGACCAAATACATCTACCTTGATTTTGGAATTCCATAGACACATAGTCATACTACCAATGGAATTCCGAGGGGTCTATCCAGAGCGAAGCTGCTTTCCGTACCATCGGTAAAACACAACCTCTTATTACACTTGCATAAGTATCCAATACCCAAATATATGAGAACTATGCTATTGTGCCCTCACAACGCGCACAATTGTAATACTAGTCTCTTACGCATTATCGATGTCCAATCTCGATAATACTCTGACTATGGATATTTAATGATTAATCCTTCGAGGAGTGATACTGTCTCATATCATCTCAATCCAGAAACTAATCATAAGGACCTCCTATCATTTATACATCTAGGTGATCTAATCACAAATGATAAGAGTGCAATCTCCTTGTCACATAGTTAATTTGTACAACAACACCATGATCTGTACAAATAGTGACGCTATGGGTCATAATTGTCCAACAATCTCCCACTTGGCCTATAGCCAGTCACTCGAGTGTCATACACTCGAACTATGTACGGTTCACTCAAACAGCTGAGGAAAGGCTTTCGTCAGCGGATTTGCATGATTATCGTCTGATGCAGTTTATTCGATCATCACATCACCACGATGTATGATCCGAACGAATCAGATGAATAGTCGAAGTATATATCTGGAATGTTGATGAGACCATTAATTCTTTAGCCTATGCTGACGCCTAACTCAGCTGCTAACAGAACTATATCTAATCTAATTAGATTTATTATCGACCCAAATGGCTTCTATTACTGCCTCAGCCGCAACAATAACCTGCATTTGTTGTTTATTCGGTAACAGTATCTTGCTTGAAGATTTCCAGCTCACTGTTCCGTTATTCAAACTGTATAGTACCGTTATTTTTTATCGGTTAGGAAACTTGCAGCAGTGATCTCAGTCACTTCAAGTTCTCCTTCTCCATAGTTTAAGACATCATCCTTAGTTCTCTAAGATACTAACGGATGTTCTTAATATCAATCCAGTGACTATCACTTGGATTGACCTGTTTGTGACTCCATATGCTCAAAGCGTATGAGACACCAGGTCACGTACATTTTTCAATGTACGAGTTCTCATAGAGTGTTAACAACTTTAAATCTATCCCAGTAGATCTTTATTCCTAGAATAAAGGTTGTTTCTCCCAAGAATTCTACGGAGAATTTTCATGAAAGCCAAGCTTTCACCGATTGTAATATTGGAATATCATTTCCAAGAAATGACATATCATCATTATTTAGGACAGTCACTTTCAGTGCGCCACTAACCTCTTTATATACACAAGAATCATTTCTCGTTTTGAATTAAATCATAAACCATTTGTTGGAAAATTATGACCCATAGCGTCACTATTTGTACAGATCATGGTGTTGTTGTACAAATTAACTATGTGACAAAGGAGATTGCTCTCTTATCATTTGTGATTAGATCACCTTAGATGTATAAATGATGAGAGGTCCCTATGATTTGTTCCTGGACGGAGAATGATATGAGACAGTATCAGTCCACGTAGGATAAATCATTAAATATCCCTAGTCAGAGTATTATCGAGATTGGACATCGATAAATACGTAAAAGACTAGTATTGCACTTGTGCGCGTTGTGAGGGCACAACGGCATAGTTCTCATATATTTGGGTATTGGATACTCATGCAAGTGTAATAGAAGGTTGTGTTTCACCGATGGTACGGGAACCAGCTTCGCTCTGGATAGACCCCATCGGAATCCCATTGGTAGTATGACTGTGTGTCTATGGGAGTCCGACATCAGGGTAGGTGTATTTGTTCTTAACCTGAGACTTGCACCGCTAATACTTACGACAATCAATATACTTTGGTTGAGGTCGTCCAGGGCTTTAACAGGTCCTGTGTACGCCGATACTGGGTATATTGAGAATCGTAGAGTATTGGGTGTGATGTCAAGACGGAAGTATCACTCCAGTCATAGTGGAGATGATGTCACGTAGGATACGGTATTAGTGCTCTTAAGTGCTGCGCGGCCAATCGTGATATTATGACCAGGTCATGTATATCCGATTATAGAGACTAGTTACCAGACATCCGACAAGTGCTTCGTACGGGGCAGACACAACTCCAGCCCCAGGCCTAGCACGTGACAGTCCGATACTGGATCAAAATACGCAATACTACTGTATACTACGCCTGATAATAATCTATATATTCCTGTAAGAATATTTCCGGAGAATTGGGTAGGCATGGCGCTTTGCTAGAAGCCAACCTTGTCTTGTGAATCGGTAAAACGTAGTACTTGGTACTTACGTGTTCGGATAGTCCGACGACCGTATTTACTGCCAACATATCTGGGGATCTCATGGGTCGCTTCCCAAAGATTCACCGATGACGTATGACTCGCACTCTTTATTAATCTGGGATTAATTACGGAGATATTTTATCTGGGATAAAATATCGTCTTAAGAGATAAAACGATTAATTTGGAATTGATCGGTAAAGTTAATATATTCGATATATTGAACGAAATTAGATTTCGACGCGGAATTGAAATTAGATTTTAATTCGGGTGAACGAATTAATTTAGAATTAATTCATTAGCGACGTGAACAGTGAATTCGCTAGGCGTAATTATTTAATTACGACGCAACAGAAAATTCGCTAATTAGGAATTAGCGAACCCGAGCCCGAGAGTGATTGCGAGCGTATTCGTATTTCGAATTCGAGTGCGGCAACGCAAGTCACATCAAGCGTCAAATCATTAGTCGCATCATGCGTCAAATCACTTGTCACTTTGAGTGATGTGACTTGACAACATGTCACTTTAATAAAGTAATATGAATAGTTGATGTGTATTGGTAGAATAGTGTTAGTTGGTGGAAGCATTTACAATTTGATTTTTTAATAGATTATTTGGTACATCTTTTATATTTTTGGTTGGAAAATATATAAACAATTTTTGAAATTGTTTTACCAACTAATCAACACATCTTCATCTCTCTTTCTCTCTTGTTCACGCCCATGGAGGGGCAAAATCTGCTCACTGGTTTCACTGAAACTGGCGAACATTGGAGGAAGCAAGAGTGTGATTTTATGGTAAAATCACAAGTGCTAGCACACTTACGGAACATGCGAAGGTGATAGGGAAGTTCACCCATGAGCCGGGAATCTTTTGACGAAGATTCGAAGCTCAAATGATGAAGCAAAATCTGAAAACTCGAACCAGTGGACTGCTCACTGCCAAGGACGAATTCCAATGGAAAAAATGATTTTGTTCGTCGTTTCGTCGCACAACCGATCGATGTGAGTATTCTGAAACTCCTTTGATATGTATTTCACACTTTTCCATGCTTATTTGATGATCTTGGGACCTAGAATAAAACCAACAATGGCATCAAGAGCCTAGGTTCAAGCATGAAATTTTTAGGGCTTAAAATTGGGTAAATTGATTTTGAGCATGATTTGGTTAAATTGTTTGATTGAGCATGTTTAAATGATGTTTAATTTAAGATTGATTGGATCAATTTTTTGAAATTGTGATTGGATCAAATTTCCCCAAAATATATGTGTTGGCCGAATATGTAAAGAATTTTGGAAATTTGGAATTTTTTGATTTTGATTCATTGGATGAATTAGAATGATGTTGGATAATGTTAATTTGAAATTAATTGGATTAATTTTTTAATTGAACAAAAATCCCCAATTCCTTCATGTTGGCCGAATGTGTATAAGCCCTATTAGTCTTGGAATTTTGATTTTTTGGACATTGGATGTATATGAAATCATTCGGGATATTACTTCGATGTCGATTGTGGAATTAATTGGATTGGATTCAAATCGGACAAAATTATCTCCCTTGGCCGAGACTTTGAGCATGGTGAATGGGTTTGATTTTTCATTAATATGTTGGACATGTGATAATGAAATAGAACATGATTAATTAGACAAATTAATATTTTGGAAATATTGAATTTGGTAATTGATTATGTTATACACTTTAGAATTAATTAGATTATGAAATTGGACTTTATGATTTAATTAATTGGGCTTGAATTAGATTTGGGCTTTTAAAGTTGTAAATAGGCTTAATGGGCTTTGTTGTACAAAGTTAGGTTTAGGCAAATTGGATTGGATCCAATTGGGCCCAAAACCACTTCCATAAAGCCCAAATGCAACTAATAAACCTTTAAAGTTTAATTGGGCCTAATGGGCCTAAATTGATTTCTGGGCTTATGGGGTTACTCTTTGATTTGGCTTTAGTTGCCGAAGCCCATGCCTTAAAGAAATTAATTAAAGCCAATTGGACTTGAATTAAATTGACGTTGGACGTTAATCGGGCTTTGAGACCCGTAGCGATTAAATTTGGAATTTAAGTCGTAAAAGGTTTATTAAATAAAGTGTGATGTTTAATTTGGAATTAAATAGTGAATTAGTATTAAATACATATTAAATTGGATTTAATGTTGTAGTTTAATTTAATTCAAGAATTTATACTTTGAGTACTTATTCGCAAAACGAGTTTGACTCACGCAAAATCAAATCGTTGTTTGAACATTGGATGATCACTAATTATCAGATTAATTAATTTGATTAGATTGATTGATAACATGCTTGTGTGAATACATGGTTGTGATGAATGAATAATGTATATCGGATGGTTATTAGTCTGGTGGGGGCAATTTTGGAAATTGTTGTAATAAATTTGATTTATTAAATTGGACCTGCGTGTCCAGCCTTATCACCTCTATTCTCTTTGTATTCTCTTCTCACCTATTCCCCTCAATGTAAATGAGGTTTCTTTAGAAGTGTAGTGTAACGGGTAGAAGCAATACAAGTGCTAGTTTGAGAGAGAAAGTGAGAGATTTGATCTAGGATCAATGTGTTAAGTATCCATCCGCATATCATTATTATTTATTTTCATATGCGCTTTATTATGTGTTTAGAATGCATGTTTAAGGGTGTATGATGATGAGACCTAAACAAAGATAATAAATTGGTAGCCAATTTGCACGCGAAAAACCCTCATCAAATATTATGCGTTTTTCCTTCCATTTAGTGATTCTTACTCAAGATCCGAGACTGGCATTGGGTTGTTGGCCAAAGTCAAGCCCTTTATCCGTCGATGATGTGTTTGAATCACGAGAGTTTTGTTCCATATTGGTGTCTTGTCCAAGTTGTGGTTTGTTGGCCAAAGTCAAGACCACTTCTTGTCCATCGACATTGATTACGAAGCTTTCCATGGTCAATGGGTCGCGCTTGACTGGGATCACTAGGTTTGTTGTGCCAAAGCCAAGGCTTAGTAGATTCAGAGGAAAAAGGTTAGGTAATACATTGGATGTATTGGCATATATAAGATATATGTTTAGGATTTGGATATCCACCTACTGGATCTAGGAATTGGATTGGATCCAATTGATCTTCGAGATCTACCTAGTTAATTATCATACAATTTGTTGGCCAAAGTCAAGATTGTGTGATATTTAACGGGATCCTAGCCCACTAGGAAACGCGGTTTCCCGAGTACTCGACAGAGGGTTAGAGGCTCGCCGAAAAATAGTGGGAGGCAAGAATTGAATTTGCAATATTCGTTCAATTACTCGCCATACGCGCTCAAACAAATATCACTCGTCAAATAATTAAAAGTATTAGTTGGACTAATATTTAATGTTGTTTTAATTAATATAGTTGGACTATATTCAAACAAATTCAATAAAATAGTTGATTTTATAATTGGATTATAGTAATCAATATAATTGAATTAATATTATAGTTGATTAAATAATTGGATTATTGTAATCATTATAATAAATAGTACCTGAAATAATTGATTAAATAGTTGGACTACTGAAATCAAGAAACATTGAAAGATTGGACATTTAAATATAATCTTGGATTAAAATATTTAAATGATTTAATTTTCAAATTGGGAATTAAATTTCAGGATGGTCCTGGAAATAAATAATAAGTTACTTTATATGATAAAATAACATATTATGCCTAAGCCCATAATTAAGCAAATAGTAGAGCATAATCTTTGGAAGATTTATGTGATGATGACTTTAGTGCTTAATCTGATATACTTGTCATAAATCTATGTTTAGATTTAAGAAGTATTAAAATTGCAATTAATAACTCTTGGAGAGTTAATGACAAATCTCAAGGAGATAAAGTCAAACTTTGCAATTAGGTAAGTAGCGCAAGGCGCACTTTACTTCAATATTCTAGAAACCAAAGGCTTGGCCAAAGGCTTCTGAAATATTGGAAAAGGTAAAGGCAAAATCATTATTATCTTCTGGGAAGATAAAGGACATATCCTAAAGTGACTGCCGTTTTGGATATGGCAGACACGAAGGAATTAAAGAAAGGGCAAGGCTCTGACTTTAAATATATTTGTCAAAATTATATCCATTACTAGTATTGAAATTGGATTTTAAAATACTTAGTGTGGTACATAAAATATATGTATTGATGTTCAGAATCTGATATGAGTAGGATACTGACCTCAAACCGAGATAAATTTGCGAATCGAAAACGGGACGAAAGTCGCTGTTTCGACCAAAGATACCTAAGTTTAGGAACTACCCTTCGGGTGTGTACCTATATTAGGAAACTGTTATATAGTAACTAGTTTGACTAGGATCATTATCTCTATATCAGTGTCTAATCCGTTGCGGATAAACCTTTATATTCTAGAACACTAAAGTGTTTCATTATATAAAGATGACATTGAGATAAACACATTAGATGTGAATAACAGTATTTATATTTTGAATATAAGCAAAATCTCAAACATATAATATGACAAACAAATAGCTCATACTGATTTGATCACAAGAGACTTATTTGTGGCATTGTTGTCTGGGACACAATTAAACAAGAGTCGTATATCCATACTTTTAAAGAGTGGGTACTAGGACTGATTTGACTATACAAATAAAGTCTACGAATCTAGTTTATTAGGTAAAGTACCTAAAACACTATTTACTTGGTAATAGTGAAGGTGCCACCGATCTGTTAGCCCTATTCATAGTGAAGTAAGTGGGCCCATATCTAGCAATGCTAGATGTGAATATAAATATTTTGTGACCTTAACGGATGTGGCATCACGTTATGGTTATGTGTTTCTTTTGAAGAACACAAATCGATAACTTTTAGAGTTTCGACACGAAGTAGACAGACAGATCGGCTATTGTATTATACCGTCACGGTAAGACCGTAATGGAAAATACATAAACAATAAGTTTCATAAATACTTGAAAGAGTATAGTATTCTTTCAAATGAGGACTCCTCCCGGAACACGTCAAAGTGACGGTGTGTCCGAACTGACTAACCGAATTATGTTAGACATAATTAGATTAATCATGAGTCGCTCTGAGCTACCATTTCCTTCAACGGATGAGCATAAACAGTGCAGGAACTTATTTAGAATAAAGTTCCATAAAAATCTGTTTGACAGAATTCATATTGGATATGAACGGGAAAGAAACAGGGTTTCACACTCCTGTAAATTTGGGAATGCAAGGCATACGTTTGGATGATACCAAATTAGAACCCAAATAGGATAAGTACCTATTATAGGTTATCCTAGGGAAAACCATAAGTATAGTACTTAAATATCTCACAAGAGAACGATGTAATTGTTGCTCACCATGCGATATTCCTTAGAGGAATACTGATATGCAGTGGTCAGTGGGAGGATAGTAAAACTCGATGAAAATCGGAGTGATACTTTTCAAAGCACGAAGTCCTTAATGGAACACAAACAGTTCATCAAGGATGAATCTGTACCATTAATCTTCAAATACACAAGAACCGCGTAGATCGGAGAGAGTCAGAAAACAACCTGGGGTATGGGTTTCTGATCTCACCTCATAAAGATGTCAATCTTGTTGAGGTATACCAACCGACTACGTTTGAGAAAGTGATACAAGGTATCGACTCCCTTTATGGCAAAGTTCCATGAGTCCGAAATGGATTCCATGTATACCAACTACGTTTGGACACTGGTTGTTGTACCGCAAGGCATTGTGCCTATTGGTACAGTATAAGTCTTCAAGGAAGACATACATGGATGGAAACATACCAACGTACAAAGCTAGGCTTGTGACGAAAAGGTATCATTATCAACATTGTGTTGATTACGGTTCAACCTTTTACCTGTTGCCATGGTAAATCCATTTGGATAATGCTTGCTGAAACTGTACATTTATGAAATGTGTCAGTTAAGGATCAAAATCGCTTCCCTGAAAAGGAAACCTTTTGGAGGATGTTTACAACATCCTGATGATTTTGTCATACTAAAACCAGCAAACAAGGTTTGCAGGTTATTCGATCCATGTTTGGATTGAAGCAAGCATTAGGTTCTAGGAATTATCGTTTTGATGTAATCATAAATAGTTTATGGTTTAATTCAAAACGAAAATGATTCTTGTGTATATAAGAAGATTAGTGGGAGCGCACTGACAATGAATGTCCTGTATAAAATAATGATAATGTATGTCATTTCTAGGAAATGATATTCCCATAAAAGAATCGGCGCTTGGCTTTCGAGAAAATTCTCCGTAGAATTCTTGGGAGAAAACAACCTTTATTCAAGGAATAAAGATCTACTGGGATAGATTTAGAGTTGTTAACACTCTCTGAGAAATTGTACATTGAAAAATGTACGTGACCTGGTGTCTCATACGCTTTGAGCATATGGATTCACAAACAGGCCAATCTGAGTGATAGTCACTGGATTGAAGTTAAAAACATCTGTTAGTATCTTAGAGAACTAAGGATGCTGTCTTAATCTATGGAGATGGAGAACTTGAAGTGACTGGGATCACTGTAGCAAGTTTCCAAACCGATAAAGACGACTGTGAGTCGTAGACGGTACTATAAAGTTTGAATAACGGAACAGTGAGCTGGAAATCTTCCAAGCAAGATACTGTTGCCGAATAAACAACAGATACGGATTATTGCTGCAGCTGAGGCAGCAATAGAAGCCATTTGGGTGGATAATAAATCTAATTAGATTAGATACAGTTCTGTTAGCGGCTGAGCTAGGCGTCAGTACAGGCTAAAGAATTAATGGTCTCATCAACGATCCAGATATATACTTCGATATTCATCTGATTCGTTCGGATCATACATCATGGCGATGTGATGATCGTATAAATCGCATCAGACGATAATCATGTAAATCCGCTGACGAAAAACTTTTCTCAGCAATTTGAGCCAACCGTACATAGTTCGGATGTTAGGCACTCGAGTGACAGGCTATAGGCCAAGTGGGAGATTGTTGGACAATTATGACCCATAGCGTCACTATTTCTACAGATCATGGTGTTGTTGTACAAACTAACTATGTGACAAAGGAGATTGCTCTCTTATCATTTGTGATTAGATCACCTTAGATGTATAAATGATGAGAGGTCCCTATGATTTGTTCCTGGACGGAGAATGATATGAGACAGTATCAGTCCACGTAGGATAAATCATCAAATATCCCTAGTCTGAGTATTATCGAGATTAGACATCGATAAATATGTAAAAGACTAGTATTGCACTTGTGCGCGTTGTGAGGGCATAACGGAATAGTTCTCATATATTTGGGTATTGGATACTCATGCAAGTGTAATATGAGGTTGTGTTTCACCGATGGTATGGGAAATAGCTTCGCTCTCGATAGACCCCCTCGGAATCCCATTGGTAGTATGACTGTGTGTCTATGGGAGTCCGACATCAGGGTAGGTGTATTTGGTCTTAACCTGAGACTTGCACCGCTAATACTTACAACAATCAATATACTTTGGTTGAGGTAGTCCAGGGCTTTAACAGGTCCTGTGTACGCCGATACTGGGTATATTGAGAATCGTAGAGTATTGGGTGTGATGTCAAGACGGAAGTATCACTCCAGTCATAGTGGAGATGATGTCACGTAGGATACGGTATTAGTGCTCTTAAGTGCTGCGCGGCCAGTCGCGATATTATGACCAGGTCATGTATATCCGATTATAGAGACTAGTTACCAGACATCCGACAAGTGTTTCTTACGGGGCAGACACAACTCCAGCCCCAGGCCTAGCACGTGACAGTCCGATACTGGATCGAAATACGCAATACTAGTGTATACTACGCCTGATACAGATCTATATATTCCTGTAAGAATATTTCCGGAGAATTGGGTAGGCATGGCGCTTTGCTAGAAGCCAACCTTGTCTTGTGAATCGGTAAAACGTAGTACTTGGTACTTACGTGTTCGGATAGTCCGACGACCGTATTTACTGCAAACATATCTGGGGATCTCATGGGTCGCTTCCCAAAGATTCACCGATGACGTATGACTCGCACTCTTTATTAATCTGGGATTAATTCGATGAGAGAGAAAATTAATCTGGGATTAATTACGGAGATATTTTATCTGGGATAAAATATCGTCTTAAGAGAGAAAACGATTAATTTGGAATTGATCGGTAAAGTTAATATATTCGATATATTGAACGAAATTAGATTTCGACGCGGAATTGAAATTAGATTTTAATTCGGGCGAACGAATTAATTTAGAAATAATTCGTTAGCGACGTGAATAGTGAATTCGCTAGGCGTAATCATTTAATTACGACGCAACAGAAAATTCGCTAATTAGGAATTAGCGAACCCGAGCCCGAGAATGATTGCGAGCGTATTCGTATTTCGAATTCGAGTACGGCAACGCAAGTCACATCAAGCTTCAAATCATTAGTTGCATCATGCGTCAAATCACTTGTCACTTTGAGTGATGTGACTTGACAACATGTCACTTTAATAAAGTGATATGAATAGTTGATGTGCATTGGTAGAATAGTGTTAGTTGGTGGAAGCATTTACCATTTGATTTTTTAATAGATTATTTGGTAAATCTTTTATATTTTTGGTTGGAAAATATATAAACAATTTTGGAAATTGTTTTACCAACTAATAAACACATCTTCATCTCTCTTTCTCTCTTGTTCACGCCCATGGAGGGGCAAAATCTGCTCACTGGTTTCACTGAAACTGCCGAGCATTGGAGGAAGCAAGAGTGTGATTTTATGGTAAAATCACAAGTGCTAGCACACTTACGGAACATGCGAAGGTGATAGGGAAGTTCACCCATGAGCCGGGAATCGTTTGACGAAGATTCGAAGCTCAAATGATGAAGCAAAATCCGAAAACTTGAACCAGTGGACTGCTCACTGCCAAGGACGAATTCCAATGGGAAAAATGATTTTGTTCGTCGTTTCGTCGCACAACCGATCGATGTGAGTATTCAGCAACTCCTTTGATATGTATCTCACACTTTTCCATGCTTGTTTGATGATCTTGGGACCTAGAATAAAACCAACACCATTATGATTACACCAAAACGATAATTCCAAGAACATAATGCTTGCTTCAATCCAAACATGTATCAAATAACCTGCAAACCTTGTTTGCTAGTTTTGATACAATAAAATCGTCAGGATGTTGTAAACATCCTCCAAAAGGTTTCCTTTTCAGGAAAACGATTTTTCGTTCAGTTGCCATATTTCATAAATGAAACATGCAGCATCAGCAAGCATTATCTAAATGGATTTAACGTGGCAACAAGTAAAAGATTTCGTTGTAATCAACACAATGTTGATAACGATACCTTTCTGCTACAATCCTAGCTTAGTACGTTGGTATGCTGCCATCCACGTATGTCTTCCCTGAAGACTTATATAGTACCAATAGGCACAATGTCTTGCAGTACAACAACTAGTCTCTAAACATAGTTGGTATACATGGAATCCATTTCGGACTTCATGGCACTTTGCCATATTGGGGAGTCGATACCTTGTATCACTTCCTCATATGTAGTCAGTTTGTCTTCCTCAATAAGATTGACATCTTTATGAGGTGAGATCAGAAACCCATACCTCCCAGGTTGTTTTCTGATTCTCTCCGACTAACGCGGTTCTTGTGTATTTGAAGATTGTGGTACAGTTTCATTCTTGATGAACTGTTTGTATTCCATTAAAGAATCGGTGCCTGGAACAGTATTACTCTGATTTTTCATCGAGTTTTACTTTCCTCCTACTTACCACTGCATTTATGTATTCCTCTTAGGAAAAACACATGGCGAGCAACAATTAAATTGTTCTCAAGTGACTTGTATAAGTACTATACTTTGGTTTCCCTAGGATAACCAATAATTAGGCACTTATCGATTTGGGTTCTAGTTTGGTATCATCCAAACATATGCCAGCATCCCAAATCTTCAGGAGTGAGAAAACCCAGTTTCTTTCCTGTTCATATCTATATGAAATCTGTCAAACAGATTTTCATGGAACCTTATTCAAAATAAGTATTGCACTGTTAAATGTATCCTGTGAAGGAAAATGGTAGCTCAGAGAGACTCATGATTAACCTATCATGTCCAACAAAATTCGGTTTCTCCGTTCGGACACACCGTCAAACTGACATGTTCCGGGAGGAGTCCTCATTGAAAGAATACTATACTCTTTCAAGTATTTGAGAAACTTTGCTAAGTATTTTTCCATCTCGGTCTTACTGTGACGGTTTTAATACTTTAGCCGATCATTTGTCTACTTCGTGTCGAAACTCTAAAGTTTCGATTGGTTTTCATAAGAGACACATAACCATAACGTGATGCCACTCCGTAAAGGTCACGAATACTATATCCACCTCTAGCCTAGCTAGATATGGGCCCACTTACGTCACTATGAACGAGGGCTAACAGATCGATGGCACTTACACTTTTACCAAGTAAAAGGTATTTTAGGTTACCTTTCAGGCTAATAAACTAGATTCGTAGACCATCATGAATGGAATCAAATTGTCCAGTATCCACTCTTCCAAGTGTGGACTATGAGTATTGTTTCAATGTTCCCAGACAGGTCTACTACCACTGTAGGGGTTGGTGCTCAGAGCGCCAATTCCCGGTTGTATTTTGTTAAATACTTCTGTAAAACATTATTATAAGTAATAATATATGCAGTTTCTATAATATAATCTAATCTTTTATATGGTAAAGACGTAATGACCTTAGAATGATTAGTCATGGTACAGTTGCAAAAGCGTCGCAACGGACATTGAGATGTATCATGACGTTGTCATTCTCAGACAGTTCCTGGTCAAGGTTTACACTACTTGGTCAGTATAGTAAACCCGTTGAGACCGGTACATGTCGTATACTGGAATATATGATTCCAATGGTTTCTCAATGAACCATTAGTCTTGGAGACTAGTATAGACGTGTAGGTGTTTATAGCGGATAAACACTGAACGACTCACCGAAGATTCTTAATGGATGGTACACCAGCGTCAATAAGAATCTTCTTGGGTTGAGTAGCACTTGTGATTCTTAGACTTGAGATGCCATTGTGGGCACATGAGACATCTTCTACACTTAGATGGCAGTCACGTCACCGATCTATTTAGATCAGACCTCCGCCTGTTCGTTGGGTGTAGATAGATCCTCAGGGTGTCCTATGTGTATCAAGATAGGATCCGTCAGTTCTGTGTACCAGAGCATAGGTAGTCCATATGATTAGCAATCAGATAAAACCATGGGCCCGTGGTAAGTTTAGAAGCTAGTTCTAAACATTCTTTTTGAGATTGCTAATAGAATAGTCGACTGGATAATCCCGATAGAGATTTGACGTTAATATCTATATCTCTGGGATTTATCCGGATACCTGTGACGGAGGAATTATACATTTGCGATGACCTCGACCTGTATGGTTTAGCGAGATTATCCGTGATCGTCATAATCTACGGGTGGATAGATTATGGACATGAAATTTGATTTCGTGACGGATATACCTGAACCTAGAGAGTCTCAATAATGAAACATACTCGTTGAGCACTAGAGCAACATAAATAAATAATATTGATTATTTATAAAGTCGTTTAATGGTTAAACGCAAGATACATGCTAAAGACACTAGATAGTCATTTACTTAATTATTGTGTATTTACATTTAATACTTGATTAATTTAAATACACATTAATTAATAGTCAAAATGAGTTATTTGACTTATTTCCTAAATGAATATATGTTTTTAATATTTAATGTAAATATTATACATATATTTAATATATTTGTATTTGATTAATTAATTAATTATTTAATTGTTAAATGATTAAATTAATTAAAATATAAATATCTTATGTTAGGATAATTAAAGTAAATGACATTAGTTGCAATTGTTGACCAAGATAAATATCTAATAAAGTAGTTATAAGATATTTATGCAAGTTGATTTAATTATAATTGAAATGAAATTGAAATTACAATTGTTGAATTTGGTCTTGCATTTTCGGCCAAGGTGTAATTGTTACACATATAAATTGTTTCATTTCATTTATCAAAAAACCTAATACACTTTATCAAAAAAAGAAACCATTGAAGAAAGCTTGAAGAAGTTTGAGAAAGAAAAGAAAAACAAGAAAGCTTGATTTTAGTAAGTTTTCTCTAACTTACTATTAGTAAGGAAAATGTTCCTTACATCTAGGCTTCCATATATGATATCCTTAGTTATTTCTTTCTTTATTCCTTGTGTTTTTGTGATGGAAAGTTTGTGAAGTGTAGAGCATGTGTAATGAATAAAGTGTTTAACTATTGTAGTAATAACACTCTTTTAAGGTTTATGAAACCAAGTTGCTATTCTAGAGTTGTTGACCCACTCTTAAATGACCTAGATTTGATCTTGAGTTGTTTCATTGTGTTGAGACTTGAATTGGATGAAAGATTGATGATTGAAACATTTGATTTAATGTAATTAGCCTAATTTGTCCAATTTGTGGAAATTGAAAAATTAGGGTTTCTAACTAATTCCAAATTTGGGGGTTTTCATATATGTTGAGCATTTGGGTGTGTATATGATGCATGCAAAGTTTCATGTTGATTGGATTTCATTTGGATGAGTTTTGAAGCATGAAATGACCAAATGGTCAACTTGGGCACCATTTGTGCTCTCGGCTTTGAGAGAGAAAAATGGGGATTTTGGTTGCTTTGGTGTTTTGATGTTTTGAACATCATAAGTTCATCTTAGAAATGATTTAGAATCATTCAAAATTGATTGGATCAATTTCGGACTAAAACGGACAAAAATACAAAGCAAGGGTATTTCGGTAAATTCACCTAAAAATGTTTTATTGAATTTATTTTCATAATTTGATTATTGGAATGTTAAATAAATATGTTTATTTAATTTATCCGAGAAAAAGTTTTGAAATCTGAAAATCGGATTTTCACCGCTTCCGCTGCGTTACCGGATTCACCCCCTAAATAACCCCTTCAAAATGGTATCAGAGCAAGTCTGATTCTAGGCCACTTAAAATGATTAGCCATCATTGAATCAATGTTTAATCATGTTTTCTTGATTTATGCATGCTTATTAGGAACTAATTTGATTAGATTTAGGGTGTATGACACTTAGCGGAAAATCCCTAATAATAAGGTTTAAATGTAATTTGTATTTGATGCATGTTATATGGTCCGTCTTGTCAATACGGTTTATGAATACTTCTTTGTGACTACATCCGAGACCGTGCCTCTGCTGTGAGGGTGTAGCCGATAAAGATTTATTTATACCGGATGTATATCTGATACTAGATAAATTCAAGTAAAAGCGGAATTCTGAACGTGCCCTAGCTGTCAGGATTACGTAAGTAACTTGAGTTTATCATTGACGAGTATTACCTTGGTACGTCTCCTTGTGGGCCTGCCTTCGCAGCGACAACGAGAAACGGCCAGGACCGGATACTTAGGAGTCACTTTGAGTGATTGACAAATGAGTTGTCTACCTGATGAATATACGTAGGCGAGACCGTGCCTCTGCTGTGAGCTGAAATATATTCACGGGATCCACCTTTCACTATTTATATTTAATTTAATTATTAAATATTTGTATTCTGTTTTGGGATTACAGTAATGCATGATTTAGTGGGAGGGGCATATTAGATTAAAAATCCATGATCTAGTTTATGCTTTTGATATTATATGAAACTGCTTTATTTCTGCTAACCGTTTTTCGTGATCTATATGATAGATTTGCGATGGCGGGTCAATCCACAAACCAGTTTGCGCGTATGCTAGATGCGAACAAACTAAAAGGCGCTGAGAACTTTACGGACTGGGAAATGGATTTGAGGATTGTCCTCGATTCCGAGAAGTTGGGATATGTGCTTGAGGGCCCTTTGCCCCTTGCAGTGGGTGAGGAGGCTTCGGAGAGGAACGCCAAGTTTTTGAAACTTGGAAGGATGATGACTTAAGAGTTAAGTCATACATCTTAGTTCGCTCTCTCCGAAACTCAAACAGCAACATACTATGGTATGATTGATTCCTATAGTATGATGACACGATTACGACAATCGTTCGAGAACCAAGAACAAGTGATTGTTCACAAAGTCGCCATGGAACTGTTCCATGCGCGTCTGGATGAGGGGCAAAGTGTTAGCCCACATGTTCTTCAAATGATCGATTTGATCGATCAATTGAGGCAACATAATCTCATCCTGAATGACATTCTCGGGAGGAGTGTCATTCTGGTTCTCTGCCAGCTTCATTCCGCCAGTTTGTGATGTACTTCAACATGCACGGGACCGTCTGCACCTACCAGGAGCTACATAGGATGTTGCTCACGGCAGAAGAGGACCTTAGGAAGGGATTACCAACTCGCCCTCCTAGATCTACTTCTCTTTCAGTCTTCCCAAGGAATGTCCAAGGGAAAGAACAAGAAAGGGAAGAAGAAAAGAGGACAGTTGGTCCTCAACAGCAGCCGAAGATAGCAAGCCCAAAAGGGCTTCTGAAGACAAATGCCACCACTGCGGCAAGGTCGGGCACTGGAAGAGAAACTGTCCAGATTACATTGCTCAGATCAGGAGAGACAGAGCATCTACATCAGGTACTTTTATTTTTCCAGTTATTGATTTATCTTTGGCTTGTGAAGCCGTTACATCCAGCTGGATTTTAGATTCTGCTTGTCCCATTCACATTTGCAATTCGTTGCAGGTGCTGAAGGAAAGTAGGAGGCTGAAGCCTGGAGAGATGCAGTTGCGATTCGGGAGTGGAGACTCACTGGATGCAGTTGCAGTGGGAGTATGCGAGATCTCATTGCCGAATGGGACACTTTTGTTACATGACTGTCATTTTGTACCGGGATGTGTCGCTAATATTATATCACTTTTTGTACTTGATACAGAAGGATTTGTATGAATATTAAGAATAGTTCTTTGTATTTATATGATAGAAATAATATTCAGATCCTTGTTGTCCAAACCAGCATGGTCATTATACATTGCAAACTTCAAAAGATATATTAAATACTGGAGTTAATAAACGTAGATACCTGTAATTAATAATACTGAACTTTGGCATATGAGACTTGGTCACATTGGCGTTAAACGCCTTACCCAATTGGTTAGGAATGGTTTGATATCAGATCTTACCATTGAGTCCTATCCAACTTGTGAATCCTGTATTCAGGGTAAGATGACCAAAGCCCCATTTTCTGGTGTTGGACACCGTGCCATTAACTTACTGGAACTCGTACATTCTGATGTATGTGGTCCACTAAGTCAAACTGCTCACAGTGGTTATTCGTACTTCGTTACCTTTACCGATGATTTGTCACGGTACGGTTATGTGTATTTGATGCGACATAAATCGGAAACCTTTGAAAAGTTCAAAGAGTTCCGAAATGAAGTAGAAAAACAAACTGGTAAATATATTAAATGCCTTCGATCAGATCGAGGCGGCGAATATATGAGTGGTGAGTTCATGGATTATATGAAGGAGAATGGGATTCTCGCTCAATATACTCCTCCAGGTACACCACAGCACAACGGTGTATCTGAAAGGAGAAATCGGACTTTATTGGATATGGTCCGATCGATGTTGAGTTTCACAGATTTGCCCTATTACTTATGGGGTTACTGTCTCTTAACAGCCGCACATCTTTTGAATAAGATTCCTTCAAAGGCTGTTCCTACGACACCGTATCAGATATGGTTCGGTAGGAGACCGAATCTTAATTATATTAAGGTTTGGGGTTGTCCTGCCTATGTCAGGGTAACTCAGCAAAGTAAGCTTTCGCCTCGAGGGCAAAAGTTTAGGTTTGTTGGATATCCCTCGAACACGAGGGGATATCTGTTCTATGATACCGAGCATCGAAATGTCTTCGTAGCTCGCTTCGCAAAATTTCTAGAAGTAGAATTTTTGTCAGAAGGTAGTGATCATAGAAGGTTGAACTTGATGAAGTCCAACCTGAAAACAACGAACCAACGGAGGAACCTGAAGTTCAAGTAGATGAAGGACCTTCAACACACACACTCCGTAGGTCGAAAGGGTATCTAGACCTCCTGAACGCTTGTATTTGATACAAGAAAAGAGTCTGGATGTTCTCTTAGTTGAAGAGACCGATCCTTTCACCTATAGAGAATCGATGTTGGACATCGACTCCGTGAAATGGCAAAGTGCCATGAAATCCGAGATAGATTCAATGCATGAAAATCAAGTTTGGGACTTGATTCCGCTTCCCGAAGGAATTGTTCCTATCGGTTGTAAATGGGTTTACAAAAGGAAGCGCGGGCCTGACGGTAAGGTTGAAACTTACAAGGCCCGACTGGTAGCAAAAGGTTACACGCAGCGACCTGGCGTCGACTACGATGAAACTTTTTCGCCGGTAGCAATGCTTAAGTCTATCCGGATTTTGCTTTCTATAGCTGCGTATCATGACTACGAGATTTGGCAAATGGATGTCAAAACGGCTTTTCTAAATGGGTTTCTTGATGAAGAAATCTATATGGAACAGCCGGAAGGTTTCACATCCAGCCAAACCTCGGGTATGGTTTGTAAGCTTAAGAAGTCCATTTATGGACTTAAACAAGCTTCACGAAGTTGGAATCTTCGATTCGACGAGATTATCAGATCGTCTGGTTTTCCTTAAGAATTCGGAAGAATCCTGTGTGTATCAGAAGGCCAGTGGGAGCATGGTCGTATTTTTAGTCCTGTATGTTGATGACATCCTAATCATTGGGAATGATTTAGGTATGTTACAAAGCGTTAAAGCATATCTCTGTAAGAATTTCTCCATGAAGGACCTGGGAGAAGCTTCCTATGTTTTAGGGATAAAACTCTATCGAGATAGACAAAGGAGGCTGATTGGGTTATCCCAATCAACGTACGTAGATAAGATCTTGGAACGGTATAGCTTTGGTAACTGTAAGACAGCAAACATACCGTTCAGACATGGGATTCATCTTTCCAAGAAGATGTGTCCACAAACAGAAGATGAGAAGGTTAGAATGTCTAACCAACCTTATGCTTCGTGTTTGGGTAGCATAATGTATGCCATGTTATGTACGAGGCCTGATATCAGTTTCGCTGTTAGCGTAACTAGTCGATATCAGTCCAATCCAGGTAATGACCATTGGATGGCCATTAAACATATCCTAAAGTATCTTAAAGGTACTAAGGATAAGTTGATAATATATGGAGGAAACGAACTGCAGGTTAACGGTATACAGACTCCGATTTCCAATCGGATCCCGATGATAGAAAGTCTACATCTGGATTTGTCTTTACCCTTAACGGAGGTGCAGTATGTTGGAAGAGTTCCAAACAGGGATCTACAGCTGATTCCACCACTGAGGCGGAATATATTGCAGCTTCTGAAGCCGCAAAAGGAGGCTGTGTGGATAAAGAACTTTATCACAGAATTGGGAGTTGTCCCAAGTATCGAGAATGCGATTCCGTTATACTGTGATAATACTGGAGCCATTGCGCAAGCAAAGGAACCGAGGGCGCATCAGAAGTCGAAGCATGTGGAACGCAAGTACCACATCATTCGAGAGATCGTGTCGCGAGGGGATATTGTCGTGTGCAAGGTACCGAGTGAAGACAACGTAGCAGACCCGCTGACGAAGGCCATACCTCCGAAGTTATTTGATAAACACGTGGAGTCGATGGGTATTAGATACAATCGATATTGGCACTAGAGCAAGTGGGAGATTTTGTAGGGGTTGGTGCTCAGAGCGCCAATTCCCGGTTGTATTTTGTTAAATACTTCTGTAAAACATTATTATAAGTAATAATATATGCAGTTTCTATAATATAATCTAATCTTTTATATGGTAAAGACGTAATGACCTTAGAATGATTAGTCATGTACAGTTGCAAAAGCGTCGCAACGGACATTGAGTGTATCATGACGTTGTCATTCTCAGACAGTTCCTGGTCAAGGTTTACACTACTTGGTCAGTATAGTAAACCCGTTGAGACCGGTACATGTCGTATACTGGAATATATGATTCCAATGGTTTCTCAATGAACCATTAGTCTTGGAGACTAGTATAGACGTGTAGGTGTTTATAGCGGATAAACACTGAACGACTCACCGAAGATTCTTAATGGATGGTACACCAGCGTCAATAAGAATCTTCTTGGGTTGAGTAGCACTTGTGATTCTTAGACTTGAGATGCCATTGTGGGCACATGAGACATCTTCTACACTTAGATGGCAGTCACGTCACCGATCTATTTAGATCAGACCTCCGCCTGTTCGTTGGGTGTAGATAGATCCTCAGGGTGTCCTATGTGTATCAAGATAGGATCCGTCAGTTCTGTGTACCAGAGCATAGGTAGTCCATATGATTAGCAATCAGATAAAACCATGGGCCCGTGGTAAGTTTAGAAGCTAGTTCTAAACATTCTTTTTGAGATTGCTAATAGAATAGTCGACTGGATAATCCCGATAGAGATTTGACGTTTACATCTATATCTCTGGGATTTATCCGGATACCTGTGACGGAGGAATTATACATTTGCGATGACCTCGACCTGTATGGTTTAGCGAGATTATCCGTGATCGTCATAATCTACGGGTGGATAGATTATGGACATGAAATTTGATTTCGTGACGGATATACCTGAACCTAGAGAGTCTCAATAATGAAACATACTCGTTGAGCACTAGAGCAACATAAATAAATAATATTGATTATTTATAAAGTCGTTTAATGGTTAAACGCAAGATACATGCTAAAGACACTAGATAGTCATTTACTTAATTATTGTGTATTTACATTTAATACTTGATTAATTTAAATACACATTAATTAATAGTCAAAATGAGTTATTTGACTTATTTCCTAAATGAATATATGTTTTTAATATTTAATGTAAATATTATACATATATTTAATATATTTGTATTTGATTAATTAATTAATTATTTAATTGTTAAATGATTAAATTAATTAAAATATAAATATCTTATGTTAGGATAATTAAAGTAATGACATTAGTTGCAATTGTTGACCAAAATAAATATCTAATAAAGTAGTTAGAAGATATTTATGCAAGTTGATTTAATTATAATTGAAATGAATTGAAATTACAATTTGTGAATTTGGTCTTGCATTTTCGGCCAAGGTGTAATTGTTAACATATAAATTGATTTTCATTTCATTTATCAAAAAACCTAATACACTTTATCAAAAAGAAACACCATTGAAGAAAGCTTGAAGAAGTTTGAGAAAGAAAAGAAAAACCAAGGAAAGCTTGATTTTAGTAAGTTTTCTCCAACTTACTATTAGTAAGGAAAATGTTCCTTAGGATCTAGGCTTCCATATATGATATCTTAGGTTATTTCTTTCTTTATTCCTTGTGTTTTTGGTGATGGAAAGTTTGGTGAAGTTGTAGAGCATGTGTAATGAATAAAGTGTTAACTATTGTAGTATAAAAACATCTTTTAAGGTTTATGAAACCATGTTGCTATTCTAGAGTTGTTGACCCACTCTTAAATGACCTAGATTTGATCTTGAGTTGTTTCATTGTGTTGAGACTTGAATTGGATGAAAGATTGATGATTGAAACATTTGATTTAATGTAATTAGCCTAATTTGTCCAATTTGTGGAAATTGAAAAATTAGGGTTTCTAACTAATTCCAAATTTGGGGGTTTTCATATATGTTGAGCATTTGGGTGTGTATATGATGCATGCAAAGTTTCATGTTGATTGGATTTCATTTGGATGAGTTTTGAAGCATGAAATGACCAAATGGTCAACTGGGCACCATTTGGTGCTCTCGGCTTGAGAGAGAAAAATGGGGATTTTGGTTGCTTTGGTGTTTTGATGTTTTGAACATCATAAGTTCATCTTAGAAATGATTTAGAATCATTCAAAATTGATTGGATCAATTTCGGACTAAAACGGACAAAAATACAAAGCAAGGGTATTTCGGTAAATTCACCTAAAAATGTTTTATTGAATTTATTTTCACAATTTGATTATTGGAATGTTAAATAAATATGTTTATTTAATTTATCCGAGAAAAAGTTTTGAAATCTGAAAATCGGATTTTCACCGCTTCCGCTGCGTTACCGGATCACCCCCTAAATAACCCCTTCAAAATGGTATCAGAGCAAGTCTGATTCTAGGCCACTTAAAATGATTAGCCATCATTGAATCAATGTTTAATCATGTTTTCTTGATTTATGCATGCTTATTAGGAACTAATTGATTAGATTTAGGGTGTATGACACTTAGCGGAAAATCCCTAATAATAAGGTTTAAATGTAATTTGTATTTGATGCATGTTATATGGTCCGTCTTGTCAATACGGTTTATGAATACTTCTTTGTGACTACATCCGAGACCGTGCCTCTGCTGTGAGGGTGTAGCCGATAAAGATTTATTTATACCGGATGTATATCTGATACTAGATAAATTCAAGTAAAAGCGGAATTCTGAACGTGCCCTAGCTGTCAGGATTACGTAAGTAACTTGAGTTTATCATTGACGAGTATTACCTTGGTACGTCTCCTTGTGGGCCTGCCTTCGCAGCGACAACGAGAAACGGCCAGGACCGGATACTTAGGAGTCACTATTGTGATTGACAAATGAGTTGTCTACCTGATGAATATACGTAGGCGAGACCGTGCCTCTGCTGTGAGCTGAAATATATTCACGGGATCCACTTTCACTATTTATATTTAATTTAATTATTAAATATTTGTATTCTGTGTTGGGATTACAGTATTGCATGATTTAGTGGGAGGGGCATATTAGATTAAAAATCCATGATCTAGTTTATGCTTTTGATATTATATGAAACTGCTTTATTTCTGCTAACCGTTTTTCGTGATCTATATGATAGATTTGCGATGGCGGGTCAATCCACAAACCAGTTTGCGCGTATGCTAGATGCGAACAAACTAAAAGGCGCTGAGAACTTTACGGACTGGGAAATGGATTTGAGGATTGTCCTCGATTCCGAGAAGTTGGGATATGTTCTTGAGGGTCCTTTGCCCCTTGCAGTGGGTGAGGAGGCTTCGGAGAGGAACGCCAAGTTTTTGAAACTTGGAAGGATGATGACTTAAGAGTTAAATCATACATTCTCAGTTCGCTCTCTCCGAAACTCAAACACAATACTATGGTATGATTGATTCCTATAGTATGATGACACGATTACGACAATCGTTCGAGAACCAGAACAAGTGATTGTTCACAAAGTCGCCATGGAATTGTTCCATGCGCGTCTGGATGAGGGGCAAAGTGTTAGCCCGCATGTTCTTCAAATGATCGATTTGATCGATCAGTTGAGGCAACATAATCTCATCCTGAATGACATTCTCGGGAGGAGTGTCATTCTGGTTCTCTGCCAGCTTCATTCCGACAGTTTGTGATGTACTTCAACATGCACGGGACGTCTGCACCTACCATGAGCTGCATAGGATGTTGCTCACGGCAGAAGAGGACCTTAAGAAGGGATACCAACTCGCCCTCCTAGATCTACTTCTCTTTCAGCTTCTTCCCAAGGAATGTCCAAGGGAAAGAACAAGAAAGGGAGAAGAAAAAGAGGACAGTTGGTCCTCAGCAGCAGCCGAAGATAGCAAAGCCCAAGGGCTTCTGAAGACAAATGCCACCACTGCGGCAAGGTCGGGCACTGGAAGAGAAACTGTCCAGATTACATTGCTCAGATCAGGAGAGACAGAGCATCTACATCAGGTACTTTTATTTTTCCAGTTATTGATTTATCTTTGGCTTGTGAAGCCGTTACATCCAGCTGGATTTTAGATTCTGCTTGTCCCATTCACATTTGCAATTCGTTGCAGGTGCTGAAGGAAAGTAGGAGGCTGAAGCCTGGAGAGATGCAGTTGCGATTCGGGAGTGGAGACTCTTTGGATGCAGTTGCAGTGGGAGTATGCGAGATCTCATTGCCGAATGGGACACTTTTGTTACATGACTGTCATTTTGTACCGGGATGTGTCGCTAATATTATATCACTTTTTGTACTTGATACAGAAGGATTTGTATGAATATTAAGAATAGTTCTTTGTATTTATATGATAGAAATAATATTCAGATCCTTTGTTTTCCAAACCAGCATGGTCATTATACATTGCAAACTTCAAAAGATATATTAAATATTGGAGTTAATAAACGTAGATTACCTGTAATTAATAATACTGAACTTTGGCATATGAGACTTGGTCACATTGGCGTTAAGCGCCTTACCCAATTGGTTAGGAATGGTTTGATATCAGATCTTACCATTGAGTCCTATCCAACTTGTGAATCCTGTATTCAGGGTAAGATGACCAAAGCCCCATTTTCTGGTGTTGGACACCGTGCCATTAACTTACTGGAACTCGTACATTCTGATGTATGTGGTCCACTAAGTCAAACTGCTCACAGTGGTTATTCGTACTTCGTTACCTTTACCGATGATTTGTCACGGTACGGTTATGTGTATTTGATGCGACATAAATCGGAAACCTTTGAAAAGTTCAAAGAGTTCCGAAATGAAGTAGAAAAACAAACTGGTAAATATATTAAATGCCTTCGATCAGATCGAGGCGGCGAATATATGAGTGGTGAGTTCATGGATTATATGAAGGAGAATGGGATTCTCGCTCAATATACTCCTCCAGGTACACCACAGCACAACGGTGTATCTGAAAGGAGAAATCGGACTTTATTGGATATGGTCCGATCGATGTTGAGTTTCACAGATTTGCCCTATTACTTATGGGGTTACTGTCTCTTAACAGCCGCACATCTTTTGAATAAGATTCCTTCAAAGGCTGTTCCTACGACACCGTATCAGATATGGTTCGGTAGGAGACCGAATCTTAATTATATTAAGGTTTGGGGTTGTCCTGCCTATGTCAGGGTAACTCAGCAAAGTAAGCTTTCGCCTCGAGGGCAAAAGTTTAGGTTTGTTGGATATCCCTCGAACACGAGGGGATATCTGTTCTATGATACCGAGCATCGAAATGTCTTCGTAGCTCGCTTCGCAAAATTTCTAGAAGTAGAATTTTTGTCAGAAGGTAGTGATCATAGAAGGGTTGAACTTGATGAAGTCCAACCTGAAAACAACGAACCAACGGAGGAACCTGAAGTTCAAGTAGATGAAGGACCTTCAACACACACACTCCGTAGGTCGGAAAGGGTATCTAGACCTCCTGAACGCTTGTATTTGATACAAGAAAAGAGTCTGGATGTTCTCTTAGTTGAAGAGACCGATCCTTTCACCTATAGAGAATCGATGTTGGACATCGACTCCGTGAAATGGCAAAGTGCCATGAAATCCGAGATAGATTCAATGCATGAAAATCAAGTTTGGGACTTGATTCCGCTTCCCGAAGGAATTGTTCCTATCGGTTGTAAATGGGTTTACAAAAGGAAGCGCGGGCCTGACGGTAAGGTTGAAACTTACAAGGCCCGACTGGTAGCAAAAGGTTACACGCAGCGACCTGGCGTCGACTACGATGAAACTTTTTCGCCGGTAGCAATGCTTAAGTCTATCCGGATTTTGCTTTCTATAGCTGCGTATCATGACTACGAGATTTGGCAAATGGATGTCAAAACGGCTTTTCTAAATGGGTTTCTTGATGAAGAAATCTATATGGAACAGCCGGAAGGTTTCACATCCAGCCAAACCTCGGGTATGGTTTGTAAGCTTAAGAAGTCCATTTATGGACTTAAACAAGCTTCACGAAGTTGGAATCTTCGATTCGACGAGATTATCAGATCGTCTGGTTTCCTAAGAATTCGGAAGAATCCTGTGTGTATCAGAAGGCCAGTGGGAGCATGGTCGTATTTTTAGTCCTGTATGTTGATGACATCCTAATCATTGGGAATGATTTAGGTATGTTACAAAGCGTTAAGCATATCTCTGTAAGAATTTCTCCATGAAGGACCTGGGAGAAGCTTCCTATGTTTTAGGGATAAAACTCTATCGAGATAGACAAAGGAGGCTGATTGGGTTATCCCAATCAACGTACGTAGATAAGATCTTGGAACGGTATAGCTTTGGTAACTGTAAGACAGCAAACATACCGTTCAGACATGGGATTCATCTTTCAAGAAGATGTGTCCACAAACAGAAGATGAGAAGGTTAGAATGTCTAACCAACCTTATGCTTCGTGTTTGGGTAGCATAATGTATGCCATGTTATGTACGAGGCCTGATATCAGTTTCGCTGTTAGCGTAACTAGTCGATATCAGTCCAATCCAGGTAATGACCATTGGATGGCCATTAAACATATCCTAAAGTATCTTAAAGGTACTAAGGATAAGTTGATAATATATGGAGGAAACGAACTGCAGGTTAACGGTATACAGACTCCGATTTCCAATCGGATCCCGATGATAGAAAGTCTACATCTGGATTTGTCTTTACCCTTAACGGAGGTGCAGTATGTTGGAAGAGTTCCAAACAGGGATCTACAGCTGATTCCACCACTGAGGCGGAATATATTGCAGCTTCTGAAGCCGCAAAAGAGGCTGTGTGGATAAAGAACTTTATCACAGAATTGGGAGTTGTCCCAAGTATCGAGAATGCGATTCCGTTATACTGTGATAATACTGGAGCCATTGCGCAAGCAAAGGAACCGAGGGCGCATCAGAAGTCGAAGCATGTGGAACGCAAGTACCACATCATTCGAGAGATCGTGTCGCGAGGGGATATTGTCGTGTGCAAGGTACCGAGTGAAGACAACGTAGCAGACCCGCTGACGAAGGCCATACCTCCGAAGTTATTTGATAAACACGTGGAGTCGATGGGTATTAGATACAATCGATATTGGCACTAGAGCAAGTGGGAGATTTTGTAGGGGTTGGTGCTCAGAGCGCCAATTCCCGGTTGTATTTTGTTAAATACTTCTGTAAAACATTATTATTAGTAATAATATATGCAGTTTCTATAATATAATCTAATCTTTTATATGGTAAAGACGTAATGACCTTAGAATGATTAGTCATGGTACAGTTGCAAAAGCGTCGCAACGGACATTGAGATGTATCATGACGTTGTCATTCTCAGACAGTTCCTGGTCAAGGTTTACACTACTTGGTCAGTATAGTAAACCCGTTGAGACCGGTACATGTCGTATACTGGAATATATGATTCCAATGGTTTCTCAATGAACCATTAGTCTTGGAGACTAGTATAGACGTGTAGGTGTTTATAGCGGATAAACACTGAACGACTCACCGAAGATTCTTAATGGATGGTACACCAGCGTCAATAAGAATCTTCTTGGGTTGAGTAGCACTTGTGATTCTTAGACTTGAGATGCCATTGTGGGCACATGAGACATCTTCTACACTTAGATGGCAGTCACGTCACCGATCTATTAGATCAGACCTCCGCCTGTTCGTTGGGTGTAGATAGATCCTCAGGGTGTCCTATGTGTATCAAGATAGGATCCGTCAGTTCTGTGTACCAGAGCATAGGTAGTCCATATGATTAGCAATCAGATAAAACCATGGGCCCGTGGTAAGTTTAGAAGCTAGTTCTAAACATTCTTTTTGAGATTGCTAATAGAATAGTCGACTGGATAGTCCCGATAGAGATTTGACGTTAACATCTATATCTCTGGGATTTATCCGGATACCTGTGACGGAGGAATTATACATTTGCGATGACCTCGACCTGTATGGTTTAGCGAGATTATCCGTGATCGTCATAATCTACGGGTGGATAGATTATGGACATGAAATTTGATTTCGTGACGGATATACCTGAACCTAGAGAGTCTCAATAATGAAACATACTCGTTGAGCACTAGAGCAACATGAATAAATAATATTGATTATTTATAAAGTCGTTTAATGGTTAAACGCAAGATACATGCTAAAGACACTAGATAGTCATTTACTTAATTATTGTGTATTTACATTTAATACTTGATTAATTTAAATACACATTAATTAATAGTCAAAATGAGTTATTTGACTTATTTCCTAAATGAATATATGTTTTTAATATTTAATGTAAATATTATACATATATTTAATATATTTGTATTTGATTAATTAATTAATTATTTAATTGTTAAATGATTAAATTAATTAAAATATAAATTCTTATGTTAGGATAATTAAAGTAAATGACATTAGTTGCAATTGTTGACCAAGATAAATATCTAATAAAGTTTTAGAAGATATTTATGCAAGTTGATTTAATTATAATTGAAATGAAATTGAAATTACAATTTGTTGAATTTGGTCTGCATTTTCGGCCAAGGTGTAAGTTACACATATAAATTGTTTTCATTTCATTTATCAAAAACCTAATACACTTTATCAAAAAAGAAACACCATTGAAGAAAGCTTGAAGAAGTTTGAGAAAGAAAAGAAAAACCAAGGAAAGCTTGATTTTAGTAAGTTTTCTCTAACTTACTATTAGTAAGGAAAATGTTCCTTAACATCTAGGCTTCCATATATGATATCCTTAGGTTATTTCTTTCTTTATTCTTTATGTTTTTTGTGATGGAAAGTTTGGTGAAGTTGTAGAGCATGTGTAATGAATAAAGTGTTTAACTATTGTAGTTAATAAACACTCTTGTAAGGTTTATGAAACCAAGTTGCTATTCTAGAGTTGTTGACCCACTCTTAAATGACCTAGATTTGATCTTGAGTTGTTTCATTGTGTTGAGACTTGAATTGGATGAAAGATTGATGATTGAAACATTTGATTTAATGTAATTAGCCTAATTTGTCCAATTTGTGGAAATTGAAAAATTAGGGTTCTAACTAATTCCAAATTTGGGGGTTTTCATATATGTTGAGCATTTGGGTGTGTATATGATGCATGCAAAGTTTCATGTTGATTGGATTTCATTTGGATGAGTTTTGAAGCATGAAATGACCAAATGGTCAACTTGGGCACCATTTGGTGCTCTCGGCTTTGAGAGAGAAAAATGGGGATTTTGGTTGCTTTGGTGTTTTGATGTTTTGAACATCATAAGTTCATCTTAGAAATGATTTAGAATCATTCAAAATTGATTGGATCAATTTCGGACTAAAACGGACAAAAATACAAAGCAAGGGTATTTCGGTAAATTCACCTAAAAATGTTTTATTGAATTTATTTTCACAATTTGATTATTGGAATGTTAAATAAATATGTTTATTTAATTTATCCGAGAAAAAGTTTTGAAATCTGAAAATCGGATTTTCACCGCTTCCGCTGCGTTACCGGATCACCCCCTAAATAACCCCTTCAACCACAAATATGTCTTATCTGATCAAATTCAGTTTGAGCTATTTGTTCGTCATATTATATGTTTGAGATTATTATTATATTGAAATATAACAATACTTGTTATTCCCACATCTATGTGTTATCTCAATATATCTTATAAAATAAACCCTTAGTGTTCTAGCATAAAGGTATACTCGCAACGAGTTATACTCGATATAGAGATAATGTTTCTAGTCAAATAGTTACATTATAACAGTTTCCTAATTTAAGTACACACCCGAAGGTAGTTCTAAACTTAGGTATCTACGAAAAAACAGTGACTTTCGTCCCGTGTCCGATTCGCAGATTAATCTCAATTGAAGTCAGTATCCTACTCATATAAGATTCTGCACATCAATCCATATTTATGTATCACACTTAGTATTTAAAATCCAATTTTAATACTAGTAGTGAACATATTTATGACAAACATATTTGAAGTCAGAGCTTTGCTCGTCTTCAATTCCTTCATGTCTGCTTTGTCCATATGGCAGTCACGCTTCAGTGATCCCATTTTCCACAGTTTAAGCAGACATCTTGGGATATGTCCTTTGTCTTCCTAGAAGACAGTAATTATTTTGCCTTTGCCCTTTTCTATATCCCAGAAGCCTTTGGCCAAGCCTTGGGTTTCTAGAATATCGAAGTAAGGTGCGCCTTGCGCTACTTGCCTTATTGAAAACTTTGGCTTTATCTCATTGAGAATAGCCATTAACTCTCCAAGAGTTATAATTGCAATTTAATACTTCTAAGATCTAAGAATAGATCTATGAAGATCCTTCAATTTCTTCATCATACTTTAAGGATCTAATCCTTAGTTCTTATTAGGAAATTAAGGAGTCCTTTTGACAAGTATAATGGATTAAGCACTAAAGTTATCATCACATGAATCTTCCAAAGATCATGCTCTACTATTTGTTTAACTCTGGGCTTAGGCCTAATATGTTATTTTATCAAATAAAGTAACTTATTAGTTTCCAGGACCATCCTGAAATTTTATTCCCAATTTGAAAATTAAAGTCATTCAAACACATTTTCACCCAGGATTATGTTTTAAACACTAATCTTTCAGTTATCTTGATTCCAATAGTCTAACTATCCAATCAACGATTTCGGGTACAATCTAATGTAATGATTATTATAGTCTAACTATATAACTAATTACAATTTTATGGTTAAAATCAAATATATTGATTATTATAATCCAATTACATAATCAACTATAAATGATCGGTAAAATTCAATATATTGATTACTATAATCCATTTATATAATCAACTATAAATGAAGGGTAAAAGTCAAATATATTGATTACTATAATCCAATTATATAATCAACTATAAATGAAGTAGTTTGAATACAGTCCAACTGTTTAATTAAAACAACAATTAAATATTAGTCCAACTAATATATTTATAAATAAATTATGACGAAAAATGAAATGAGCGCGTATTGGCAAGTATCTAAAGGAAATTTGCAAATTTAATACTTGCCTCCCACTATTTTTCGGCGAGCCTCTAACCCTCTGTGGAGTACTCGGGAAACCTAGTTTCCTAATGGGCTAGGATCCCGTTAAATAACACACAATCTTGACTTTGGCCAACAAATTGTATGATACTTAACTAGGTAGATCTCTAAGATCAATTGGATCTCATCCAATTCCTAGATCCAGTAGGTGGACATCCAAGTCCGAAACATATATACAATATATATGCCAATATATCCAATATATTTTCCTAACCTTTTTCCTCTGAATAAACTAAGCCTTGGCTTTGGCACAACAAGCTTAATGATTCCAGTTAAGCGGGACCCATTGACATGGAAAGCTTCGTAATCAATGTCGATGGACAATAAGTGATCTTGACTTTGGCCAACAAATCACGACTTGGACAAGACACCGATATGGAACAAAACTCTCATGATTCAAACACATCGGCAATTGACAAAGGTCTTGACTTTGGCCAACAAACCAATGCCAACTTTGGATCTTGAGTAAGAATCACTCAACGGAAGGAAAAACGCTTAATATGTTTCGAGGGTTTTTCTCGTTAATTGGCAACCAATTTATTATCTTTGATTAGGTCTCATCATACACCCTTAAGCATGCATTCTAAAAGCATAATAAGGCGCGATAAATAAATTAATAATGATATGCGGATGGATATGTCACAAATTGTTCCTAGAACAAATCACTCTATTTCCTCTCCTAGCTAGAACTATTCTAACTTCTACCCAATTACATAATACAATAAAGAAACCTCATTTACATTGAAGGGAATCGGTGATAAAAGAAATACAAAGAATAAGGAGATAAAAGGCTGGACACGTAGGTCCAATTTAATAAATTCTAAATTTATTACAATTTCCAAAATTGCCATCGCCCTTCTAATATCCATCTGATATACATTATTCATACAACACATTCATGTATTCATACAAAGCATGTTATTCAATCAATCTAATCCAATTAATTAATCTTTGAATTAATGACCATCCAATGTTCAAACAACGATTTGATTTGCGTGAGTCAAACTCGTTTAAGAATAAATACTCAAAGTAAGTATTCTTGAATTATATTGAACTACAATTTTAAATCCAATTTATTTGTATTCAATACTAATTCCAAATTTAATTCCAAATTAAATATTTACACTTATTTATTTGCCTTAAAGACTTGGATTCCAAATCCAATCTTAATGGGTCTCAAAGGCCCAATAACATCCAATGTCATTTTAATTAAAGTCCAATGGACTTTTAATTAATTATTAAGGCATGGGCTTTGGCCATAATGGGTCAAACCCAAAATGCCAAGGCCCAATAGGAATCACCCTATTGCCAACTAATCAATTTAGGGCCATTAGGCCCAATTAAATTCCTTAAAGGGCCAAGTGATATATTTGGAATTTATGGAATTGGTTTTGGGCCCAATTGGATCCAATCCAAAAGTCCAAAACCAAACTTGGTCAAACCAAGCCCATTAAGCCCAAATACACACTTTTAGCCCAATTCATAATTTAAATGCTTATTAACATAATTATAATATTCCAAATATCATAATTATTTTAATTAAAGTGTATTAGCCATGATTAATTAATTAGACTCAATATTTCCAAAATACCAATTAACTTAATTAATCATGCTTAATCCATCAATTTATGCTCAACACAAATTGAAGCAAAACATATCATTTTCATGTTCAACGTGCTCTTTGAATTTAACATAAACATTATTGACTTTAATTCTAATCTAATCAAACCAACAATCAAGATTTAATCATGCATTTAAACACATCCAATGTTGTAAAAAAAAATTCAAAATGAGCAGTCCACTCCACTGTAGATTCGGCCACACTGACCGGCGTAAACACACACGTGTAACGCAAGCGCATGTATCGTTCAAGTAGTATAAAAATATCGATCCCACGAGGACTTAATATCTAATCTATTAATTTTATGAGGTCAAATGATTACTAGTATCTAACAGGTTGTTTGATTGATTTGAAATGGTGACGATTCTAAATTTAAAAACAAGTAAATAAAATTGTCGAAAATAGGTTTTAAGAAAATTCAATATTAAAAACTATCTAGGGTTGTGATTTCTTCCAATATCATTTTAAAGATGAAGTGGTTATCTTAAAGTTGAGTAATATATTGATTTATTAACCTGGAACACTAAATTATGTGTAAGCCTCTGTCGATGGTCAGACACAAATACCCAGTTTAACCCAATTGAACCATATGTCTATGTCAACCAAATTATCTGGATTCATTAAGTTTAAGTTCCAATTATGGCTACCCTCGCCCGACGGGTATATTCCTATCATGTAAGGAAATCTATTAAAGGGTTATCTATCCTCAAGGAAGATCGTGGGCTATTGAGTCTAAGGTCTTAAACTTAAAATCCCTATGTCTAGTTCATTTTAAGTTTACCAGTTCAATTTTATTAACGGCCAGTTAATAAAAAGCATTAAGATTATGACTCAATAAATAAACCTTTATATTACCCAAACTATAATTTAACCCCTTATAAACCGGTGATATTGGATTTCATCACAACCCTAGATAACTGGCTTAGTTACGACACATAATTACGGGTAGTAAAAATTTAAATAAAATAAAAGACATAAAGTAAATTCTGAAAATTAAATACTGAAAAGTAAATTGCTGAAAAGTAAAAAAAAGTAAAAGTAAAAGTAAAAGTAAAAGTAAAAAAAAGTAAAAGTAAATTACTGAAAGTAAATTGCTGAAAAAGTAAATTACTGAAATTAAATAAAGTAAAAGTACAATAAAAGAAAATGCTGGGGTTAGAGAATCAACTTTTATTACTACTATTTTAGATATCTCCCTTAATATAATATATTAACTTTGCGTGATAATTACCAACCAGCCATATAGGCGGTATCCTGATTAAGTCAAATTAATAATTAATTACCAACCGACCAACCAGGCGATATCCATACTTAGTCAGGTTAAAACCAATTTATAATTAATTTCCAACCGGCCAATATAGCGGTATCCTCATTAAATCAGATTTTAAATAGTTTATATTTTATATTTAAGGGAGATTAATCTAGATAGCAATAATAAAAGCTTTACCTTTTACCCCAGCAAAGGGGAGTTACCTCCTTATTGCTTGAAAAATAAAAACTGCAAAAGTAAAGAAAGAAAAGGTTTGTGCGTAAAAGTAAATTGCGGAAAGTAAAAACTGAAAAGTAAAGAAAAGAAAGTGCGAAAGCGGAAATTAATTACTGGAAGCTGTAAATAAACAAACAAGATACAATCTTCTTATTTATTCATTAGGAATTTCAAAGAAGAAAGTATGAATTTTACAAATGAAATGGCTTGGTATTTATAGGCAAAATTTTGCCTATATCAAATCATCCATCAAATTCTCCACCAAATCCATTATTAATTTCTCCACTAATTACTCCACCAAATCCATAATTGCTCCACTAATTGCTTATCTTGTTTGGTGTTGATTTGATAATTTTTATTAATTATTTATTAATTATATTTTGCTTTGAAAATGATTGATAATGACTTTAATAATTACACATCACACACTTCTGGATGGTTCATCAATTTAGGGCAAGAAATCTTCAGAATTAGAAATTATTTTGTCTTTCAAAGCTGTAGAGCTTTGGGTCTTATTTAATCTGGCACTTGAATTAGATCAATCCGATATCTGAGTAAAAAGTTATGCCCAAAATACGACAGATGCGCAAAATTGGAATTCCCAAAACTGCACTTCGTCAAAACGCCCTTTCAAGTTTCCAATCTCCAAAATTAATATATCAAGTCCAATAATTGCCCTTATTTGACCCATATTTCGTCCTAAATGATTTCATTAAGTCCTAATATTATTTTATCTGCAAAATAAACTAAAACATATCAAAACGTTCATCAAACCCGAGAAACTAAACAAAATATTAAGTAAAATGGGCGGTAAATATTAAGCAAGAAAAGATGTTCATAAATTCATTATAAGTTGCAGAATTACTTACATTAAATAGATTTGAGCTTTTAAAATTTTGAATGAAGATCTTCAAGATCCAACCTTTGTGTTGATTCCAAGCTTTGAGTTGTGAATGAAGATCTCCAAGATCTAACCTTTGTGTTGATTCCAAGCTTTGAGTTGGTTTCCCTATCACCTTGAACACTTATACAAGTGCTAGCTTTGTTGATTTTGCCACAAAATCAAAGAGATAAGATACACAAGTTCACGCCCAAGCAAGGATGAACTACGGTTTGATTTTTGTCAAGTGTTGTGTAATGAGAGAGAGAGATGCCTTTTGGTAAAACCAATTTACCCTTTTCACCTAAACAAGGTGGTTGGGTAAATGGTTTCACCAAAACCATTCCAAGGTGGTTGGAGAGTTGGTGGCTTGGCATAAATGCCAACTACCCTCCCAACTACCACATGTTAAGTGGGCCCCACATTTGAATTCAAAATTCAAATGAATTCTACGAATGTTTGCCGCGGCTCGGATTCGTTTAATTAGATTAAACAAATTTCCATCGCTTAATAATTAAATCTAATTTAATTAAATGACGACGCCTCGTAAATATATTACGAATGCCGTTTACGAATTAATTCTAAATTAATCTGTTTGCTCGTATTAAAGTCCGACTTTAATTTCGTAATGAAATCTAATTCTGATTAATACATCCGATATATTAATTTTAGCCCATGCAAATAAATTAAAAAGAAAAATCAAATTTAACTATTAAATTTATTTCACCGATTAATTCCAAATTAATCGTGTTCTCTCTCTTCCGAACACATTTAATCCCAGATTAAATAAAGCCCCAATTAATCCCAGATTAATTTTCTCTCTTTAAATTAATCCCATATAAATTCTAGTTTAAGTCAACTATCATCGGTGAATCTTTGGGAAGTGACCCAAGAGACCTCTGGATATATTGTCAGTAAATCCGGTTATCGGACTATCCGATTAAGTGTGTACCTCGTACCACATTCTTACGGATTTACAAGACATGGTTGGCTTCTAGCAAAGCACCGTGCCTACCCAATTCCCCAGAAATATTATTACTGGAATATACAATCTATGTCAGGTGTAGTATACGTAGTATTCTGTATTGCAATCCAGTATCAGATGTCACGTGCTAGGCCTGGGGCTGGAATCGTGTCTGCCCCATACGAAGCACATATCGGATGTCTGGTAACTAGTCTCTATAATCAGATGAACATGACCTAGTCATATCATCCCGATGACTGCAGTACTTAAGAGTATTAGTTCCGTATCCTATGTGACATCATCTCCATTATGACTGGAGTGATACTTCCGTCTTGACATCACACCCAATACACTACGATTCTCAATATACCCAGCAGAGGCGTACACAGAACCGGTTAAAGCCCTGGACGACCAAAACCAAAGCATAATTATTGTCGCAAGTATTAGCGGTGCAAGTCTCAGGTTAAGACCAAATACCCCTACCCTGATTTCGGACTTCCATAGACACATAGTCATACTACCAATGGAATTCCGAGGGGTCTATCCAGAGCGAAGCTGTTTTCCGTACCATCGGTAAAACACAACCTCCTATTACACTTGCATGAGTATCCAATACCCAAATATATGAGAACTATGATATTGTGCCCTCACAACACGCACAAGTGTAATAATAGTCTCTTACGCATTATCGATGTCCAATCTCGATAATACTCTGACTAGGGATATTTAATGATTAATCCTTCGATGGCTGATACTGTCTCATATCATCTCAATCCAGGAACTAATCATAAGGACCTCCTATCATTTATACATCTAGGTGATCTAATCACAACTGATAAGAGTGCAATCTCCTTGTCACATAGTTAATTTGAACAACAACACCATGATCTGTACAAATAGTGACGCTATGGGTCATAATTGTCCAACAGATTTCCAGCTCACTGTTCCGTTATTCAAACTTTATAGTATCGTTCTTACGACTTACGGTCGTTTTTATTGGTTTGGAAACTTACAGCAGTGAACCCAGTCACTTCAAGTTCTCCTTCTCCATAGTATAAGATAGCATCCTTAGTTCATCTAAGATACTAACGGATATTCTTAACATCAATCCAGTGACTATCACTTGGATTGGCCTGATTGTGACTCCATATTTTCAAAGCATATGAGACACCAGGTCGCGTACATTTATTTCATTGTACGAGTTCTTGGAGAGTATTAACAACTTTAAATCTATCCCAGCAGATCTTTATTCCTAAAATAAAGGTTGTTTCTCCCAAGAATTCTACGGAGAATTTTCATGAAAGCCAAGCTTTCACCGATTGTAATTATGGGAATATCATTTTCCAGAATTGACATATCATTATTTATTTAGGACAGTCATTGTCAGTGTGCTCCCACTAACCTTGTTATATACACAAGAATCATTTCCGTTTTTGAATTAAATCATATACCATTATGATTACATCAAAACGACAGTTCCAAGAACGTTATACTTACTTCAATCCATACATGGATCGAATAACCTGCAAACCTTGTTTGCTAGTTATGGTATGACAAAACCTTCAGGATGTTGTAAACATCCTCCAAAATGTTTCCATTTAAGGAAAGTGATTTTGACGTTCAGCTGCCATATTTCATGAATGAAACATTCAGCATTAGCAAGCATTATCCAAATGGATTTAACAATGGCAACAGGTAAAAGGTTTCGTCGTAATCGACACAATGTTGATAACGATACCATTTCGCTACAAGCCCAGCTTAGCACTTTGGTATGTTGCCTTCCATGTATGTCTTCCTTGAAGACTTATATAGTACCAATAGGCACAATGTCTTGCGGTACATCAACTAGTATCCAAACTTAGATGGTATACATGGAATCCATTTCGGATATCATGGCACTTTGCCATAATAAGGAGTCGATACCTTGTATCACTTCCTCATACTTAGTCAGTTCGTATTCCTCAATAAGATTGACATCTTTATGAGGTGAGATCAGAAACCCATACCCCAGGTTGTTTTCTGACTCTCTCCGACTTACGTGATTCTTGTGTATTCAAAGATTATGGTATAGTTTCACCCTCGATGAACCATTTGTGTTCCATTAAGGAATCGGTGCCTGGAATAGTATTACTCTGATTTTCATCGAGTTTTACTTTCCTCCACTTACCACTGTATATCGGTATTCCTCTTAGGAAAACCGCATGGTGAGCAACAATTACATTGTTCTCTAGTGAGTTGTATAAGTATTATACTTCGGTTTCCTTAGGATAGCCCACAACTTGGCACTTATCCAATTTGGGTTTTAGTTTGGTATCATCTAAACATATGCCTAGCATACCCAAATCTTCAGGAATGAGAAAACCTGGTTTCTTTCATGTTCATATCTAATATGTAGTCTGTCAAACAGATTTTTATGGAACCTTATTCTAAATAAGTTCTGCACTGTTAATGCATATCCGTTGAAGGAAATGGTAGCTCAGAGCGACTCATGATTAACCTTATCATGTCCAATAAAATTCGGTTTCTCTGTTCTGACACACCGTCAAATTGACGTGTTCCGGGAGGAGTCCTCATTGAAAGAATACTATACTCTTTCAAGTATTTGAGAAACTTATTACTTAATTATTTTCATCATGGTCTAACCGTGACGGTTTTATACTTTAGCCGATCTGTTTGTCTACTTCGTGTCGAAACTGTAAAAGTTTCCGATCCGTGTTTTAAAAGAAACACATAACCATAACGCGATGCCACATCCGTAAAGGTCACGAAACATTCATATCCACCTCTAGCCTAGCTAGATATGGGCCCACTTACGTCACTATGAACAAGGGCTAACAAATCGATGGCACTTGCACTTTTACCAAGTAAAAAGTGTTTCAGGCACTTTGCCTAATAAACTATATTCGTAGACATTATTTGACTAGAATCAAATCCGTCCTAGTACCCACTCTTCAAAAGTGTGGATATATGAGTCTTGTTAAATTGTGTCCCAAACAACAATGCCACTATTAAGTCTTAACTAATTAATTCAGTTTGAGCTATTTATTTGTCATGTTATACGTTTGAGATTTTATTTATATTAAAAATATAAATAATGTTATTCACATCTAATGTGTTTATCTCAATATCATCTTTATAAAATGAAACACTTTAGTGTTCTAGAATATAAAGGTATACCCGCAACGGGTTAAACCCTGATATAGAGATAATGTATCTAGTCAAACTAGTTACATTTTAACAGTTTGCTAATTTAAGTACACACCTGAAGGGTAGTTCCTAAATTTGGGTATCTATGGTTAAAACAACGACTTTCGTCTCGTTTCCGATTCGTAGATTAATCTCATCTGAAGTCAGTATCCTGCACTCAGCAGATTCTGCACATCAGTACATATTTATGTACCACATTTAGTATCTAAAATCCAATTTTAATACTAGCAGTGAACACGTTTATGAAAAACATATGTAAAGTCGGAGCTTTGCACCGTCTTCGCTTCCGTGTCCCCGTTTTCCACAATTAAGGCAGACATTTTGGGATATGTCATTTATCTTCCCAGAAGATTCTAATGACTTTGCCTTTGCCCCTTTTCACACTCCAGAAGCCTTTGTCCAACCCTTGGCATTCTGGGATGTCGAAGTAAGATGCGCCTTGCGCTTCTTGCCTTATTGCAAACTTTGGCTTTGTCTCATTGAGTATAGCCATTAACTCTCCAAGAGTTTACTATTGCAATTTGTTCTTCTAAGATCTAGGGATAGATCTATGAAGATCCTTCAATTTCAATATCATACTATAAGGATCTAATCCTTAGTTCTGATTAAGAAATTAAGGTGTCTATTTGGCAAGCTTATTGGATTAAGCACTAAAGTTATCGTTACATGAATATTCCAAATATCATGTTCTACTATTTGCTCAACTCCTGAGTTAGGCATAAGATGTTATTTTATCAAATAAAGTAACTTCTTAGTTTTCAGGACTATCCTGAAGTTTTATTCCCAATTTGAAAATTAAAGTCGTTTAAATACATTTTCACCCAGAATTATGTTTTAAACACTAATCTTTCATTTATCTTGATTCCAATAGTCCAACTATCGAATCAACGATTTTAGGTACTATTCATTATAATGATTACTATAGTCCAACTATATAATCAACTATAATTTAATAGGTTAAATTCAATTATATTGATTACTATAATCCAATTATAAAATCAACTATTAATTGAAATAGTTTGAATACAATCCAACTGTTTAATTAAAACAACGATTAATTATTAGTCCAACTAATATATTAATTACGTATTGACGAAAAATTGAAATGAGCGCGTATGACAAGTAACTAAACAAATATTGCAAACTTAATACTTGCCTCCCACTATTTTTCGGCGAGCCTCTAACCCTCTGTTGAGTACTCGGGAACCTTGTTTCCTAGTGGGCTAGGATCCCGTTAAATAACACACAATCTTGACTTTGGCCAACAAATTGTATGATAATTAACTAGGTAGATCTCTAAGATCAATTGGATCTCATCCAATTCCTAGATCTAGTAGGTGGACATCCAAGTCAGAAACATATATCTTATAAATGCCATTATATCCAATATATTGCCTAACCTTTTTCCTCTGAATCAACTAAGCCTTGGCTTTGGCACAACAAACTTAGTGATCCCAGTTAAGCGGAACCCATTGACCTTGGAAAGCTTCGTAATCAATGTCGATGGACAAGAAGTGATCTTGACTTTGGCCAACAAATCACAACTTGGACAAGACACCGATATGGAACAAAGCCTTCATGATTCAAACACATCCTCGACGGATAAAGGTCTTGACTTTGGCCAACAAACCAATGCCAGTCTTGGATCTTGAGTAAGAATCACTCAATGGATGGAAAAACGCTTAATATGATGTTGAGGGTTTTTCGCGTGTAATTGGCAACCAATTAATTATCTTTGTTAAGGTCTCATCATCATACACCCTTAAACATGCATTCTAAACACATAATAAGGCGCATATAAATAAATATAATAATGATATGTGGATGGATATTTAAACATTGTTCCTAGAACAAATCTCTCCATTTCCTCTCTCCCGCTAGCACAAGTATTACTTCTACCCGATTACATAACACTTCTAAAGAAACCTCATTTACATTGAGGGGAATATGTGAGAAGAGAAATACAAAGAGTAAGGAGGTAATAGGCTGGACTCGCATGTCCAATTAATAAATTCTAAATTTATTACAACAATTTCCAAAATTGCCCCACCCATCTAATATCCATCTGATATACATTATTCATGCATCACAACCACGTATTCACACAAGCATGTTATCAATCAATCTAATCCAATTAATTAATCTGATAATTAATGATCATCCAATGTTTAAACAACGATTTGATTTTGCCCGAGTCAAACTCGTTTTGCGAATAAGTACTCAAAGTACGAATTCTTGAATTAAATTAAACTATAACATTAAATCCAATTTAATTTGTATTTAATACTAACTCATTTATTTAATTCCAAATTAAATATTACACTTTATTCATGAACCTTTATGACTTAGATTCCAAATCTAATCGTTACGGGTCTCAAAGCCCGATTAACATCCAATGTTAATTTAATTTAAAGTCCAATGGGCTTTTAATTAATTTCTAAGGCATGGACTTTTGGTCAATATGGGTCAAACCCAATACCAAAGCCCATTTAAGGAATCACCCTTATTTGCCAAGAAACCAATTTAGGCCCATTAGGCCCAATTAAATATTAAAGGTTCATTAGTCATAATTGTACTTTATGGATATAGTTTTGGGCCCAATTGGATCCAACCAATTTAGCCTAAACCCATCTTGGTACAACCAAGCCCATTAAAGCCCAATTACAACTTTTAAGGCCCAATTCCAAAATAAGCCCAATTAATTAACTTACAAAATTCCAAATTTCACAATTAATTAATTAAAGTGTATCCCATAATTAATTACCCAAATTAACATTTCCAAAACACAAATTTGTACAATTAATTATGCTCATTAACATCAAAACATGTCAAACACATTTTAATCAAAAATCAAACCCATTTCATGCTTCTAAGCTCACAGCAATTGGGGATTATGTATATCAATTTTGATTTCAATCCAATTAAACCACAAATTAATACATCCCAATCATTTCAAACACATCCAATGGCTTAAAATCCAAAATCACCAAGAGCCACAAAATAGGGTACCATTCGGCCAAGCCTCACCAATTTGGGGAAAATTATTATAAATCAATTTTCATGAAATTGATAACATCCAACTTCAATTAAGCATCATTCAAGCATACTCAATCAAAGAATTTTATCAAATCATGCTCAAATTGTAGGCACTGCATTTTTGCATGTGAGTCCCTATGATGAGTCTCATTTGGAGACACTACCTTTTTAGTCGAGGAAGTTGCGGGAAACGGTTGTCGGAAGGGAATCGGTATTTCGTTAAATTTTATTCGTTTGTTTAGCTCCAGGCTCACTCGTTGGACCTCCGTTTTAAAGCATCTGTAGCCTAAAAACCCTCGCAAGGCACACACCTAGCCCACACATCACTAAGACATACACCAAGACCATCTCATCCAAGCCCAATCCAAGAAATAATTAAAACATGTCACAAATTTAAATTAAAAAACCAATTAAATTGAAATTAAATTAAATTAGAATCTAATTACATTAAATTCCTAAATTAAATAAATCACTCACCTAATTTAAATATATCACTTCCTAATTAAATAAATAACTCACCTAATTTAAATAATTCCCCACCAAAAATATAATTATTCTTTCCCTTTATAAATAAATTAAATATATCATTTTTTAATTGATTTCTTTCCTTGTTTAAAAATCCATGCAAACCCTAATCAACAACTATAAAATAGAACACAAACTAAACCCTAAGAAGAAAAAGAGATACACGGCACAAACAAGAAAACAATAAACCATAAACCATAATCACACACTGCCCTCACCCTAACTCTCTCTCGGCCAAACAAATCACAAAAAAACCCTTGAAAAATCTCTCTCGCCTCACCCTTCATCAGCCCTCACGCCCTTCACAATAGCACACTCACACTGCCCCCTAACTACTTCAAGCCATAGCCTCCACTCACCAGCTCAAATACGCAAGCCACAGCTGCCACAAAGGAAACATTCACACCATCATCCTCTAAAAGCCTCACAACAACACCCATAAACCACTCAAGTCAGGCCTCTCTCTAAGAAACCCTAAAGCCACGCATAAAATCACCCCTCAGCGTCAGCCCCTTCACCCACAAAATTAGCCTCACACCACAGACCACCGACTCTCACACATAGCACTTCACGCCAAATCACGTACATAAGCCACATGCACACTACCTTCAACTCACATAACACACGTAACAGCCCTCGCTCCAAGCCTTCTTCACGTTAAACCCTCACTTCACAACTAAAACTGCCTTTCACGCACTTTAACACATAGCAGCTCCACTAATAATAGCCACGCACTCAGCCCTTCACGTAAGTAACTGCCCCTAACGCCTTTGCCCATCACGCCATCTGCCCTGAAACAGTCACAAAATCCTCTTAAAGTCATGCACAAATCAGCCTCATATTCCCTCACACTGCCACCCAAATAAACCTGAAACTGTCCCCATTTACTGCCCAGGATTGCCGCAAATTTGATCCTGAAAACAGTCCAGAAAACACCCTAAATCAACCCCAAAACAATGAAAAAACTGCTTCCTAAACCCTTCAAAAAACAGCAGCCCATTATCCCTTAATTAACCACCACAAACAGCCCCCCTAAAACACCCAAAACAGTAGCCTAAATTACCAAACACAGTGACCGAAAATCAGCAGTAAAACAACAGCGAAATGGAGCAAAAACAGTAGCTTGAGCAGCGAAACAGGGGGTAAAACGAAAAACCAGTGAACCAGAAATGTTGCGGAGCTTTCACCATTCCGATCACCGTGAAACGCGGGTCCGAGAGTCGACGAAAAAGGTTAGACCTGAGGGTATTCTTTCACATCCGTTTTTCAGTTGTATTTTTGTTATTTATTGAGTTTCGTTTGCATGATTATTGTGGAGTGAAGCATGTTGTGGCCCTTGAATAAATAGAAAATGCATGAATTGTAAAATGATGTATGTTGTGGCCCTTGAATAAAATGAAAAATGTGTCGCCTCTCGTGGTATATAGGATGGAAACCCGGACATAAATTTCATAGCCGATTCTGAATGGACAATAGTATGATCTGTACTCGGGATACAATTCCATGTACCACTTGGAAAAAGGCCCACGCATGTGTTCGTGTCAATTCTAGATATCTTTTCTGCATCACATCACGACATATCTATTTTAACATATAATTGTCTCTTTTTACCTTATGCATTTATATTACCTCTTTAGTTATCTATTTCCATTATGCGCTTAATTGTCTTTCCTTAATATGCATGCTTGTATGAATGTTATTTGTTTGCGCTTCTGTCCATACCAATGTGATATTGTATGTTTTTCGTATGTCCATTTATCTTTATGCATGAATTCAGACATAGATTATATGCAAATATGTTGTATGCAAATTTGGACATAGATTGTATGCAAATAGGTTGTATGCAAATATGAAGATGTGTTCCATGTGAACTTGGATGAACTTTTGATTTATGCATTTGAAATAGAATACCCTTGGGAATGTATGTTGTTAGATTCGATTAAATTATTGCACAAATCATATCATTACAAGTGGCATAAGTAAGGGACCATTCCGAACCCAATGGTTTGAGGTCTTCCCTTGCGAGGGGTGAGTGCAGCCTTAAATCTTTGTCCCGGTTCACACCGGGTGACGACTCCATTATTCTCAAGTTTAGTCCCCCGCGGGCTACTCCGTACTCCCAACCGGGCCGCGAGCTTGGAACAGCATGCGTTGCCTAGTTTTTGTGTCCCAAAGTCTGGCGACTCCACTGGGGATAGAGAATCGGCCCCGAAATAATGTCTTGTAATATTATGATTTGTGCTTTAAGTTAACTGTTCCTATAGTGGGTTGAAAGGGGTTTAATCAAAGGCACTTTTAAGGCTAGGCAATGGTTTGGTGTCTTCCTTCACTCACTACCTTTCTATAAGGAAAAGCTGTGAAGGCACTTAGATAATCATCTATTCGTAGCCTACTGTGATGGACTAATTTGGGGGACTCGTTGTTTATTCCTGACACCAAGCGATAAGAGCCTAAGAGGCTTGGGTACTTAAGAGAGCCTCGCTCCACCCTCCCTCTGGGGAATCTACAACGGGAAATCCATTTGACAGTCAGTCACACACCATAGCTCGTTGGCACGTACCTTAGTGTATAAAAAAGGTGCGCTCACTTAGTCGCTCAGACCATTGAGTGGGGAGACCTAGTTGTGGGTAATCCTTCGTCAGCGAGAGCCTTTGTCCACACCCCCGTAAACCCGCATGTGAACCTTAGTCATAGAACTAATAAGAATTATTTACTTGTAATTTTGTTTGGGAACATGGTCGTTTGGATCCATTCGGATCTTTTGTCATGAGGTATGGGCTTGTTGGGCCATTTAAACTGGGACAAGAACATATCTTATGATGATTGGGCCAAAAGCTTCTAAAACGCCAATGGGCCATTATATGTTTGTGTTTAGGAACATTATCATTTGGATACGGTTGGACTTCTTGCCATGAGATGTGAACTTGTTGGGCCATTTAAACTGGGACGAGTTCACTCCTATGACAGTTAGCCCAAAAGCTTCTAAAATGATGAGGGGCCGATTTGTGTGAAAATTTTAATGAGTTGATATATTTCTTGTATCACATGCACCTCATGCATACATGCACCATGTTAACCCCCTTTTGTCTTGAAAGCCATCAAAGATACCCGTTGGTTAGGGAAGAGGGCAGACTTGTCAAAAGACCGAGCAGACACCAAGAGTACCGGCAGAAGACCTAGCCCAACGGGATATGAAACTCAATCATGCATGTATGCATACACGTAACATATTTGCATCCTTTTTTGTTTGTTCTATTTTGTAATAACAGGTTTCAAAGGAGAAAAAGAGAAAGCGTCAAATGCAAGCCAACCAGAAGCAGCAATAGTACAATGTCAGCAGTCTTTAGGAATGAATCACAGGGGCGAGGCCCATATCAGTATCAGTCTGGGGGCAAGGCCCATATCAGTATCAGTATAGGGGCGAGGCCCATATCAGCAGTATCAGTTTGGGGGCGAGGCCCATATTAGTATCAATTGAGGGTGAGGCCCACATTAGTATCAGTCTGGGGACGAGGCCCATATCAGCAGTATCAGTCTAAGGGCGAGGCCCATATCAGCAGTATTAGTCTAAGGGCGAGGCCCATATCAGTATCAGTTGGGGGTGAGGCCTACATCAGTATCAGCTGGGGGCGAGGCCCATATCAGTATCAGTCGGGGGCGAGGCCCACATCAGTATTAGTTGGGGCGAAGCCCATATCAGTATCAGTCTGGGGGAGAGGCCCATATCAGTATCAGTTGGGGGTGAGGCCCACATAAATATCAGCTTAGGGGCGAGGCCCATATCAGTATCAGTCTGGGGGCGAGGCCCATGTCAGTATCAGTTAGGGCCGAGGCCCACATCAGCAATAGTTTGGGGATGAGTCCCAGGACCGAGGCCTACATTAGTATCAGTTTGGGGATGAGTCCTTGGGCCGAGGCCCACATCAGTATCAGTTTGGGGATGAGTCCCGAGGGTCGAGGCCCATATCAGTATCAGTTGGGGGTGAGGCCCACATCAGTATCAGCTTGGGGCGAGGCCCATATCAGTATCAGTCTGGGGGCGAGGCCCATTTCAGTATCAGTTAGGGCTGAGGCCCACATCAGCATAAGTTTGGGGATGAGTCCCAAGGCCGAGGCCTACATTAGTATCAGTTTGGGGATGATTCCCAAGGTCGAGGCCCACATCAGTATCAGTTTGGGGATGAGTCCCGAGGGTCGAGACCCACATCAATATCAGTTTAGGGGCGAGGCCCACATCCGGATCAGTTTGGGGGTGAGGCCCATATCAGTATCAGTTTGGGGGCGAGGCCCACATCAGTGTCAGTTTAGGGGCGAGGCCCACATCAGTATCGGTTTGGGGGGCGAAGCCCACATCAGCATCATGCATCCATACATACATGCATACATATCATATACATAAAGTTTTTGTTTTGTATTCGCATGATTGTAGCGGCAAAGACCACCTCATCAAGTAACGGCTCAAAAATGAGCCATATTCTCGGACAACACGGTTCAGAAATGGACCGCTACCATAACAGAGGCCGAAAATGGCGCTCCAAAATGGAGCACACACAACAGATGCCGAAAATGGCGCTCCAAAATGGAGCACACTCATGCATGCATGCATACACGTAACATATTTTGGCATTCATTTTGTGTTTGTTTTGTATTCGCAGATTTTGAAGAAGAAAAGAGAAAGCGGCAAAGACCAAGCTAATCAGAAACGGTGAAAAGCACAGTATCGAATTCGGGTAATAATCCCAGGGTTGAGGCCCATTTGAGTTTGAGTTTGAGTTTTGAGTATGGCACTCTGGGGGCGAGGCCCACATTAGCATCAACAACAGTTTCAGGAACAAATCCTACAGTCAGCTCAATTCGGGAATAAAGCCCACATTCAGTGAAATTCAGGAACAAAGCCCACATTCAGCACAGTTCGGGAATACAGCCCAGGGGAATAAAGCCCTACCTTAACATAGTTCGGGAACAAAGCCTAGGGGAATAAAGCCCTATCTTGACACAGTTCAGGAATACAGCCCAGGAGAATAAAGCTCTCTCTGAGTACAGTTCGGGAATAAAGCTCACATTCAACACAGCTCGGGAACAAGGTCCAAGGGAAAAAAGCCCTACTTTAACATAGTTCGGGAACAAAGCCTAGGGGAATAAAGCCCTATCTTGACACAGTTCGGGAATACATCCTAGGAGAATAAAGCTCTCTCTCAGTAAAGTTCGGGAATAAAGCTCACATTTAACACAGTTCGAGAAGAAGGCCTAGGGGAATAAAATCCTACCTTAATATAGTTTCGGGAACAAAGCCTAAGGGAATAAAGCCCTATCTTGACACAGTTCGGGAATACAGCCCAGGAGAATAAAGCTCTCTCTCAGTACAGGTCGGGAATAAAGCTCATATTCAACACAGTCCGGGAACAAGGCCCAGGGGAATAAAGCTCTATCTTAACACAGTTCGGGAATAAGGCCCAAGGGAATAAAGCTCTATCTTAACATAGCTCGGGAACAAAGCCTAGGGGAATAAAGCCCATTTCAAATCAGTTCGAGAACAAGGCCTAGGGGAATAAAGCTCTATCTTAACACAGTTCGGGAACAAGGCCCAAGGGAAAAAAGTCCTATCTTAACATAGCTCGGGAATAAAGCCTAGGGGAATAAAGCCCACTTTCAAAGTAGTTGGGGAACAAGGCCCAGAGGAATAAAGCCCTATCTTTACACGGTTCAGGAGAAAAGCCTATAGGAATAAAGCCCACTTGCAAAACAGCTCGGGAATAAAGCCCAGGAGAATAAAGCTCTCTCTCAACGCAGTTCTGGAATAAAGCTCAAAGGTCAAAGCATATCAGGATAACAAGTTAGTTAAGCAACATTTGGTGAGCCAGGTTAGTGAAAATGCATGGCATAACTTTGATAGGATTCTCACTGTTACACATTACACAAGTCCCATCAAAGTGGGGGCGACTGTAGGCACTGCATTTTTGCATGTGAGTCCCTATGATGAGTCTCATTTGGAGACACTACCTCTTTAGTCGAGGAAGTTGCGGGTAACAATTATCGGAAGGGAATCGGTATTTCGTTAAATTTTATTCGCTTGTTTAGCTCCAGGCTCACTCGTTGGACCTCCGTTTTAAAGCATCTTTAGCCTAAAAACCCTCGCAAGGCACACACCTAGCCCACACATCACTAAGAAATACACCAAGCCCATCTCATCCAAGCCCAATCCAAGAAATAATTAAAACATGTCACAAATTTAAATTAAAAAACCAATTAAATTGAAATTAAATTAAATTAAAATCTATTTACATTAAATTCCTAAATTAAATAAATCACTCACCTAATTTAAATATATCACTTCCTAATTAAATAAATAACTCACCTAATTTAAATAATTCCCCAACAAAAATATAATTATTATTTCCCTTTATAAATAAATTAAATATATCCCTTTTTAATTGATTTCTTTCCTTGTTAAAAATCCATGCAAACCCTAATCAACAACTATAAAATAGAACACAAACTAAAGCCGAAGAAGAAAAAGAGATGCACGGCACAAACAAGAAAACAATAAACCATAAACCCTAATCACACACTGCCTTCACCCTAACTCTCTCTCGGCCAAACAAATCACAAAAAAACCCTTCACAAATCACTCTCGCCTCACCCTTCATCAGCCCTCACGCCCTTCACAATAGCACACTCACACTGCCCCCTAACTACTTCAGGCCATAGCCTCCACTCACCAGCTCAAATACGCAAGCCACACCTGCCACAAAGGAGACATTCACGCCATCATCCTCTAAAAGCCTCACAACAACACCCATAAACCACTCACGTCTGGCCTCTCTGTAAGAAACCGTAAAGCCACGAACAAAATCACCCCTCAGCGTCAGCCCCTTCACCCACAAAATCAGCCTCACACCACACAGCACCGACTCTCACACATAGCACTCCATGCCAAATCACATACATAAGCCACATGCACACTACCTTCAACTCACATAACACACGTAACAGCCCTCGCTCCAAGCCTTCTTCACGTTAAACCCTCACTTCACAACTAAAATGGCCCTTCACGCACCTTAACACAAAGCAGCTCCACTCATAATAGCCACGCACTTAGCCCTTCACTTAAGTAACTGCCCCTAACGCCTTTGCCCATCACGCCATCTACCCTGAAACAGCCCCAAAATCCTCTTAAAGTCACGCACAAATCAGCCTCATATTCCCTCACATTGCCACCCAAATAAACATGAAACTATCCTCATTTACTGCCCAGGATTGCCGCAAATTTGATCCTGAAAACAGTCCAGAAAACACCCTAAATCAACCCCAAAACAGTGACAAAACTGCTTCCTAAACCCTTCAAAAAACAGCAGCCCATTATCCCTTAATTAACCACCTCAAACAGCCCCCCTAAAACACCCAAAACAGTAGCCTAAATTACCAAACACAGTGACCGAAAATCAGCAGTAAAACAGCAGCGAAACGGAACAAAAATAGTAGCTTGAGTAGCGAAACAGCGGGGTAAAACATAATCCAGTGAACCCGAAAGGTTGCAGAGCTTTCACCCTTCCGATCACCGTGAAACGCGAGTTCGAGAGTCGATGAAAAAGGTTAGACCTGAGGGTATTCTTTCACATCCATTTTTCAGTTGTATTTTTGTTATTTATTGAGTTTTGTTTGCATGATTATTGTGGAGTGAAACATGTTGTGGCCCTTGAATAAATAGAAAATGCATGAATTGTAAAATGATGTATGGTGTGGCCCTTGAATAAAATGAATAACATGTCGCCTCTCATGGTATATAGGATGGAAACCCGGACATAAATTTCATAGCCGATTCCGAATGGATGGTAGTATGATCTGTACTCGGCATACAATTCCACGTACCACTTGGAAAAAGGCCCACGCATGTGTTCGTGTTAATTCTAGATATCTTTTCTGCATCACATCATGACATGTCTATTTTAGCATATAGTTGTCTCTTTTTACCTTATGCATTTGAATTACCTCTTTAGTTATCTATTTCCATTATGCGCTTAATTGTCTTTCCTTAATATACATGCTTGTATGAATGTTATTTGTTTGCGCTTCTGTGCCTACCAATGTGAAATTGTATGCTTTCCGTATGTCAATTTATCTTTATGCATGAATTCAGACATAGATTATATGCAAATAGGTTGTATGCAAATTTTGACATAGATTGTATGCAAATAGGTTGTATGCAAATATGAAGATGTGTTCCATGTGAACTTGGATGAACTTTTGATTTATGCATGTGAAATAGAATACCATTGGGAATGTATGTTGCTAGATTCGATTAAATTATTGTACAAATCATATCATTACAAGTGGCATAAGTAATAGACCATTCCGAACCCAATGGTTTGAGGTCTTCCCTTGCGAGGGGTGAGTGCGGCCTTAAATCTTTGTCCGGGTTCACACCGGGTGGCGACTCCATTATTCTCCGGTTTAGTCCCCCGCGGGCTACTCCGTACTCCCAACCGGGTCACGAGCCTGGAACAGCATGCGTTGCCCAGTTTCTGTGTCCCACACAAATTCAATTTACCCAATTTTAACCCTAAGTTTAAGTTTCATGCTCAACTTCGCTCTGATACCATTTTTGGGTTTCTACAGTCTAACCGGGATCGATTTAAGCAAATACACCATGTGCGAATACAATAAGGAATTTGCGGAATACTTATAATGATCGGTTGAGCGATGCGACGATGAAAAACCTTTTCCTCGAAGGTGATGAAGCTCTCAGCAGTGGGCAGAAATTTAGCCTCCAAATTTTCGGTCATCACCTCCAAGTGTGCTCCATTGATGCTCCAAGCTCCAATCTTCTCAAATGGTGATTCCAAGCTCACAAGTTGGTTTCCCTATCACCTTAGGATGACTCCTTTGTGTGCTAGCACTCATGATTTTGCAACAAAATCTTCACTTTGCTTCTCATTTTTCACGGCAGTAGCAGAAAAACAGAAGAAGAAATGTTGTCCAAGACCGTGAGAGAGATGAGGGAAATGGCTCAAAACCGTGTGTATTGAAGAGAGAGAGTGATGAATTAATTGGTTTGTGTATCTAATACACAATATTGATTTTCCAAAATCAATTGATTGATTTACCAAATTCAAAATTGGTAAATGGCATTAAAGCCAACCAACTATTTCCATCAATCACTCAAATGACAAGTTGTCACATCACTCAAAGTGACAAGTGATTTGACACTTGACGTGACTAATGATTTGACACTTGATGTGACTTGTAGGCTGCACTTAAATTCACAATGCGAGTGCGCCCGCAAACACTCCCGGGCTCTGGTTTGCTAATTCCAAATTAACGAATTTTCTGTTGCGTCGTAATTAAATAATTATGCCTAGCAAAATTACTATTCACGTCGCTAACGAATTAATTCTAAATTAACTCGTTTGCCCGAATTAAAATCTAATTTCAATTCTGCGTCGAAATCCAATTTCGTATAATATATCGAATATATTATTTTATCGATTAATTCCAAATTAATCGTTCTCTCTCTTTAATTAATATTTTATCCGAGATAAAATATCTCCGCAATTAATCCCAGATTAATTTTCTCTCTCATCATTAATTAATCCAAGATTAATAAAGTGCGAGTCATACATCATCGGTGAATCTTCGGGAAGCGACCCATAAGATCCCCGGATATGTTGACAGTAAATCCGGTCGTCGGACTATACGAACACGTATGTACCTAGTACTACATTTTTACCGATTTACAAGACAATGTTGGCTTCTAGCAAAGCGCCATGCCTACCCAATTCTCCAAAAATATCCTTACAGGAATATGTGATCTATATCAGGCGTAGTATACGTAGTATTTCGTATCTCGATCCAGTTTCAGATGTCACATGCTAGGCCTGGGGCTGGAATTGTGTCTGCCCCGTACGAAGCACATATCAGATCTCTGGTAACTAGTCTCTATAATCGGATAAACATGACCTAGTCATTTTATCCCGATGACTGCAGTACATAAGAGAATCAGTTCCGTATCCTACGTGATCATCATCTCCACTATGACTGGTGTGATACTTCCATCTTGACATCATACCCAATACACTACGATTCTCAATATACCCAGAAGAGGCGTACACAGAACCTGTTAAAGCCCTGGATGACCAAAACCAAAGTATATTGATTGTCGCAAGTATTAGCGGTGCAAGTCTCAGGTTAAGACCAAATACACCTACCCTGATTCGGACTTCCTTGACACATAGTCATACTACCAATGGAATTCCGAGGGGTCTATCCAGAGCGAAGCTGTTTTCCGTACCATCGGTAAAACACAACCTCCTACTACACTTGCATGAGTATCCTATACCCAAATATATGAGAACTATGCGGTTATGCCCTCACAACGCGCACAGGTGTAATACTAGTCTATTCCGCATTATCGATGTCCAATCTCGATAATACTACGACTAGGGATATTTAATGATTAAACCATCATGGATTGATACTGTCTCATATCATCTCAATCCAGGAACTAATCATAAGGACCTCATATCATTTATACATCTTAGTAATCTAATTACAAATGATAAGAGCGCAATTTCCTTTGTCACATAGTTAATTTGTACAACAACACCATGATATGTACAAATTGTGACGCTATGGGTCATAACTGTCCAACAGGTCCATCTTGTCAATACCGCTTATGGGTAAATAATATACGACTATATCCGAGAACGTGCCAAAGCTGTGAGGATATAGCCGGTAGGAATTTATCTATACCGGATATATTTTGATATTAAGTGAATTCAAGCGAAAGCGGAATCTTGAACGTTCCAAAGCTGTCAGGGTTACGCAAGTATTTTGAATTTATCATTGACAAGTTTAACATTGGTACGCCTCCTTGTGAACGTGCCAAAGTTGTCACAGCGAGAAACGACCAGGACCGAAAACCCATGAGTCACTGGTGAATGATCGACAATGAGTTGTCTACTTAATGAATATACATAGGCGAGAACGTGCCAAAGCTTTAAGCTAAAATATATTCATGGGGTCCACCTTTCATTATTATGTTATGATTTGATTATCGTATATTTTGTATTCTTTTTGGGGATCACAATTTTGCATGAAATAGTGGGAGGGACATTTTTAGATTAAAAATCCATGATCTATTTAATGATTTATGATATGATATGAAACTGTATAATCTGCTAATTGTTTATTCGCTATTTATTTGATAGATTTGCGATTGCGGCACCTATGGCCAACCCCTTTGCTAGTTTACTTGATACGAATAAGCTTAAGGGCAATGAGAATTTTGCAGATTGGGATATGGATTTGAGGATCGTCCTCGGATCCGAGAAGCTGGGATACATATTGGAAGGTCCATTACCGCTTGTTGTATCTCCATATGCATCACCTGAAGAAGTTGAGACTTTCCGCATATGGAAAAATGATGATTTAACAGTTAAATCATACATACTTAGTTCTCTTTCTTCTGAGCTTAAGAAATAAAACTTTGACATGCATGATGTTTATAGCATGATGACACTACTTTGTGAATCGTTCATGAACTAGGAACAAATCGTGGTTCATAGAGTTGCAATGGAACTGTTCCATTCTAAACTTGATGAGGGACAGGCTGTGAGTCCACATGTGCTTCATTTGATCGACCAATTGAGACGTAGTGACTTTCATCTCAATGAAACTCTAGGACGGAGTGTCATACTTGGTTCGCTCCCGGCGTCGTATCGCCAATTTGTCATGTACTTCAACATGAATGGGATTCACTGCTCTTACCATGAGTTGCATAGAATGCTTCTCACAGCGGAGGAAGATTTAAAGAAGTGAGTTATTACTCGCCTTCCGAAACCCACTTCACTTTCAGCTTCTTCCCAATTCAAGTCTAATGGGAAGAAGACAAATGGAAAGAAGAAGAAAGGTTTTAATGTTCCTCCGCATGGTAAGGTAGCAAAACCCAATAGAGCTTCTGAAGACAAATGCCATCACTGCCAGAAAGTCGGGCATTGGAAAAGAAACTGTCCAGACTACCTCACACAGATAAGGAGGGAAAGATCATCGACATCAGGTACTTTTACTTTTCTTATTATTAATATCTCATTAGCTTGTGAAGCTATGACATCTAATTGGATTTTAGATTCTGCTTGCCCTATTCACATTTGCAATACGTTGTAAGTGCTGACGGAAAGTAGACGACTGAAATCTAGGGAGATGTAGTTGCGATTTGGGAGTGGCGACTCTTTAGATGCGGTTGCAGTAGGCATATGCGAGATTCCCTTGCCAGGTGTGAGACTTTTGTTGAATTACTGCTATTTTTTACTAGGATGTGGAGAATATTATGTCACTTTTTGTATTAGATACTGAATGATACAATGTAAATATTAAGAATCGTTCTTTGTATTTATATGATAGAAATAATATTCAGATCATTTTTTGTCCAAATGAACATGGTCATTACATATTGCGTACCTCATAATATATCTTTAATACTATAATTAATAAACGTAAACAATCTGATATAATTAATACTGAACTGTGGCACATTAGGTTGGGTCATATAGGCGTGAAATACCTATCCCAGTTGGTTAGGAATGATTTGATACATGATCTCACCATTGAACCTTATCCAACTTGTGAATCTTGCATTCGGGGTAAAATGACCAAAGCCTCATTTTCGGGTGTTTGACACCGAGCCACTGACTTATTAGAACTCGTACATTCTGATGTATGTGGTCCTATTAGTCAGACTACACACAGTGGTTTTTCATACTTTATCACCTTTACTGATGATCTGTCATGGTACGGTTATGTTTATCTGATGAAACATAAATCAGAAACTTTTGAAAAGTTCAAAGAATTCCAAAGTAGAAAAACATACTGGTCAATATATTAAATGTCTTCGATCTGATTCAGGCGGTGAATATATGAGTGGAGAGTTCTCTGATTATTTAAAGGAGAATAGGATTCTCGCTTAATATACTTCTTCGGGTACTCCACAACACAAAGGAGTATCAGAGAGGAGAAATCAGACATTATTGGATATGGTCCGATCGATGTTGAGTTATACAGATTTTCCATATTACTTATGGGGTTATGCTCTTTTAACTACCGCTCATCTCCTGAATAAGATTCCTTCTAAAGCTGTTCCTATGACTCCGTATGAGATATGGACATGTAGGAAATCGAATCTTAGGTATGTTAAGATTTGGGGCTATCCTGCATACGTCAGGATGGCTCAGCAGAATAAGTTTTTGCCTCTAGGGCAGAAGTTTAGGTTTGCTTAATATCCTTCAAATACAAAAGGATATGTGTTCTATAATACCGAGTATCGAAATGTGTTCGTAGCTCGCTTCATAAAATTTCTGTCTAAAGGTGTTGATCATAGACATGTTGAACTTGATGAAGTACAACCCGATACCAATGAACTAACAGAGGAACCTGAGGTTTAAGAAGATGAAGAATCTTCAACACACACACTCTGTAGGTCACAAAGGGTATCTAGACTTCCTGAACACTTGTATTTGATACAAGAAAATATTTTTGATGTTCTCTTAGTGGAAGAGACTGACACTTTTACCTATAGAGAATCGATGTTGGACATCGACTTCATGAAGTGGCAAGACACCATGAAATCCGAGATAGACTCAATGCATGAGAATCAAGTTTTGAACTTGGTTCCGCTTCCTGAAGGAATTGTTCATATCGGTTTTAAATGGATTTACAAAAGGAAGCACGGGTCCGATGGAAAGGTTGAAACCCTTAAGGCCCGACAGGTAGCTAAAGGTTACTCGCAGCGACCTGGTGTCAACTAAGATGAAACTTTTTCACCAGTTGCGATGCTAAAGTCTATAAGGATTTTGTTATCTATTGACGCTTACCATGATTATGAGATTTGGCAAATGGATGTCAAAACGGATTTTCTAAATGGATTTCTTGATGAAGAAATCTATATGGAACAGCCGGAGGGTTTTGCACCCAGAGAAAACTCAGGCATGAAGCAAACTTAAGAAGTCCATTTATGGACTTAAAAAGGCTTCACGAAGTTTGAATCTTCGATTCGACGAGATAATAAAATTGTCTGGTCTTCTCAAGAATTCAGAAGAATCTTGTGTGTATAAGAAGGCTGGTGGGAGTATGGTGGTATTTTTAATTATCTATGTTGACGACATCCTTATCATTGGGAATGATATCGGGATGATGCAAGGCGTCAAAGCTTACCTCTGTAAGAATTTCTCCATGAAGAACCTGGGTGAAGCTTCTTATGTTTTAGGCATAAAACATTATAGAGATAGAGAAATGAAGCTTATTGGGTTATCTCAATCAACGTACATAGATAAGATCTTAGAACGATATAATTTTCGTAACTATAAGACAACAAACATACCGTTCAGACATGACTTACATCTTTCGAATAAGATGTGTCCTCAAATAGAAGATGAGAATATTAGAATTTCTAATCAGTCTTATGCTTTATGTATGCCATGTTATGTACAAGGCCTGATATTAGCTTCGCAGTCAGTGTGACCAGCAAGTACCAGTCCAATCCAGGAAATGACCATTGGATGGCCATTAAACATATCAACGAACTACAAGTTAATGGGTATACAGATCCCGATTTCCAATCGGATCCTAATGATAGAAAGTCTACATCACGATTCATATTTACCCTTAACGAAGGTGCAGTTTATTGGAACAGTTCCAAACAGGGGTCAACAGTTGATTCCACCACAGAGGCGGAATATATTGCAGCTTCTGAAGCTGCAAAGGAAGCTGTATGGGTTAGAAACTTTATCACAAAATTGGGAGTAGTCCCAAGTATTGAGAATCCAATTCCATTATACTGTGATAATATTGGAGACATTGCACAAGCAAAAACCAAGGGCGCATCAGAAGTCAAAGCATGTGGAACGAAAGTACCACATCATTCGAGAGATTATGTCGCGAGGGGACATTATCGTGTGCAAGGTACCGAGAGAAGATAATGTAGCAGACCCGCTTACCAAGGCCATTCCTCTGAATTTATTTGATAAACATGTGGAGTCGATGGGTATTAGATACAATTAGTATTGGCACTAGAGCAAATGGGAGAATTTGTTAGGCTTGGTGCTTAGAGCGCCAATTTTATTTTGCATATCCCTGCAAGTACTTATGTAACATTTTATTATGAATAAAATAAATAGTTTCTATTATATAACATCTCTTTTTATATGTTAAAGACGTAACAGACCTTAGAATGATTAGTTATGATACAGTTGTAAAAGTGTCGCAACTGACATTGAGTTGTATCATAACGTTGTCATTCTTAGACAGTTCTTCGTCAAGGTTTACACTACTTAGTCAGTAAAGTAAACCCGTTGAGACTAGTACATATCGTATATTGGAATCTTGGATTCCAATGGTTTATCAATTAACCACGAGTCATGGAGACTCATATAGACGTGCAGGTGTTTATAAAGGATAAATATTGAACGACAAACCGAAGATTCTTAATGGATGGTACACCAATGTCAATAAGAATCTTCTCGGGTTGAGTGAGCATAGTGATTCTATGACTTGAGATACCACTGTGGATATATGAGTTATCCTCCACACTTAGATGGCAGTCACGTCACCGATCTATTTAGATCAAACCTCCTCATGTTCGTTGGGTGTAGACTGATGCTCATGATATCCTGTGTGTATCAAAAAATGATCTGTCAGTTCTGTGTACAGAGCATAGGTATTCAATATGGAATTAGCAATCTGTTAAATTCATGGGCCTGTAGTACACTGTAGAAATTAGTTCTAAGTGTTATTAAGAGATTGCTAATAGAAACATCGACGTGATTATATCTATAGAAATTTGACGTTTATATGTATATCTTTGGAATAATCCGGATACCTGTGACGGAGGGATTATACGTATGCAATGACTTCGATCTGTATGGTTCACATATTTTATCTGTGCTCATCATAATTTACGGGTGGGTAGATTATGGACACAAAATTGGATTTCGTGACGGATATGCCTGAAACTAAAGAGTCTCACTAATGAAATATACTCTTAGAGCACTAAAACAACTTTTATGAATAATACTGATTATTTATAAGTCGTTTAACGATTAAACGAAAAATACATGCAAAAGGACCTAATGGTCATTTTCTAATTATTATGTATTTGTATTTAGTATTTTATATTATTAAATACACATTAATTAATTGTCAAATTATGATATTTGACATATATCATTAATATGTGTATTTGAGATATTTAATTTAAATTTAATACATATATTTAAGATATTTGTATTTAATTATTTAATTATTTAATTATTTAATTGTTAAATAATTAAATTAATTAAAATAATAAATATCATTTGTCATTATTATGATTAGGAAATGACATGTTTTGGTTGGTTCACTTGTTGAATTACTTTAATGGTTATAGTGATCAATTGGAACAAGTAACTTGGCTTTAATGATATTGAAATAAAAATTGAAAAAATTATTTTATTATTTACTTGGTGATTCACGGCAATCACAAGAAAAAAATATAAAAGCCTTGTTTATTTTTATTTTTTCATAAATCAAGTTATCAAAAGAATTACAAAAGAGAGTTGAGAGCAAAGTTGAAGGAGAAAAGAAAACTTAAGCATTTTTCGAAATTTGTAAGTATTTCTCAACATACTTCAACTTAGAAATTATTTCTATTATTCTTGGCTTAAACTTGTGTTGCTATAATGATGTCTCTACTCTTTTAGTTTGTAATTAAATGGTTGGGAACTTGTTTTAAAGGTGTTTGCATGTATGATTAATAAATAGGCTTGAAATGAGTTCTTAAGCTTATTATGATTAATTAGTAATCAAGTTATCATTCTAGAGTTTTAAGACCACACATTTATGACCTAGAATTGTTCTTGTGTTATTTCAAGTGGTGAGACTTGATTGGTGTTGTGAAGATTGATTTAAAGAATTGAATTTCATTAATTTGGTGTAATTTTTCAATTTGAAGAAATTGTAAAATTAGGGTTCTTAACCCTTTCCAAATTTGGGGATTTTCATATATGTGATGTATTACGATGTATATATGATGTATATTAAATTTGGGATTGATTGAATTTAATCTTGACTTGTTTTGAACAAGATTTGACTAAAATGCAAATCCCCTGGAAAATTACTGGACTTTTCGGCAATTTGACAAAAAATTGGATTTTGGGTTGCAATTTGTATTTTGATATATTAGACAAGTATAAATCATTTTGGGTTTGATTTGGAATCACTTAAATCTGTATTTGACAATTTGAAGACCAAAATGAACAAAATACAAAGTATAGGGGTCCATTCGGTAATTAATAAGAAATTTGATTTCTTGGGTAAAAATTATCAGATTTTAAGTATTAAGCAATTAAAATAAATAAGTTTATTTTAATTACCCAAGAAAAAAATTTGAAATCAGAAAATTTTGATTTCCCGCTTTCCGCTGCGTTACCCGGTCGTTGCCCCTAAAACCCCAACATCTATGTGCTAGCAGAACACTACAATGAATCATCTTAAGGGTTCTCAAAGACAAGTTATTTGTTGGTCTTCTTTATGGTCTTAGAAGGATTTTTTTTCCTACAAAATCAAATTCGCGGTGCTTGGGGTTCTATCCGTTGCGAGGGGTTTCCTTGGCCTAATCATCCAAGTGAGTTCCATCAGTGTCTCTACATGCATCATCATCAGTAGGCTCTACTATCAGGATAACTCCTCCGTATAATGGGGTCGAGGTCCCTCTGTCTGACTTAAGCCTTTCTAGGGCCCTGCACCTTCATCAACCTCTTTTGGCCAAATATAAACCTCATTCTATGTTAGGAAGCGGCCGCGAGTGCGCAGCGGAAAATTAAAGAAAATTTATGATGACGCTATCCCTTTTACCCAAGACCCATTTGTTTTGATTATTCTACAAACCTATGCATGTTACTATATATTATAAGGATAAAAATCTCATAAAACATGCAAAGAACATAAACCTAAACATGTTAACTATCATAAGAACTCTAATTAAAAGAAAGAAAGAAAAAGACTTACTTGAACCGAAGACTCCTCCAGTCCACCCTCCAATCTACAAGCTTTTCTTGAACTCAGCAAGCTCTTCCACGTTCCAAAGAGCCACCCAAGTGTGTGGCCTCCAAAGCCAAAACTCAACGGCAAGACTACACCTTGAGTGCACGGGTATTTTTCCCTTGGTGCTAGCCTAGGCAAATACCTCAAAAATTTTAACTTGAGGTTCCTCTAGTCAATTAGACTTAAGGATCCTCAAATTCAGTGGCTTACTCCTTAAACTTTACAGTCGCTCACTTATATAAACCCAAGATATGAAAGGTTTTGGTGTAAAAATTTGTAAAGAAATTTTTGGGTTTATATAGGTGCTCCAAAGACAACAAAGTTAATTAAGAATCCGATGTGGGATAAATGCTAATTTAATCTTAGCCATTGGATCTTAATTTATTGGTTTAATGAGATTATAAAACCCTAATAATATTTTGGGCCATATTGGAAAACAAATAACAAATAAATAAAATAATAATAATAAAGTAATTCATATGACATCTTCGTCTGGATTGAGTAGTCCAGGTCTTTATTTGACTCGACATGAGTCTGGGGGACGTCCCTGGTCGACTGAACCAGATGAAGGTTCAGGATTTAATTCATACGACATTGTCGTTTATATTGAGAGTAGTCCAGGTCTTCACTTGAATTGACATGATTTCATTAGGGGATGTTCCTGTCAACTGAACCAGATGAAGGTTCATGATTTAATTCACACGAAATTATCATTTGGACTGAGAGTAGTCCAGGTCTTTACTTGACTCGACATGAGTCCATTGGAGGATGTCCCCCGTCGACTAAACAAGATGAAGGTTCAAGATTTTATTTATACGACATTGTCTTCTGGACTGAGAGTAGTCCAGGTCTTCATTGACTTGACATGAGTCTGGGGGCTGTCCCCGATCGACTGAACTAGATGAAGGTTTAGGATTCAATTCACACGACATTATCGTATGGACTGAGAGCAGTCCAGGTCTTCAATTGACTCGACATGAGCATTATGGGGGATTTCCTCTGTCAACTGAACCGGACGAAGGTTTGGGATTTAATTCATACGACATTGTCGTCTGGACTGAGAGTAGTCCAAGTCTTCACTTGGCTTGACATGATTTCATTAAGGGATGTCCCCTGTCAACTGAACCAAATGAAGGTTCAGGATTTAATTCACACGACATTGTCGTCTAGACTGAGAGTAGTCCAGGTCTTCACTTGACTCGACATGAGCCTTATGGGGGATGTCCCGTGTCAACTGAACTAGATGAATGTTCAGGATTTAATTCACACGACATTGTCATCTGGACTGAGAGTAGTCCAGGTCTTCACTTTACTCTACATGAGCCTTATGGGGGATGTCCCCTGTCGACTGAACCAGATGAAGGTTCATGATTTTATCCATACGACATTATCGTCTGGACTGATAGTAGCCCATGTTTCACTTAATGTCGTGTCATATGAATTCTCCTATTTTGCTAAGCCTCCATATGATGTCGTGTCGAATGTCATCAGCTATTATGATAAGTCTTACTTTGAAGTTGAATCGAATGATATCTCTTGTGCTAGGACTATGTATGATGTCGTGTCGAGTGACACCAACTCTCGTAAATAAATCTCCCCTTGAAGTCGAGTCGAGTGACGCCAACTCATGTTCTGAGATTTTGTATGATGTCGTGTCGAGTGACACCTTTCTCTTGTAATTAAATCTTCCATTGAGGTTTAGTCAAGTGACACCAAATCTTGTGCCAAGCATTCAAATGATGTCGTGTCGAGTGGTATCAGCCATTGTGATAAGTCTTCCTTTGAAGTTGAATCGAATGGCATCTCTTGTGCTAGGACTTTGTATGATGTCGTGTCGAGTGACACCAACTCTTGTAAATAAATCTCCTCTTGAGGTCGAGTCGGGTAACGCCAACTCTTGTTCCGAGACTTTATATGATGTCATGTCGAGTGGTATCATCTCTTGTAAATAAATCTTCCCCCAAGTCTTGGCATGCTGTCGTGCCTCGAGAACCTTTTTATCCTACTAAGACTTCATACAATGTTGTGTCTAATGGAATCATACCTTGTAATATATCTTCCCATGAGGTAGTGTTGAATTGCATCACCCCTGATACGAAGCCTTCATATAATGTCAAGTCGAATGGCACTGTCCCTCATACAAAGCCTTCACAAGATGTTGTGTTGAGTTTTAATGTAAGGAATCATTAATCATAGTTTCTTTCAGTCGACGATATTGATAGATTTCCCAATTGCATGATGGGCCATGATTGCTTCTAGGTTTTTCTCCAGTCAGTTAATGAAACCCTAGCGTAAGTTATGAGGTGTTTTTGGCGGGAATTCGAGGCGCCTAGAAAGATTGGTATAAAAGAGAGATTTGAGTGCTCATTTGCCTCATTCTCAAAATCTCACTTCAATCATCAAGTTAGGAGAAGCCTCAAGCTTTTCAAGGTATTCTTCAAAAACCAATCTCGTGTTCTTCTATATATTTGAATATTCATAGTGTAGATTCAAGCTGTTCTTAGTCAATATAGGCTATTTGATCTTGAGAATCGTAGAATTATCATTGAAATTATGTTTGAGGATTGGAGTAGAGTTTGATCTTTAGGGAATAGATTTTCGAGAAATTTTATGTTCATTTGTTTGTCGTTTGGAAAATGTCGAGTGAAGAATCCTTAGGTAGTTTAGGTGCCGAAATTGATAGATTTGTTGAACCATCCTCTAGTGGGTCGAGTGAGGCAGAAACATATGGGGATTGGTCATATGTAGACCTTATTGAGGCTGGACTAATAACGGTAGCAGGGTTATCTCAAGAGGTTCCTACTGAGGCTATACCACTTAGGACTTTACCAGCAATTGGAGAGTCGAGTGGCATTCCCAGCACTAGTGAACCAACAAATATGTTAACCAAAAACCCTACCAGTCGAGTGATAGAGAAATCACTGAGGGAAATCAGGTGCAAGTTTAGGTTTCCAAATTCATTAGAACTAAGATTACCTTTGCCGAGTGAAATAATAGATTACAAAGTCCCAGAGTAGATTGGGTTCTATGAACGACCATTTGCAGATGGGTTTAGATTTCCCATATCGAGATTAGTCTGGGAAGTTTTAGATCATTTTCAGATCACTCCTTCTCAATTGATGCCAAATAGTTGGAGGATTCTATTGTCGATTGAGTGTATGGCATTGAATTATGAGTGCTCTTCGAAGTGAAAGATGTCTTATACTCATACTACCTAAAAGAGCATCTGACAGAAAAAGGGTAGATACACTATATACCTACACCAAAAAAGAAAACATTTAGTGTTGGGAAGCGGCCGCGAGTATGCAGAGGAAAATTAAGAAACTATGATGCCGCTATCCCTTTGTCCAAGACCCATTTGCTTTGATTATTCTACAAGCCTATGCATGTTACTATATATTCTAAGCATAAATAAAAAAAATATATTATCCGAGAGAGTGGCGATTCTCTGTTGTATCTTTACAAACTTCATGTGTTTCAACAAATGACCCAATCATATCCTTATGATCGGATCTTTTGAACCGGGGAAGGAGAATATCAAAGTTATTTGATCCATACATAAGATTGTAAAGACCTCAAGTCTAAGCACTAGTCATACAATCGATACATGAAAGTTCTCACAGACACATGGGATAAACATTCCATATGAAAACTTTCGGCGGTCAGTTCGATGGACACGAGCAACTCATGCATCCATGTGATACACCAAGCGGATGGATCTCCGATAGTAGCCTATGAGATCGGCTACCCCACTTAAGGGCGGATCATATCATCATGCTAGTCTCTCCGCTTTGTAAACGCCCAGATTATTCACAAAACTATGACTAGGTACGTTTGAGAGTAATGATTCTCATAAGGCGTGGAGGCCATCATCTTATTACTCTAAGGGCTTTATTATAGTGTTTGATGATTCATATAATAAAGATTTCCATTTTATTAATTAATGAAAAATATTACAAATACATGTACATATAGCCCATCCATAAGTTGGGTATATGGCATATCCCTTACAATCTCCCACTTGCACTATAGCCAACTAGTATGAATCTGGACACCATACTCTTTAGTGTGCCTATCATGCTTTTGTTGAGTCAGCCCTTTAGTCAGAGAATCTGCAAGATTATCTTCTGTGGGTATTTTCTCTATAATAACTTCTTTTCTCTCAACAATCTTCCTGATGAGATGAAATCGCCTGAGTACATGCTTGGATTTCTGGTGGGACCTTGGTTCCTTTGATTGAGCAATGGCGCTCGTGTTGTCACAGTACATCATGACGCCATTCTTTATCGCGGGAAGCATTTCCAGCTCCGTGATGAACTTCTTTATCCAAACTGCTTCTTTAGTTGCCTCAGATGCTGCAATATACTCAGCTTCAGTGGTGGAGTCCGTTGTAGTTGACTGCTTTGAGCTTTTCCAACTGACAGCACCGCCATTCAAAGTATATAGATATCCTGTTTGCGATCTACTGTCATCCTTATTGGTCTGAAAGCTCGCATCACGGTAACCAATGACTTTTATTTCAGAACAATCTCCGTATGTCAAAAACACATCCTTAGTTCTTCTCAGATACTTGAGGATTGTTTTGACAGCTGCCCAGTGTTGCTCACAAGGATTTTCCTGATACCTGCTCGTTATGCTAAGAGCATAAGAGACATTAGGTCTTGTACATAGCATGTCGTACATGATCGATCCTATTACTGAAGCATAAGGGATCCTACTCATACGCTCTCTATCTGAATGAGTATGTGGACATTGCTCCTTAGATAATTTGATTCAATAAAAAGTAGGTAAATTACCTCTTTTGCAATCTTCCATTTTGAATCTTTTCAAAACTTTATCTATGTATGTAGATTGAGAAAGTCCTAACAACCTCTTAGATCTATTACGGTAGATCTTAAGGCCGAGGATGTAGGTTGTTTCTCTCAAATCTTTCATGGAGAAATTCTGAGATAACCATTGCTTGGTGGCTTGCATCATGGGAATATCATTCCCGATGATTAATATGTCATCGACATATAATACAAGAAATACAACAGCACACCCACTACTTTTCCTGTAAACACAAGGCTCATCTACATTTTTGATGAAGTCAAATTCTTTGATTGTCTCATCAAATCGTATATTCCAACTTCTGGAGGCTTGCATGAGTCCATAAATGGATCGTTTAAGCTTGCATAATTTATTATGATCATCCTTAAATGCAAACCCCTCAGGTTGTGTCATATAGACTTCCACTACGAGGTTCCCATTAAGGAAAGCTATTTTGACATCCATCTACCAAATCTCATAATCAAAGTGTGCGGCTAGTGCCAGTAAAATTCGAATGGACTTTATCATTGCAACATGCGAGAAGGTTTCGTCATAGTCAATTCATTGGATTTGTCTATAACCTTTCGCCACCAACCTAGCCTTATAGGTTTGGATGTTTCCTTCTGCATCAGTTTTACGCTTGTAAATCCACTTGCAGCCTATGGGTTTTATCCCTTCAGGTGCATCCACTAAGTCCCAGACTTGATTCTGATACATAGAGTCTATTTCGGATTTCATTGCCTCAAGCCACTTGACTGAATCAATGTCACGCATTGCTTCGTCATAACTGGTGGGATCATCATTATCAATGACCTGGTCATGTTCCTCATCAATATGGAAACCATATCTTTCAGGCTCATATCTTTCCCTACCAGACCTTCTAAGTTCATAACCTTGTGGTTGTTCCGTCGCTTCCCTTTTGAGGGGCCTGGGGTTTAGTTCTATGTTAGTTTGTTCTTCTCGTATCTCATCGAGGTCAAGTCTACTCCCATTATATTTCTTGACAAGGAATTCATTCTCTAGAAATTTAGCATTTCGTGAGACAAATGTTCTTTGTTCATTTGGGACGTAGAACAGTATGCTCTTGAGTTCAAGACATATCCTACAAACTTACATTTAATTGCCCTATCATCCAATTTGTTAGTTTGTGTGAGCTTAACATATGCGTCACATCCCCCAAACTCTTAGATAACTAAGACTGGGACTTTTCCCATACCATAACTCATATGGTGTTTGACTAACAATCTTGGAAGGAACTTGGTTTAGTAGTAGTGTTGTAGTTTCTAAAGCAAGACCCCAAAATGAAAGAGGTAGATCCACGTCTAGCATCATTGATCGAACCATATCTAATAATGTCTAATTTCTCCTTTCGGAGACCCCATTATACTGTGGAGTTCCCGGAGGAGTCCACTGGGAAACAATGCCATTTTCTCTCAAGTAATCTTGAAATTCGTTGCTTAAGTATTCACCACATCAGTTAGACCTTAGTGACTTAATACTTTTATTAAGCTGGTTTACTACTTCAGCTTTGAAGTCTTTGAATTTCTCAAAGGCTTCAAATTTGTACCGCTTAAGGTATACATACCCATATCGCGAGTGATCATCGATAAATGTAATGAAGTAGGAGAATCCACCTCTAGCGGTGACTGACATCGGTCTGCATACATCAGAGTGTATGAGTTCTAATGTCTCCGCTACACGCTGTCATTTACCTTTGAAGGGTAATTTGTCATTTTACCAAGTAAACAAGACTCACAAGTTCCATAAGGTTCATATTTGAAAGGTCTGAAATACCCATCCTTATGTAGTTTAGTTAATCTTGTTTCATTGATATGACCTAAGCGACTGTGCCATAGAAGTGATTCATTAAGATTATTCGAGTTAACGTTGTATATATTAGAGGTTGAACATCTTTTGTTAGTTTGTAAGACATAGATACCATTATTCAAAATACCATCTCCATATTTTATTTCATTGAAGTAAATAGAACATTCATTACAACTTATTAGGCATTAAAAGCCTTTATTACATAAAGAAGAAATTGAAATGATGTTCTTTACTAGAGAATATACATAAACACAATCTTCTAAGTCTAAAACTAAACCATTCGGCAAAACTAATGAATAAGTCCCCACGCACAATGCAACCAGTTTTGCTCCATTACCCATGCGTAAGTCAACCTCCCCATGACGGAGTCTTCTACTATTTCTCAGACCCTGCACATTGTTACATAAGTGAGTCCCACAACCGGTGTCAAGCACCCAAGTAGAAGGTTCAGAGTTTTGAGAAAATAGTTCAATCATATACAACATATATGAAATATTGAGCTTCTTGGCCTCTTGGGCTTCCCTAGATTCCTTGGCTTTCAAGGATCTGCAGTCTTTCTTCGAATGACAATTCTTTACTCAAAAGAAACATTTCCCATTTCCCTTTTTCTTCTCTACCTTACCATTGGGCTTTAGGTGATCTGGAGCCTTGGCCTTGCCCTTATTTTTCTTTGGGCCTCGTGGCTTCAGGTCCGTACCCGTAAGTATGACGGAGGTTTTAAGCTCCGGTTTCAAGTCTTTTTCTGCTTGCTTTATCAGATTGTGCAATTCTGCTAAAGTAGCTTCTTTATTAGAAAGATGAAACTGCATAATAAAGTTAGAGAAGTCTTTTAGTAAGGACTGAAGAATTAGATTGTGACCTATCTCATGATCCATGATGAACCCGAGGTTGGCTAATTTTTCAATGTGGCCAATCATCTTAAGCACATGTCCACTAACAGATCTTTCATTATACCTTATTTGAAATAAGGCACATGACATTTGGAATCTCACGGTATGAACGAAAGTTGCATACAACTCCTTCAAGTGAAAGATGATGGTTTGAGCATCCATATCTTCATGAGATTTTTGAAGTTCGTCCGACATAGAGCCAAGCATTATGAAAACTACTTGCTCATCATCATCGATGTGTTTCTTCCAAGCATCAAATGTATTTTGGTCAGCATCTTCTGCGGGTTCAGGGGGAAATGGTCTTTCAAGAACATAGAAAATCTTTTTTTGTGGTAAGACAATTTTAAGGTTTCTAAACCAGTCATTGTAGCTGTCCCATTTGAGCTTATGCTCATCAATGATGGAACGAAGTGATACTATGTTTGCCATTTGAATGTTTGTGAAATATTTTAACCCACCTGCTAAGAGAGAATGTTAAAATTAGGAATATGTTTTCATTAATGTTTCATAATAACATGGGCTTTTAATATTATGAAGTTGCTCCCACTCAATTGTTTTAAAATTTTAAGCAAATCGCATCAACCCCAATATGATGGATATCTTGTGGGTAAGGATCCCATTATCATCATTTCATAATTCTGACTAGGGCCGGTCGTTATAAAATATGATAATTAGGTAGGTTCCCAACCAATTTATGATATAAATCACAATTCCTTGATCATTGGGTTGGGCAATCAAACATGCCATAGCTTATGCTAGTCCTTGTGGACACCCAATCTTTGCCACTAAGTTATAAGACCACGCCTAAGAGTCGCTGCATCTTATGACTCAGAAAAGTCAAACCATTGTCAATAGTACGATTTAGGGAAAAATTGGTATTGGTCAGTCTGGTAAAGTCTAGTCCTGCCAATACGTTTTAGGCCCTTTGGGTCTATACTTTACAATGGGAGGCAAATTTTAGACTTAAATTATTATTGAGGATTTTAGCAAGTTTAAGTGAATAACTGTCAAATGGATTCCTCCATTGAAAATTCCCTAGAGGGAAGGTGGAGCGAACTTTCTTAAATACCCTTACCTCTTAGGGTCTTATTGCCTTGGTGACATGAATAAACAATAGATCCTCCAAATTAGTCCAACACTTTAAATATGCTTTAAGGTAAGCTTTGAGTAAATGATTATCTAGATGTCTTCACATCTTTTCCTTTTGGCTATAAAAAGGTAGTGAGTGAAGGAAGACACCAAATCATTATCTAACTCTAGTAATACCTTTGGTTAAATTAACTTTAGTTTGGAAAGTTTTATTAACGCCTTGGTCCCACCCCACTTGTATATTTTATAATGTCTTTTATTATAAACAAGTGATTTATATTTATTAGCCTTAAAGGTAATAAATCTCTAAGTTCATCATGGAATAATTAATTAGCTAAGGGATAAGCAATACACTCTCTATTTCCTTAGAAAGTCTATAGATGCTTGCACCCTAAAATAATCATGCCAATTCTAATCATACATAGAATCATCAAGCATATGAGTTTTAATATGTTGGAATTATTTTAGGCATTAAATAACTTTGATTAATATTTAATTATGATATTGCATTTTATTTTATTCAAATAAATTTTCTATTCATATTACTATTCACTTTTTTTACAGATGCGTGAACTTTAAATGAAATTTCACAATTCAAATATTAACCAAATCATGCAAAATTTGTCCCTAAAATTAAGCTCAGGGTGTTAGCTTTCCAACAAGCTTTTACACACCCAATTTCGAGATCAAATGAGAGAGAACTAATGAAAACAAAAACGGCGCTCTGATATCACTGTTGGGAAGCGGCCGCGAGTGCACAGCGGAAAATTAAGAAATTATGATGTTGTTATCCCTTTGCCCAAGACCCTGTTGGGAATCTAATAACCATGTCCCCAAGATCAAAAACAAGCAAAATATATATAAGAATGAACTATATTGAAGTAATGGCGGAAACAATACTCACAAAAACGGAATGTGGATGCAATGGATGAAACAAATGTTGCTCCTTTGTGCAGTGGAAGATTCGGCCAAGCAGTAAAGAGAAGCTCCAAGCTTTAATTGATCCTTCCAAGCTCTAAGATGAGTTTCCCATAACACCTTGTATGATCCCTTGATGTTGCTAGCCAAAGTTGTGTGTTAGAGTTCCAAACAAGCACACTTTCTTCTTGTCTTGCCACAAAACAAATGAAGAAATGGAGAGAGCTTTGAGAGCTCACTGTTTCGGTAATTAGAGAGGGAGAGGAGAGTTTGATTTTTGTCTCAAAAATCAATTTATATTTATGTCATAATTATATTAAATAATAATATACTTATGACACAATCCATGCAAAGACTTAGAGTGTCTAACACTCAATTTCCATGCAATACCCTTGAGTGCTTTGTACACTATCTTCATGCAATACATCTTGATTAAATAATGCAAATAATGACAAGTGTCATGTGGGCCCCACACGTTTCCAAATGAAAGTGGGCCCACGTGCACTCACGCGTTCGGGTTCGATATTTCCGAAATACCGAGCTTACGTCGCGACGTTAATTAAATCGAATTTAAATAAATAATTGCGCCTAGCGAAATTATTATTTACGTCGCTAACGAATTAATTCTAAATTAACTCGTTTGCCCGAATTAAAATCTAATTTTAATTTCGCGTCGAAATCGAATTCCGATTATTATATCGAATATAATAATTTTACGATTAATTCTAAATTAATCGTTCTCTCTCTTTTATAGTGTTTTATCCAAGATAATGTCTCTCCGTAATTAATCCAAGATTAATCGAGTTTGAATCATACGTCATCGGTGAATCTTCGGGAAGCGACCCAAGAGACCTCTAGATATGTTGGCAGTAAATCCGGTTGTCGAACTATTCGAACACGTACGTACCAAGTACTACGTTTTTACCGATTTACAAGACAAGGTTAGCTTCTAGCAAAACGCCATGCCTACCCAATTCTCTAGAAATATTCTTACTGGAATATTAGATCTATAACAGGCGTAGTATACCGTAGTATAGTGTATATCGAACCAGTATCGGATGATCACATGTAAGGCCTGGGGCTGGATATGTGTCTGCCCCGTACGATACACATATCGGACATCAAGCAACCAGTCTCTTTGAATCGGATAATCCTGACCTAGTCATATTATCCCGATGGTTGCAACCATTATAGAGTACTAGTTCTGTATCCCTCGCGATCATCATCTCCATATGTCTGAAGTGATACTTCCATCTTGACATCACACCCAGTACACTACGATTCTCGATAAACCCAGAAGAGGTATACACAGAACTCGTTAAAGCCCTGGACCACCAAACCTAAATTTTACCGATTGTCGTAAGTACTAGCGATGCAAATCTCAGGTTAAGATCATATGCACCTACCCTGAAGCGGACTCCCATAGACACGCAGACATACTACCAATGGGACTCCGCGGGGTCTATCCAGAGCGAAGCTGTTTTCCGTACCATCGGTAAAACACAACCTCCTACCGCACTTGCATAAGTATCCAATACTTAAATATATGAGAACTATGCCGTTGTGCCCTCACAACATGCACAAGTGCAGTACTAGTCTATTCCGCATTATCGATGTCCAATCTCGATAATACTACGACTAGGGATATTTAATGATTAAACCTTTATGGATTGATACTGTCTCATATCATCACAATCCGGAACTAATCATAGGGACTTTTACCATTTATATATCAAAGTAAATAAATTACAAAACGGTAAAAGGCAATTTCATTACTACATAGTTAATTTTGTACAATAATACAATATCATTTACAAAATAGTGACGCTATGGGTCATTACTGTCTAACAGACCCATTTGCTTTGATTATTCTACCAGCCTAGGCATGTTACTATATATTCTAAGCATAAAGAAAACTCATAAAACATGCAAAGAACATAAACCTAAACATGCTAACTATCATAAGAACTCTAATTAAAATAAAAAAAAAAAAAAAAATGACTTACTTGAACCAAAAACTCCTTCAGTCCTCCCTCCAATATACAAGCTTTTCTCGAACTCAGCAAGCTCTTCTACATTCCAAAGAGCCACCCAAATGTGTGGCCTCCAAAGGTGCACACACCAAAGCCAAAACTCAACAGCAAGACTACGCCTTGAGTGCACGGGTATTTTGCCCTTGGTGCTAGCCTAGGAAAATACCTCAAAGTTTTTAACTTGAGATTCCTCTAGTCAATTAGACTTAAGGATCCTCAAAATCAGTGGCTTACTCTTTAAACTTTAGAGGTGCTCACTTATATAAACCCAAGATATGAAAGGTTTTGGTGTGAAAAAATTGTAAAGAATTCTTTGGGTTTATATAGGTGCTCCAAAGACAACAAAATTAATTAAGAATCTGATGTGGGATAAATGCTAATTTAATCTCAGCCATTGGATCTTAATTTAGTGGTTTAATGAGATTATAAAACCCTAATAAGAGTTTGGGCCGAATTGGAATTCAAAACAAATAACAAATAAATAAAATGAAGCGCCATATGTGCCCTTTTTTATTTATTTATTTATTTATTCCAATTCCCAAAGTGCCCCTATCATCATTCACCAATCCTTAAGCCACTATGGAACCTCATAAATGATCTGTTCAATCATTAAACATATTGAACCATTTATGAACAATTCCTACAGCAATCATATATGCTGTTATATTTGTACTGTGCACCGTTAACCATTGATTTCCACTTTATTTTGTGTGACCTTTTGGGTTTGCCTCAAGTTGGACATGAAATGAATCGTGATAATTTAATCGAACATAAATTATCCTCCGATCAGATGGTCATCCGATTTCAATGACCAAGGTTGACATCTAACAACATGCCAATGCCCCCAAATGAGAAGGATAGATATATACCCATTTTGTATGTGATTTACATATGATACGGTCCTTCGCCTCACTGTATCCCCACCTTTTGACCTAGGGTAGGGAAAATGTCTACCCATATGGTCAAAGGTATGATGTTGATAGTGTCATGAATCGTGCTAACCCAAGAATCTCACATGATTCTTCCGCTGTGGCCACAGTCTCAAGCACTGATCACACATATCAACCCGCGAACTGGAATACTACTCTTATATGAAAATATTATCCGAGACAGTGGCGATTCTCTGTTGTATCTTTACAAACTTCATGTGTTTCAACAAATCACCCAATCATATCCTTATGATCAGATCTTTTGAACCGGTGAAGGAGAATGTCAAAGTTATTTGATCCACACATAAGATTGTAAAGACCTCAAGTCTAAGGACTAGTCATACAATCGATACATGAAAGTTCTCACAGACACATGGGATAAAAATTCCATGTGAAAACTTTCGAAGATCAGTTCGATTGACACGAGCAACTCATGCATCCATGTGATACATCAAGCGGATGGATCTCCGCTAGTAGCCTATGAGAACGGCTACCCCACTTAAGGGCGGATCATATCATCACGCTAGTCTCTCCGCTTTGTGAACACCCAGATTATTCATAAAACTTTGACTAGGAACGTTTGAGAGTAATGATTTATTAGACAATTATGACCAATAGCGTCACTGTTTGTAAAAGACATTGTGTTTTTGTACAAAATTAACTATGTAGTAATGAAATTGCCTTTTACCATTTCGTAATTTATTTACTTTGATATAGAAATGGTAGAAGTCCTTATGATTAGTTCCGGATTGAGATGATATGAGACAGTATCAATCCATAAAGGTTTAATAATTAAATATCCCTAGTCGTAGTATTATCGAGACTGGACATCGATAATACGGAATAGACTAGTATCGCACTTATGCGTGTTATGGAAGCGTAACAGCATAGTTCTCATATATTTAAGTATTGGATACTTATGCAAGTGTGATATGAGGTTGTGTTTACCGATGGTACGGAAACAGCTTCGCTCTAGACAGACCCCTCGGAATCCCATTGGTAGTATGACTATGTGTCTATGGGAATCCGATTCAGGGTAGGTGTATTTGGTCTTAACATGAGACTTGCACTGCTAGTACTTGCGACAATCGATATGCTTTAGTTTTGGTCGTCTGAGACTTTAACAGGTTCTGTGTACGCCTTTTCTGGGTTTATTGAGAATTGTAGTGTATTGGGTGTGATGTCAAGACGGAAATATCACTTCAGTCATATGGAGATGATGGTCACGCAGGGATACAGAACTGGTTCTCTAAAGGGTTACAACCATCGGGATAATATGACTAGGTCATGATTATCCGATATTAAAGAGACTAGTTGATTGATATCTGATATGTGCTTCGTACGGGGCAAACACTATTCCAGCCCCAGGCCTTACACGTGACATCTGATACTGAATCGCTATACGCAATACTACGTATACTACGTCTGACATAGATTGTATATTCCAGTAAGAATATTTCTGGAGAATTGGGTAGGTACGGTGCTTTGCTAGAAGCTAACAATGTCTTGTAAATCGATAAGCACGTGGTACGAGGTACTCACTTTATCGGATAGTCCGATAACCAGATTTACTGCCAACATATCCAGAGGTCTCTTAGGTCACTTCCCAAAGATTCACCGATGACAGTTGACTCGATTAGAATTAATATGGGATTAATTAAGAGAGGGAAAATTAATCTGGGATTAATTGAAGGATTATTTAATCTGGGATTAAATGTGTTCGAAAGAGAGAGAGCATGATTAATTTGGAATTAATCGGTAAAATAAATTTAATATTTAAATTTGATTTTCTATTTAATTTATTGACATGGGCTAAAATTAATATATCGGATATATTAATATGAATTGGATTTGATTACGAAATTAAAGTCGGACTTTAATATGAACGAACTGACTAATTTAGAATTAAGTCGTAAACGGCATTCGTAATAAATTTACGAGACGTCATTATTTAATTAAATTAGATTTAATTATTTAGCAACGAGAATTCATTTAATCGGATTAAACGAATTCGAGCCGCGGCAAACATTCGTAGAATCCATTTGAATTTTGAATTCAAATGTGGGGCCCACTTTAAATGTGGTAGTTGGGAGAGTGGTTGGCATTTATGCCAAACCATCTACTTTCCAACCACCTTGGAATGGTTTTGGTGAAACCATTTACCTAACCACCTTGTTTAGGTGAAAATGGTAAATTGGTTTTTACCAAAAGCCATTTCTCTCTCTCATTTGTTAACACATCTCAAAACAAAAACCCTAGTTCATCTAGCTTTGGGCGTGAGCTTCCTAGTTCTTCTCTCTTTGATTTTGTTGCAAAGTCAAGTTAGCTAGCACTTCAAGGAATCAACAAAGGTGATATGGAAACAACTCTAAGCTTGGAATCAACACAAAGGTTGGATATTGGAGATCTTCATTCAAAATTTTAAAAGCTCAAATCCATTCAATGTAAGTAATTTCGTAACTTATAATGAATTTATGAACACCTTTTATTGCTTATTAGATCCTTGGCATGTTCTAGGAACACTAACAATGGTATCAGAGCCAATTTTAAGCATGAAAATTTTAGGGTTCATGAGACTAAAATTTGGGGCTTTTGTGTTTTGAACATGATTTCTTCAAATTGATGATTTGAGCATGCTTAGATTATGTTAACTTAGAGTTATGCATGATTAGATTTGAGAAATATTGATTGGATCAAAATTTTAAATTTTCCTTAGTGTGGCTGAATGTACTGCCGTCCACTGCAATGTGATTTTTTTGTTTTTTAAAACATTGGATGTGTTTAAAGCATGATATAAATGTTGATTGTTGGTTTGATTAGATTAGAATCAAAGTCAATAATGTTTATGTTAAATTCAAAGAGCATGTTGAGCATGAAAATGATATGTTTTGCTTCAATTTGTGTTGAGCATAAATTGATTAACATAAGCATGATTAATTAGTTAATTGATGTTTTGAAAATATTAAGGTTAATTAATTAATCATGGCTAATAAACTTTAATTAAAATAATTGTGATATTTGGAATATTATAATTATGTTAATAAGCCTTTAAATTATGAATTGGGCTAAAAGTGTGTATTTGGGCTTAATGGGCTTGGTTTGACCAAGTTTGGTTTTGGACTTTTGGATTGGATCCAATTGGGCCCAAAACCAATTCCATAAAGTCCAAATACATCACTTGGCCCTTTAAAGAATATAATTGGGCCTAATGGGCCTAAATTGATTTGTTGGCAATAGGGTGATTCCTATTGGGCCTTGGAATTTTGGGTTTAATCCATTATGGCCAAAGCCCATGCCTTAAGAATCAATTAAAAGCCCATTGGACTTTAATTAAAATGACATTGGATGTTATTGGGCCTTTGAGACCCATTAAGATTGGATTTGGAATCCAACTCTTTAAGGCAAATAAATAAGTGTAAATATTTAATTTGGAATTAAATTGGAATTAGTATTGAATACAAATAAATTGGATTTAAAGTTGTAGTTCGATATAATTCAAGAATACGTACTTTAAGTATTTATTCTTAAACAAGTTAGACTCGCGCAAATCAAATCGTTGTTTGAACATTGGATGATCATTAATCAAAGATTAATTAATTGGATTAGATTGATTGAATAACATGCTTTGTATGAATACATGAATGTATTGTATGAATAATGTATATCGGATGGATATTAGAAGGGCGAGGGCAATTTTGGAAATTGTAATAAATTTAGAATTTATTAAATTGGACCTGCGTGTCCAGCCTTTTATCTTCTCACCAATACCCCTCAATGTAAATGAGGTTTCTTTATTGTATTATGTAATTGGGTAGAAGTTAGAATAGTTCTAGCCGGGGAGAGGAAATTCAGTGATTTGTTCTAGGAACAATTTGTGACATATCCATCCGCATATCATTATTAATTTATTTATCGCGCCTTATTATGCTTTTAGAATGCATGCTTAAGGGTGTATGATGAGACCTAATCAAAGATAATAAATTGGTTGCCAATTTACGCGAAAAACCCTCAAAACCATATTAAGCGTTTTTCCTTCCGTTGAGTGATTCTTACTCAAGATCCAAAGTTGGCATTGGTTTGTTGGCCAAAGTCAAGACCTTTGTCAATTGCGGATGTGTTTGAATCATGAGAGTTTTGTTCCATATCAGTGTCTTGTCCAAGTCGTGATTTGTTGGCCAAAGTCAAGATCACTTCTTGTCCATCGACATTGATTACGAAGCTTTCCATGTCAATGGGTCCCGCTTAACTGGAATCATTAAGCTTGTTGTGCCAAAGCCAAGGCTTAGTTGATTCAGAGGAAAAAGGTTAGGAAAATATATTGGATATATTGGATATATCGGCACCGGCTTCAGGTATGTTTGTTATTGAAATAAACATGACTAATTCTAGTTTTAAAAATTGGATTTTTCATTCTGGTTGTGGTATTCACATATGTACTGATGTGCAGGATCTGCGGTTTAGAATGAGACTGACCTCATGGGAGATTGATCTACGCGTCGGAAATGGGACACCAGTCGCCGTTTTGGCCGTTGGCACTTTTGTTTTGGAATTTCCCTCGGGGCATGTACTAGAACTTACAAACTGCTATTATGTACCTAGTTTGACTAGCAATATTATTTATGTATCCATGTTAACCCAATGTGGGGTATACTTTTGTATTCAGGTACACTAGGTGTTTTGTGTATAAAAATGATGTAGAAATTTGCACTGATGTTGCAAATAATGGTCTTTATATTTTGAATATAAATCAATCTCAAACATATAATATAACAAACAAAAGGCTCAAAACGAGTAAAAAAGATGAAACATATATGTGGCACTGTCGTCTGGGACACATAAACAAGACTCGCATATCCACACTTTCGAAGAGTGGGTACTTGGACGGATTTGATCCAAATTCATATGACGTCTGCGAATCTTGCTTATTAGGCAAAATGCCTAAATCACCTTTTAGCGGTAAGGGTGAACGCACCACCGAACTATTAGCCCTCGTTCATAGTGACGTATGTGGGCCCATGTCTAGCCAAGCTAGAGGTGGATACGAATACTTCGTAAACTTTACGGATGATGCATCGCGTTATGGTATGTGTATCTTATGAGACACAAGTCGGAAACTTTGTAGAAATTCAAAGAGTTTCACGAAGTTGAAAAACAGACAGGCAAGAGTATAAAGACATTACGGTCGGACCGTGGTGGCGAATACTTGAGCAATGAGTTTCTAGATTACTTGAACGAATATGGTATTCTTTCACAGTCGACTCCTCCTGGAACACCGCAATTAAACGGTGTGTCCAAACGGAGAAACCAAACTTTGTTGGACATGGTAAGGTCTATGATGAGTCGCACTGAGCTACCTATTTCCTTCTGGGGATATGCATTAAACAGTGCAATTCTTATTTTGAATAAGGTTCCGTCAAAGTATGTACAACAGACTCCGTATGAGATATGGACAGGAAAGAAACCGGGTTTCTCATTCTTGAAGATTTGGGGATGCTAGGCATACGTCTCACGTTTGGAAGGTACCAAACTTGAGCCCAAATCGGATAAATGCCTATTCGTAGGATATCCTAGGGAAACTAAAGGATATTACTTCTATCACCCACGAGAGAACAAAGTATTTGTTGCTTTACATGCGGTTTTACTTGAGAAGGAATTCCTAAATGCAGTGGTTAGTGGGAGGAAAGTAGAACTCGATGAAAATCGGAGTGCTACTATTCCTGGCATAGAATCCTCAACGGAACAAGAACAATCCATCCGGGATGAGACTGTACCACAATCTTCTATTACACAAGGACCGCGTAGGTCGGAGAGAGTCAGGAAACAACCTGAGAGGTATGGGTTTCTAATATCACCTCATGTAGATATTAATCTCATTGAGGATAACGAACCGGCTACGTATGAGGAAGCGATACAAGATATCGATTCCGCTTTATGGCAAGAGGCCATGAAGTCCGAAATGGATTCCATGTACACCAATCAAGTTTGGGCACTGGTTGATGCACCAGAAGGCGTAAAGCCTATTGGATGCTAATGGGTCTTCAAGAAGAAGACCGACATGGATGGCAACGTACAAACGTACAAAGCTAGGCTTGTAGCGAAGGGGTATCGTCAACGACATGGTGTTGATTATGATGAAACTTTCTCACGCGTTTCCATGATTAAATCCATTCAGATAATGCTTGCTATTGCTGCATATTTCGATTACGAGATATGGCAGATGGACGTTAAAACCGATTTCCTTAACAGAAACCTTTTAGAGGATGTTTATATGCAACAGCCTGACGGTTTTATCGTGCCTAGACTTGCAAACAAGGTTTGTAAGTTAAATCGGTCCATTTATGGACTGAAGCAAGCATCGCGGTCATGGATCCAACGTTTTGATGAGATCATAAAAGAATATGATTTCATTCAAAACGAAGATGATCCTTGTGTATATAAGAAGGTTAGTGGGAGAGCACTGACTTTTATTGTCATTTATGTTGATGATGTATTGTTTATGGGCAATGACATTCCCATGTTAACATCGGTGAAAGCTTGGCTTTCATTAAAATTCTCCATGAAAGATCTTGGAGAAGCAGCCTATATTCTAGGAATAAAGATCTACCGGGATAGATTTAGAAAGCTGCTTGGACTCTCCTAGAGCACGTACATTGACAAAGTGTTGAAAAGATTCAACATGGATCAGTCTAAGAGGGGACTGTTACAAGTGTCAAATGGCATTACTCTATCTAAGGACATGTGTCCTAAAACTCAAGATGAGAGAAACAGCATGAGTCGGATACCGTTCACCTCGGCAGTCAGATCGATCATGTATGCCATGATATGTACGCGACCTGATGTCTCGTATGCTTTAAGCATGTGTAGTCGCTATCAGGCCGATCCAGATGATGGTCACTGGATGGCGGTTAAGAACATCCTTAAGTATCTTAGACGAACTAGAGATGCTTTCTTAGTTTATGAAAATGGAGAACTTGAGGTAACTGGGTATAACGATGCAAGTTTCCAAACCGATAAAGACGACTCTAAGTCGCAATCCGGGTTCATATTTTGTTTGAACAACGGAGCAGTAAGCTGGAAATCTTCCAAGCAAGAGACTGTTGTCGATTCAACAATAGAAGCGGAGTATATTGCTACAGCTGAAGTGATGAGTGGTAAATCTATCACTATTTCCCACTTATTTAACCTAATATTTTGTATAGTTTCTTGAGTTTTGTGAATATTTTGATGTGTTTTGTGTTATTTTGTAGATAAATAAAGTTTCAGGACATTTCTGGAGGTGATTTGGGTCAAAACAATGAAAATTGGACGAAAAATGCATTTCAGTAAATTGTCCGCGTCGCGACGCCAAGACCTTCCGCGTCGCGACATCTAACATGCGCCGAACAGTGCTAACGTGCGCCGGGTCCACAAATAAGAATCTGAGAAAAGTTTGACTTTGCTAAAATGCGCCGTGACACGTGTCACCATCACAGCCGATCTGCTAACATGCGACGTGCCACGTGTCAGCATCCTACGGTGCCGACAGCCATCATCGCCACGTGTTCCACGTGTCATTCCATGTCATCAGCCACGTCAGCAAGTCAACAAGTCAACATTGCCACATCACTGCCACATCATCATCAGCCAATCAGGAAGTGCCACGTGTCGCAATTCTACGGTGCCGACAGTCTCTTTCCCACGTGTAGCCACGTCACCGCCACGTCACTGCCACGTCACCGCCATGTCAGCATCAATCATTGAGTATCTAATCCTTATTTGACACGTGGCGGATAAGAATCTCAGCGACCAATCAGAAGCCGCCACGTGTCACAATAATTGAAGGCCAACCACCCTGCCACGTGTCACCTTATCAGCTTATCCAGAATCTTCAAACCTGCGAACCAGAGCGTGCCACGTCGACAAAAGCTGGCGTAGCGACGCTGAGGGCCCTGGCGTCGCGACGCTAGAAGCCTACCGAGGCCTATAAATTGAGCTTGAGATTTCAGAATTCAGTGCACCACTCTCTCTCTTATATTCTATCTAAAGAGAGAGTTTCTCTCTCTACTTTATTTTAATTTTTAGTTTTTTTAGTTTTTTTTAGTTTTGTAATTAATTTTAATTACGTTTTGTTAATATAGTAATTTAATTTTTACTTTTTACTTTTTACAGTTTTTATTATTTACCATGAGGAGGTAACTCCCCCAGCTAGGGTGAAAGGTAATTCTTTTACTGTTACTATTTAGATTAATCTCCCTTAAAAATAATATATTCATTATTTAAAATATTGACTTAAAAAGGATATCGCCAGATTGGTCGGTTGGTAATTCATTTTAATCTGGTTTAAACCTGACTAATAAAGGATACTGCCAGATTGGTCGGTTGGTAATTTAATTTTGGTTCCGCCTTTATGGCTGGTTGGACTTAATTTGACTTAATCAGGTTACCGCCTTTATAGCTGGTTGGAAAAAGAATCACTAGTTTATATATTATTTTATTTGAGATATCTAAATTAGTAGTAGTAAAAGTAATTCCTTTTACCTTAGCATTTTATTTTATTGTAATTTACTTTTTAGTATTTACTTTACCGCATTTTTACTTTATGTCTTTTATTTTCAAGTTTTTACTAGCCCTAGTTATGTGTTGTAACTAAAATAGTTATCTAGGGTTGTGATGACTTTTAATATCACCGTTTTATAAGGGGTTAGATAATAGCTTGGGTAATATAAAGATTTATTTATTGAGTCTTAATCTTAATGCTTTTTTATTAACTGGCCATTAATAAAATTGATCTGGTAAATCTAAAATGAACTAGACATAGGGATTTTAGGTTTCAGCCTTAGACTCAATAACCCACGATCTTCCTTGAGGATAGATAACCCTAAAAGATTTCCTTACAGGATAGGAATATACATGTCGGGCGGGCGTAGCCATAATTGGAACTTAAACTTAATGAATCCAGAAAATTTGGTTGACATAGACATATGGTTCAATTGGGTTAAACTAGGTATTTGTGTCTGACCATCGACAAAGGCTTACACATAATTTAGTGTTCCATGTTAATAAATCAATATATTACCCAACTTTAAGATAACCACTTCATCTTTAAAATGATATTGGAAGACATCACAACCCTAGATAGTTTTTAATATTGAATTTTCTTAAAACCTATTTTTGACAATTTTATTTACTTGCTTTTAAATTTAGAATCGTCACCATTTCAAATCAATCAATCAACTTGTTAGATATTAGTAATCATTTGACCTCATAAAATTAATAGTTTGATATTAAGTCCTCGTGGGATCGATATTTTTATACTACTTGAACGATACGTGCGTTTGCGTTATACGCGTGTGTAAGCACCGGTCAGCTACGACCTTCTTTACTCTCCTTTTACTGTTTAAGACGTTGCGGACAATGTCTAATTTAGGTTTGGGGGAGGGAATTAGTTGATCAGTACCTTTTTTTTAGTTTGTGTGTTATTTTTATTTTTAGTCCAAAATTTTTCGAAAAATACAAAAAAATTGGAAAATTTTCAAAAATTACAAAAATATTTTGTGTTTTTTTTTGTGTTTTTATTTTGATTAAAATGTGAAATTGGTAAGAGATAGCTGAGTAAGGAGTTTCCACTCCTGAGACGTATCTCAAGCCTATTTCGAAACAAGTTAATTTTTGTTTATTTCATTTTGAATTATTTAATTTGTGAATTCTCCTTAAAACTGACTAAAAATGAATCTTCATATGCTCAGTTGACAGATATTATCAACATATATAGTAACATACAGACATGAGCTAAAATTGAAAAGTTTGTAATATTCTGTGCTCTAGTTTAATTGGAGGAAGCATCTCAAAAAGCAATGGAGTAAAAAAAAGAAAAAAAAAAAAAAAAAAAAAAAAAAAAAAAACGTCTGAGATCCGAGTTATTAAATCTATAAGGGTGTTTTAACACCTAGTGCCCTAAACCCAACTGGTTTGGGAGTCACTGGCCCAAAGCTCGCTACATGGATCAAAGATGCTGCAAAAATATATATATCTGAAGTCTGAGTAATTAATTCCGTAGGGGTGTCTTAACACCTGGTGCCCTAAAGCCAACTGGTTTGGGAGCCACCGACCCAACACTCGTTACATAGATGGAAGATATTGTATATAAATAAAAAAATAAAAATAGAAAAAAAAATCAAGGAAAAAATCTGAAAAATTATTCCATTGCTGCAAAAAGGTGTGAATTCTGATAAAACTTTAGGACAAAAATATTAATTTCTTATCAACTGCACTTATGACTGTTGTGGGAAAAAATGAGTTGTTTAATATTTTGTTGGCTGTGTATATGGAGAATGGTAAAAATAATAGGAGAATTTACTTATTCGGTAATTTAGAATGAAACAAAACAACTAGTAACTTGGAGTAGAAGTTTCACCTGATTAGTCACTAACTTCTTTATTCTATTTTCTATTGTCTTTTTGCTTTTGTGTGCATTAGTTTTACTACCTTTTTACTTTTGTAAAATGTTTGTGGGTATCATTGATGTAAACCCTCACGAGACTACAACTCGTCCAATAGGGACACCTAGGGGTTTAAAGGCTTGTTGCATATGCTAAATGCATCCGTGATCCCTACGAAAGTGGCTTAGTTGATTTATTTATGTTATTTTATGTTTTGCTCGAGGACTAGAAAAATGTTAGGTTTATGGGTGTGATGAGTGGTAAATCTATCACTATTTGCCACTCATTTAACCTAATATTTTGTATAGTTTCTTGAGTTTTGTGAATATTTTCATGTGTTTTGTGTTATTTTGTAGATAAATAAAGTTTCAGGACATTCTGGAGGTGATTTGGGTCAAAACAGTGAAAATTGGACGAAAAATGCATTTCAGTAAATTGTCCGCGTCGCGACGCCAAGACCTGCGCCGAACAGTGCTAAAGTGCGCCGGGTCCACAAATCAGAATCTGAGAAAAGTTTGACTTTGCTAAAATGCGCCGTGACACGTGTCACCATCACAGCCGATCTGCTAACATGCGACGTGCCACGTGTCAGCATCCTACGATGCCGACAGTCATCATCGCCACGTGTTCCACTTGTCATTCCATGTCATCAGCCACGTCAGTAAGTAAACAAGTAAATAAGTCAACATTGCCACATCACTGCCACATCATCATCAGCCAATCAGGAAGTGCCACGTGTCGTAATTCTACGGTGCCGACAGTCTCTTTCCCACGTGTCGCCACGTCACCACCATGTCACTGCCACGTCACCGCCATGTCAGCATCAATCATTGAGTATCTAATCCTTATCTGACACGTGGCGGATAATAATCTCAGCGACCAATCAGAAGCCGCCACGTGTCACAATAATTGAAGGCCAACCACCATGCCACGTGTCACCTTATCAGCTTATCCAGAATCTTCAAACCTGCGAACCAGAGCGTGCCACGTCGACAAAAGCTGGCGTAGCGACGCTGAGGGCCCTGGCGTCGCGACGCTGGAAGCCTACAGAGGCCTATAAATTGAGCTCGAGATTTCAGAATTCAGTGCACCACTCTCTCTCTTATATTCTATCTGAACAGAGAGTTTCTCTCTCTACTTTCTTTTAATTTTTAGTTTTTTTAGTTTTTTTTAGTTTTGTAATTAATTTTAATTACGTTTTGTTAATATAGTAATTTAATTTTTACTTTTTACTTTTTACAGTTTTTATTATTTACCATGAGGAGGTAACTCCCCCAGCTAGCGTGAAAGGTAATTCTTTTACTGTTACTATTTAGATTAATCTCCCTTAAAAATAATATATTCACTATTTAAAATATTGACTTAAAAAGGATACCGCCAGATTGGTCGGTTGGTAATTCATTTTAATCTGGTTTAAACCTGACTAATAAAGGATACCGCCAGATTGGTCGGTTGGTAATTTAATTTTGGTTCCGCCTTTATGGCTGGTTGGACTTAATTTGACTTAATCAGGTTACCGCCTTTATAGCTGGTTGGAAAAAGAATCACAAGTTTATATATTATTTTATGGGAGATATCTAAATTAGTATTAGTAAAAGTAATTCCTTTTACCTTAGCATTTTATTTTATTGTAATTTACTTTTCAGTATTTACTTTACCGCATTTTTACTTTATGTCTTTTATTTTCAAGTTTTTACTAGCCCTAGTTATGTGTTGTAACTAAAATAGTTATCTGGGGTTGTGATGACTTTTAATATCACCGTTTTATAAAAGGGTTAGATTATAGCTTGGGTAATATAAAGATTTATTTATTGAATCTTAATCTTAATGCTTTTTCATTAACTGACCATTAATAAAATTGATCTGGTAAATCTAAAATGAACTAGACATAGGGATTTTAGGTTTCAGCCTTAGACTCAATAGCCCACGATCTTCCTTGAGGACAGATAACCCTTTAATAGATTTCCTTACAAGATAGGAATATACCTGTCGGGTGGGGGTAGCCATAATTGGAACTTAAACTTAATGAATCCAGAAAATTTGGTTGACATAGACATATGGTTCAATTGGGTTAAACTGGTTATTTGTATCTGACCATCGACAGAGGCTTACACATAATTTAGTGTTCCAGGTTAATAAATCAATATATTACCCAACTTTAAGATAATCACTTCATCTTTAAAATGATATTGGAAGACATCACAACCCTAGATAGTTTTTAATATTGAATTTTCTTAAAACCTATTTTCGAAAATTTTATTTACTTGCTTTTAAATTTAGAATCGTCACCATTTCAAATCAATCAATCAACTTGTTAGATATTAGTAATCATTTGACCTCATAAAATTAATAGTTTAGATATTAAGTCCTCGTGGGATCGATATTTTTATACTACTTGAACGATACGTGCGCTTGCGTTATACGCGTGTGTAAGCACCGGTCAGGTACGACCTTCTTTACTCTCCTTTTACTGTTTAAGACATTGGGGACAATGTCTAATTTAGGTTTGCGGGAGGGAATTAGTTGATCAGTACCTTGTTTTTAGTTTGTGTGTTATTTTTATTTTTAGTCCAAAATTTTTCGAAAATTACAAAAAATCGGAAACTTTTCAAAAATTACAAAAATATTTTGTGTTTTTTTTTGTGTTTTTATTTTGACTAAAAAGGTGAAATTGGTAAGAGATAGCTGAGTAAGGAGTTTCCACTCCTGAGACGTATCTCAAGCCTATTTCGAAACAAGTTAATTTTTGTTTATTTCATTTTGAATTATTTAATTTGTGAATTCTCCTTAAAACTGACTAAAAAGGAATCTTCATATGCTCAGTTGACAGATATTATCAACATATATAGTAACAAACAGACATGAGCTAAAATTGAAAAGTTTGTAATATTTTGTGCTTTAGTTTAATTGGAGGAAACATCTCAAAAAGCAATGGAGTCAAAAAAAAAAAAAAAAAACGTCTGAGATCCGAGTTATTAAGTCTGTAAGGGTGTTTTAACACCTAGTGCCCTAAAACCAACTGGTTTGGGAGTCACTGGCCCAAAGCTCGCTACATGGATCAAAGATGCTGCAAAAATATAAATATCTGAAGTCTGAGTAATTAAGTCCGTAGGGGTGTCTTAACACCTGGTGCCCTAAAGCCAACTGGTTTGGGAGCCACCGACCCAACACTCGTTACATAGATGGAAGATATTGTATATAAATAAAAAAATATATATAAATCTGAAAAATTATTCCATTGCTGCAAAAAGGTGTGAATTCTGATAAAACTTTAAGACAAAAATATTAATTTCTTATCAAACGCACTTATGACTGTTGTGGGAAAAAATGAGTTGTTTAATATTTTGTTGGCTGTGTATGTGGAAATGGTAAAAATAATCGGAGAATTCACTTATTCGGTAATTTAGAATGAAACAAAACAACTAGTAACTTGGAGTAGAAGTTTCACATGATTAGTCACTAACTTCTTTATTCTCTTTTCTCTTGTCTTTTTGCTTTTGTGTGCATTAGTTTTACTACCTTTTTACTTTTGTAAAATGTTTGTGGGTATCATTGCTGTAAACCCTCACGAGACTACAACTCGTCCACTAGGGACACCTAGGGGTTTAAAGGCTTGTTGCATATGCTAAATTCAACCGTGATCCCTACGAAAGTGGCTTAGTTAATTTATTTATGTTATTTTATGTTTTGCTCGAGGACTAGCAAAATGTTAGGTTTGGGGGTGTGATGAGTGGTAAATCTATCACTATTTCCCACTCATTTAACCTAATATTTTGTATAGTTTTTTTGAGTTTTGTGAATATTTTGATGTGTTTTGTGTTATTTTGTAGATAAATAAAGTTTCAGAACATTCTGGAGGTGATTTGGGTCAAAACAGTGAAAATTGGATGAAAAATGAATTTCAGTAAATTTTCCGAGTCGCGACGCCAATACCTTCCGCGTCGCGACGTCTAACATGCGCCGAACAGTGCTAACGCGCACCGGGTCCACAAATCAGAATCTGAGAAAAGTTTGACTTTGCTAAAATGTGTCGTGACACGTGTCACCATCACAGCCGATCTGCTAACATGCGATGTGCCACGTGTCAGCATCCTACGGTGCCGACAGTCATCATCGCCACGTGTTCCACGTGTCATTCCATGTCATCAGCCACGTCAGCAAGTCAACAAGTCAACATTGCCACCTCACTGCCACATCATCATCAGCCAATCAGGAAGTGCCACGTGTCGCAATTCTACGGTGCCGACAGTCTCTTTCCCATGTGTCGCCACGTCACCGCCATGTCAGCATCAATCATTGAGTATCTAATCCTTATCTGACACGTGGCGGATAATAATCTCAGCGACCAATCAGAAGCCGCCACGTGTCACAATAATTGAAGGCCAACCACCTGCCACGTGTCACCTTATCAGCTTATCCAGAATCTTCAAACCTGTGAACCAGAGCGTGCCACGTCGACAAAAGCTGGCGTAGCGACGCTGAGGGCCCTGGCGTCGCGACGCTGGAAGCCTACCGAGGCCTATAAATTGAGCTCGAGATTTCAGAATTCAGTGCACCACTCTCTCTCTTATATTCTATCTAAAGAGAGAGTTTCTCTCTCTAATTTCTTTTAATTTTTAGGTTTTTTAGTTTTTTTTAGTTTTGTAATTAATTTTAATTACGTTTTGTTAATATAGTAATTTAATTTTTAGTTTTTACTTTTTACAGTTTTTATTATTTACCATGAGGAGGTAACTCCCCCAGCTAGGGTGAAAGGTAATTCTTTTATTGTTACTATTTAGATTAATCTCCCTTAAAAATAATATATTCACTATTTAAAATATTGACTTAAAAAGGATACTGCCATATTGGTCGGTTGGTAATTCATTTTAATCTGGTTTAAACCTGACTAATAAAGGATACCGCCATATTGGTCGGTTGGTAATTTAATTTTGGTTCCGCCTTTATGGCTGGTTGGACTTAATTTGACTTAATCAGGTCACCGCCTTTATATATTATTTTATGGGAGATATCTAAATTAGTAGTAGTAAAAGTAATTCCTTTTACCTTAGCATTTTATTTTATTGTAATTTACTTTTCAGTATTTACTTTACCACATTTCTACTTTATGTCTTTTATTTTCAAGTTTATACTAGCCCTAGTTATGTGTTGTAACTAAAATAGTTATCTGGGGTTGTGATGACTTTTAATAGCACCGTTTTATAAGGGGTTAGATTATAGCTTGGGTAATATAAATAGTTATTTATTGAGTCTTAATCTTAATGCTTTTTCATTAACTGACCATTAATAAAATTGATCTAGTAAATCTAAAATGAACTAGACATAGGGATTTTAGGTTTCAGCCTTAGACTCAATAGCCCACGATCTTCCTTGAGGATAGATAACCCTTTAATAGATTTCCTTACAGGATAGGTGTTGGTTTCTATAATATGTCCCAAGGAAAGATTAAGCATATGAAATACAACAATGAATATATATTAAAAGATGAAGCATGGCGGAATCATACTTACAAAGCTTTTGTGATGAGAAGTGATGAAGAAAATCTTTGAATCTCCAAGCTTCAAGTTTCAGCCAAGGGAGGAAGAAGAGTGGAAGCTCCAAGCTTTGTGTATTCCAAGCTCTTTGATGGTTTCCCTATCACCTCCTTTGATCCTTCAATGTGCTAGCAAATGGAGAAAAGAAAATCAAATCTTCTTTGCCCTAATGGAAGTCACGGCATTGTGAGAGAGAGAGGAGAGTTCTATTGATCTTTGTTACAAAAAATCAATTTATATTTATGCCATAATATTTATTAAATTAATAATAAACTTATGACACAAATCATGCAATGGCTTAGAGTGTCAAACACTCAAACTCCATGCAAAACCATTGAGTGTATTGTACACTATCACCATGCAATGTATTAGCAATTAAATAATGCATATAA